>CM034150.1:35626149-35853484 GCA_019776745.2 Taxus chinensis
AAAGAGGTCAAATAAAATAGAAATCAAATGTGTCTCATGATAAAATAAAGGAAAACTTGTGTTTTGTGATTTGTAACGACATAGATTGGATTAATATTTGTTCATTCCTAATTGTTTGACTAAACAATGGCCCATATATGTGTGACATAAGATTGTAGAACTTTGGTCTAAAACCTCAATTAAAATTACAAAATTTGGAATAATTTTATTTATGTTCTCAAGATTAAAGGGAATGGATCAAATAGTTACAAAATAATTAGGTATGATATTCGATAAGTTCCATCCTATAAACTTCATTACATAAACCTCCACATTTATAGGAAATATCCCCCCTACAATTTAGGATGTGGCTATAACAACTCACCAACCTATGTGAGTTGTTTCTAACTCACTAACCAATTATAATTGTTATTGTTTTTTTATATAAAAACTAATAACAAATTACTAACAAATACTTACATAATAATAATTACTTCACGTAATTATTATTCACTAATACATAAATTGAGCACTAACTGGATATAATTTCCTAACATTGCCCTTTAGTGTGAACATGGGGAAAACATTCACAAACTTATCTGCGGTATGATCAAACCTGTGAAACATGTCCTATTATGTGACTCTTGATCTTGATCAAAGGAAAATTTATCTCCTTCCATGGTTTTAAACAAGCTTACCAAAAACCTTAACATGAACATGCCCCATCAAATTTCCACCTCGGTTGGTTTTCCGCATCCTCCCATAAACCCTTTCAAGATCCATGAAATGACTTACTTTGTTTCTTTTATTTGCCACTATACTTATACATCAGGGGAAAATATAGGAATCAAATCTCTTTTATTACAAAACTAAACAATAGAACACATACTAGAAAGATTTCACATGTTAGAGTAGGTATTTACCTTAGCTCATGTTCACCTAGGTATTTTATTTACCTTTATATTATTTATCCTCACCCACTTATGTGTGTGGATATTTCTTTTATCTTATTTAAATATTAGGAGATATTATCTAGTTGTTAGGTATAGTTGCTTCCTTGATCTATGGTATTGACTAGTTCTTTCCTTGATATATGGTATTGACTAGATCCTTGATGTCTAGTTCTATCCTAAATCTATGGTCTTAACTAGTTCTTTGATGACTAGTTATTTCCTTGATTTATGGCTTGATCTACGACCTTGACTGGTTCTTATATTGTTATTCCTTGCCTATATAAGCAAGGCCCATTCTCATTATATTTCATTGAGTTCCATAATAATATATGATATTGCTACTCATTTGTTTGCAAAGGTTTATGTAAAGTGATTCTGGCGAATTACTTTCATCTTATTGATCGTGGTGTTTGATTAGCATCTGTATTCTTGGCTTGGTACAATCTAGTTATCATTCCTTCCATCACATTTCATCCTATAAGAATCACAATGTTCTTAATTGCAGCCATTGTTGTCGATCACTACCACTCGATCTCAGACAACAAAGGAAACTGCCACTGCCACTAGAAGATGCCCTTGACTTTAGTCGATTTTGCTTAGAATGAAAATGGAACATTGATGTCATGTTCCCCCCACTATGTGAAATTTCTAGGTATTCACACAATCAAGAACACTTATAAGAAAATCGTACCAAACTACATACTACCATCTGGATCTTGCTATTAGCATAGTCTACGTACTTGTTTTTTTATTAATAGACTAGATGTTCTATCTATTCCATTATTCTCTCCTTCTAATTTGTAACCTCTCCATCCATTTAGGGGAGGCTTGTTTAATCATGTACCTATAAATAATGTACGTGGGTTCTTTGTTCTACAAAATAATATGAGATAATATATCTCTATTCTTTCTCCTCTATTTCTGCCTCACAGTTTGGTATCAGAGCATGCTTGATCTCTGCCTATGCATCTGAAGTAGTCTTCTATTTTTTGTGCGTAGAAAGGCTTATTTTTTCTTGCTGTACGATATAAGTAAAGAGCCAGGAGACTGTACATGGAAGACTCAGACTGTCCTATTGCTGCTGCCTGAAAGTCCTAACTGCTGTGTGGAGAGGAGAACTGGACATGGTGTGGATAGAAGCATTTATATCTGAGTAATATGTGGAAGAATACATTTTTATGTCCTTTGTCTTATTCACCCCAGCCAATATAGAACAAGATGCTATGTGAAAATATAGGTAAGCATCCTGTACGTGGTGGAGAAATTGAGCCATCTCACTCCATACCTCTTCTGTGGCCTGCAACAAAGAGGAGCTTGCATGCGTGGAGAAGGAAAAAAAAGAAATCGGCGCAAGAGAAGATAACACGTTTTGTTTAAATGTGGACATTAAAAAAATTGTTATTTATACCTGTGCATGGTTTCTTATTTTCTACGTTGAAAAGTGAAGCCATCCACCTGTTGCGTGGAAGAATAAAGGAATTGGAGCTTTCTCCTGTAGTCATTGGATAAAAATGCGTGGAAATTTAATATTGATCCTGCTACTGACCACTTCGCTAGGAAACCTGTGTGAAAGAAAAAAATGTGGGAATCCACTTGTTAATTTCTACCTGTTATTTTTTCTTATTTGCCGCAGCTGGAATACAAAACAAGGCTGCTAATTTGTGTGGAAAAGGTTGTGAAGAATTTCACCTATGGTGGAGAGGAGAAAGGAGTGTATCCATTCAGCTTGCTATGGAGAAATACAAAGCATGATCCGTAGAGAAAAAAAGACTGCTCCAGCAATTCTAACGTGGTTGATATTATTATTTGACGTGGAACACAAAGCCTGGCTAAATAAAAAAAATTATTTTTTACCTAGAAAAGAAGAGTCTCTGCTCATGGAGTGTTTGAAATAGACCTTTCCACCAAGACAACGAAGGACAAGAAGCAGATCATACAACACTTCGTAGAATGTCGAGTGTAGACAATTCGATTGAGAGCATCAATAACATGGTTGCCATAGCTGAAAGTCTGGAATATCAACTCGCCAGTCAGAGAACACTGTGAAGAAGCTCCTGAGAGCTCTGGGTTCTACTTTTCTTTGCTGAATGAGCTTTGGAATACCAAAAATCTAGCATTCGACAAGCTAGTTCGAGAAGGACTTCTTGAATACTTTCTTTTCGACGTCAGCTGCCAAGCAAAGTGAGTACGGGAAGAATTAGAAGTCGGGTATGATGCCGACTGTGATGATGAAGAAGAACTCCCTACAAAATGTCACCATCTCACAACACGTGAATATCACGAGCATCTACGAGCAAGTAATTCTCATCAGTGAGTCAAAATTGTAATAACTCTTCAAATAAATAAATATTTTTTATTACGATGTCTGCTCCAAAGTTACTTCTGTCCGATGCTCAGTTGCTCAAAGGGTCCAATTTTGCGGCCTAGAAGACAAAAATGAAGACAATCCTTCAGTTTGAAGGATTATGGGGAATTTTCACAGGGTCTGTGCCCACTCCCACAGCCCCTGATGAACTAATAAAATATGAAATGGCTAGTGCTAAAGCCTTGATGCTGATAATGCTCAGTATCAGTGATGATGTGCAACCACATGTTCGGAATGTGGAGAAACCCAAGGAGGCCTGGGACAAGTTGGCAACCATTTATGAAGCCAAAAATTCAGATGAAGATACTTCATCTTCAGTCAAAGCTACACACGCTCTCTATGGAGTCAGATGAGAAAGTGGAGGAATTCTTACGTCACGTGGCTGAGCTGAGATCAGAGTTATTAGCGCTCGGTGAAATGGTGGACGATAAAATTCTCGTCGCAATCACCTTGAGAGCACTCCCTTCTCAATTCCGAGTGTTCGTTACGACACTGAATGTGTCTAAACAAATAGTGACATTCGAAGAGCTTGTGAATTTACTGCAGCAGGAAGAGGCCATCACTTCATCCCATGAGGAGTCTTAGGATAAAGCCTTATTCTCAAAGCCTTACCATGGCCAGAAGAATCGGAAGGGTCCCCCAGAGAAGCAAAATCAAGCGCAACCCAAACAACAACAGAAAGATCAAAAGTCAAAGAGATGGTGTCACATTTGCAGAACCAATACTCATGACACTGATCACTACTGGCATAATAGCTTGAAACAGGGGTCTTCAAGCCATACAAGCACATCCGGGTGCAAGGATTTTCAAAATTCCAAACGACGTCCCCGCTGGAGAAAGCACAAGGGACATCTCGCAACCCAACAAGAAGATGATGAATCTGATGAGGAGACATCAAAAGGAGCCCATTGTGGTAAGAACCTTGTACTCGTCTCTCAAACTTCTCAACCCACGAAGAAAGTCTGGTTGATAGACTCTGGTGCAAGCAAGCATATGTCAGGTGACAAAAAGCTATTTGATTCACTACATGAAGAACCAACTGGAGATCGAGTTTGGATAGCAGATGACAAAGAGTACATTGCAAAAGGAATAGGGAATGTCACCATTCCTCTGGGACCATGAAAATGTACACTTACAAAGGTACTATATGTTCCTGGCTTGACTAGCAACCTCTTTTCTGTTACTCAGCTCTTGAATCATCACCTTAAGGTAGAATTTCTTGTTCAAAATGGCATTAAATCATGCTTAATCTCCCGACAAGGTACGGTTCTTGCTAAAGCTTTTGTAAAAGATAAGTTATTTGCTTTAGATACTGTTTCATCTTCTGTAGTAGCTTTATCTGCTTCAACAATAGAATCAACTACCCTATGGCATTTTAGATATGGACACTTGTTGGTCAGTTCATTGCACCAGATGAGTTCAAAAGCAATGGTCTGTGGACTACCCAAATTGTCTAGTTCCTTTCCTATTAGCCCTGGATGTCTTGTAGGAAAACAACACAGAGATCCATTTCAAGCAAGCACCTTCCATGCCAAGAAGTGTCTGGAGGTAGTTCATACCGATCTGAACGGCCCCTTGCCTGCTTCATTTTTAGGATACAAGTACTTCCAACTATTCGTAGATGACCACTCTCACAAGATGTGGGTATATTTCTTGAAGAAGAAAAGTGAGGCTCTTCAACACTTGCAGAACTTCTATCATCGTGTTGTCAAAGAGTCTAGACAACCACTTCTTCTACTTCGCTCAGATCGAGGGGAGGAATTCATATCAAATAAGTTCTTGGCCTTCCTGAACCAACAAGGTGTTAAGCAGAACATGACTGCTCCCTACACACCCCAAGAAAATGGCATTGTTGGGCGTCGCAATCGCACAATGATGGAGATGGCTCACTGCATGCTAACAAAAACAAAGCTAGAGGAATGCTATTGGGCTAAAGCAATACAAATGGCTTTATATCTTCTCAATAGGGCACCAACAAAGATTCTACAGAACAAAATGCCAAAAGAGGTATGGAGTGGTAGAAATCCGTCAATTTCTCATTTGCGAGTATTTGGTTGCACATCATACATGCATGTCCCAGCTCAGAAGAGAAAGAAGGTAGAGCCAAAAACACTCCTGTGTATCCTTCTTGGCTACAGTACTACCTCGAAGGCATATCATCTCATGGATCCTGAGACAAAGAAAATATATGAGAGTCGGGACGTGGTTTGTGATGAGTCATCCTTTGACTCAATAGTATCAACAGAAGATCCACTTCCAACCACATCTCACCGATTAGTCTCTGAATCAGATGATGAGCCAGAAGAGACTACTCAGAGAAAAGAAATGCTACTAGGAGAACTATTTTTTGACCTTGGAGAACTAGAGAATGTGACTCCACATCAATCCACATGGCAATGACACAGTTATTCTCAAAAGTAGCCAAGTTCTCGTTGAAGTGGGTACAAAGCACTATCAAGGACTCACATTTGCAACAACTCCCAGATACATCATCCGGAGTCAAAACAAGGAGTCAAACAAGAAATGAGGTAAACTTTGCACTCATGAGTTCACTGATGAATAGCTCCGAGCCAGATAATGTTCGTGAAGCACTCAGTCAACCTCAGTGGAAGGAAGCCATGGTTATAGAATATGACTCACTCATGAAAAATTGGACATGGGAACTTGTCGATCTACCTACAGGAAAGAAACCCATAGGCTGAAAATGGGTTTTCAAGACAAAATATAAGGCAGATGGATCCATCGACAAACATAAAGCACGACTTGTAGCAAAAGGATATGCTTAGAAAGAGGGCATTGACTATGAAGAAACCTTTTTCACGCAATGCGAAGATGAAGACCATCAGAGTAGTTTGTGCACTTACAGCACAGAAAGGATGGAGACTTCAGTAGATGGACGTCAAGAGTGCTTTCCTAAATGGTGATCTGAAAGAAGAAGTATACATGACCCAACCTGAAGGATTTGTTGATGAAGAGCATAGCCTAAGAAGGTATGTCGTCTCATCAAATCACTTTACAGACTGAAACAAGCTCCCAAGGCATGGTATATCAAGATCAACAATCACCTTTTGTAGCATGGGTTCACTCGTAGCCCCTCAGATTCAAATTTGTATATAAAGAAGGTAGGTAAAGAAATTTTCATTTTGTTTATTTATGTAGATGTGCTTTTGATCACTGGTAGTTCAGAAGATCAAGTTGATATTGTAAAGAATGATCTCAAAATAACCTTCGACATGACAAATTTGGGGCTACTACATTACTGTCTTGGCTTGGAGATATGGCAAAAGGAGCATCACATTTTTGTCTCCCAGAAAAAGTATGCCAAGACACTCCTGGAAAAGTATAGAATGTCTGACTGTAAACCTATATCCACTCCCATGGAAAAAGGCTTGCAACTTTCAAGATTCTAGGACTCACCTCAAGTAGATGCTACTCTCTACAAGAAATTTGTTGGAGGGCTCATCTATTTGACATATACCAGACCAGATCTCTGCTATGCTGTCAGCTATCTTTCCAGGTTCATGCAGGAGCCAAAGAAATGTCACTGGAATGCAGCAAAGCATGTTTTGAGATATGTCTGAGGAACAACTGATTATGGTCTGGAATATAAGAAGAATGATCAATTCTTCTTACAGGGATATGTTGACTCGGACCACGCCAGATCTGTTGATGACAGGAAGTCAACTACAGGATACATATTTCATCTCAGATCTGGACCTATCTCATGGATAAGCAAGAAGTAAAATGTTGTTTCTATCTCATCCACAGAGGTAGAATATCGCGCCGCACGAGGAGCTGTGTGTGAAGTGATATGGATACGTCACATTTTGGATGACCTGGGAATTCCTGAAAAATAATCACCTATTCTCTATTGCGACAATCAGAGTGTGTTGAATCTTGTGCAGAATCTAGTCTTTCATGAACAAACAAAGCATATTGAAATTGACTGCCATTTCATTCGAGAGCATGTCTTGAACCATAAAATTCAGCTCCAGTACTGTCCTACTGAAGCACAAGTTGCTGACATTCTCACTAAATCTCTTGGAAAAGTGAAATTTGAACTTTTCAGGGGTCACATTTGCAAGAATAATGTAATAAGGGGGGGAATGTTAGCATAGTCTACGTACTTGTTTTTTATTATTAGACTAGTTGTTCTATCTATTCCATTATTCTCTCCTTCTAATTTGTAACCTCTCCATCCATTTAGGGGAGTCTTGTTTAATCCCGTACCTATAAATAATGTATGTGGGTTCTTTGTTCTATAGAATAATATGAGATAATATATCTCTATTCTTTCTCCAGGAAAATTTTGTTTATTTTGAGAACTTTTTGGAATTTAAAAAAAACTTAATTTCTAACACTTTTGACTAGACTACTACAATGATACATTTAGACAAAGCGATAATAAATTTATACTATAATGGTCACACTTTTGACAATACCAACCTTTAACAATTGAAAGACATAACTTACTGGAAATTGAAGAATTTAAAGACTTTTGGATGGTAACAAAGATTACCCAATAAATAGCTATAATATCTGTTGTCATGTGTTTTTGCAAGGGAAAAATTCAAGTTGAAAACATGACAACTATACGCTAGTGTCAATTTTTTTTATTGAATACCCTCCTAGAAACTTCTCTCAGATCTGTTTGCCCTATGTGTCAGGCCTATCCTATCCTTTCAAGTGCTCATATGTGTTGTATTAACCTTTCCCATGTGTTTGAAATGTGTAAACAAGATCAAGAAAGTCTCCCGATGTAACGCTTCTCAAGGAAGATTCTTCAGTGAGCTTAAAAGGTCTATTTTTAGCCTTTTTGAGATAGGTGTGCATCCCCTAGACAATATTTTAAGGCCCAAATTCATCGAGAGGTGGTATTGAAAATCCAAGAATGTTTTGTAAGTGGTTTACGAAGATAAAGGAAATATTATAAGGTTTGGGGAAAAGCTTAGTCAAAGTGGGTTTTTGAAGGTGAAGGAGCCTACAATTTAAAATAACACTTGAGATTTGGGAAATGATTCTAGGAGATATTTAATGATTTTTAAGTCAAACAAGATACCATTGTAAATTTAATTTAGTTCTCTAAATGATGGTGGTTTCATATTTTTCACAAGACACAGGTGCTTCCTTTCACAATATGTTTTCCGTAAGCACATCCTATGGTCACGTGAAAAAGGATACTTTTCAGGAGGTTTCAGACCAAATCAGAGCATGAGACCCATCCCATTCTTCTCAAAATTATTTTTTTAGTCAAATTCATATAAAGAAGTTCCAAAAAATACCTCCGGAAGCTCCATAAACTTCGTAATAAAGTCTCTCTCCAAGGTAAGCTTCCAGGACTTAGCCAAATCTGAGGGTGGACACATGTCATCACTTGGTCATGGTGCAATTTTGTGTTCCATATTCCCTATACCCTTGGGAAAGTTTGTACACATAAATTCTCCCATTCCCAGTTAATCCCCTTGGATCATTATATGACCCCGACGAAGCCTAAAGTTGCAAGATAAGCCCCTTCTCACCTAATCCTAGCCCTTCTGGTTGTGCAATCACAAAGTGCCACTTGTCACCTCCAGGTGAGATTGTAATTTCATATTCCATTCCCTTGGGAAATTTAGGAAACAAAAATTCACCCCATGCCCATCTTGGCCCTTGATTCCTCGTCTGACCCCAAGAAGGCTCCGTAGGTCAATTTGCTGCCCCCTCTCCTCTCCGTCTTGCCAAATCAATTTCTGCCACTTGTCCTCACTAGGTGAGGGTGAATTTTCTTGCACAAAATGTCCCATCACCTTGGGATAGTCTTCACACAAAAATTCACCCATACTCAGCCCTTTCCCATCTTCCTCATATGACCCAGTCTCAGCCCCTGGGTGCTTATTGCTTTCTCTTTCTCTCTCCTCCACCAAACAATCAACCTTTTCCACTTGTTAAGAAGAGGTGAGGACACATTATCTACCACATATATCCCAAAATATTTGGATAGTTGTGACAAAAAAATGTGCCCATGTCCAAGATGGTAAAAAACTACTAATTTTTTAAAAATTCTAACTGTCGTGCTTCTTCCTTCTATGTGCGTGCGAGAAAGGTGTTGCCCGAAGAATCTGTTAAAGCCATTACAAATCATTGAAACTTCATATTTCCTCCAAAAATCCATGAAGGCTTATGTAAAACCTCCATTAAACCTATAAATTATTCAGACACTATGTCAAATTTCCGTCAGAGCACCTGTGATTGCCAGAGTGGAGATTTTTCACTACCGACAATTGAAGGAAATTATTGTACCAAGGTTTGAGATGATTTTTATTCTCCAAATAATATATGTGATATATGAATCTCATTAAATCCATTAATGGCTATCGTGGAAGCTTCGGCCATAAACCCTCATCAGATTTTTTTTAATTTCCATGTATTCCAGTGGGCAAAACACTATGAAATTCAGAGCACAAGATCGAGATGAAGAGACGAATCTAAAAAGAATGTTTCTGTCACATACCAAGGTAATTTTTTTACTTAATTAAAATATAATATGCTATGATCCTCCACATGCTAAAAATGTTAAGTCCCCCAAATTACAATCCCAAATCACCCAATACAGTTAAAAATGGTGTAAACTGGAAGGCATGGCAAAATTGGCAATTTTCCCAAAATAGAAGGTTTAGAAAAAGCACCTGCTAAAACAAAAAAGTGGCTAAAAATATCAATTCATCACCAAAATAAGGAAATTGGAATTCACCATATGGTTTCAGAGGTCATATTTGAGAAACATAGGTGATATGTCCCAAAATAGCAGGTCTTGGTCTTACCTGCTAAAAATAGAAAGTCTTCATTTTGGGTGGAGAAAGTTTTAGATGGATCCATTTTCACTCATCTTTCCACTTTTTGGATTTTTCACAGAGTTATCAGATGATCTCATAGTTCAAAAATAGAAATAAAACCTCCATATGAGTCTTAGAAACATCATATTGAGCCCAATTTGTCTAGGAGCAAGGTAGATCATCTCGGTGCATAGTAGGAGAAATTCAGGGACATTTTTTGCTCAGAAGATATTCAAAATAAGTCAAATATTAGTTGAAATTCAAGCTAAGATGTCATTAGTTCTCATTGGTTAAGGTGGATTCATCATCATCTCTTAGTGAGCTAAGTAATGTGAGATCAATGAGCTAGTTGATTTGAGCTCAGTGAGCCAGGAGTGCACTAGGAAAGAGCTCACATCTTTCAGAGTAGCAAATGATTTTTTTTAAATCTTGCAAAACATCAAGAGTTTGATCATCATGAATGACATTTGTGAAATCCTAAGGAATAAGAGAGTGGTCCTCACTCTCATTTTGAAATCAAGAATGCATCATCATTAGTGAGGTTTGTGTTCATCTATGTTGGAAGCATAATGGAATGAGAGAGGGGTGAATCAGTCCTATGATGATTTATATTTCATTTATGAAACCAAACATTCATCAATTAATTTTTCCATACATCATTCATAACCATGCGTGGTTATTAAGATATTCAACATTCAAAAACATCAACCACGATCAAGATGCAAAAAAAATAACACCATATGTAAGTGGGAAACCCTAATGGGGAAGAAAAACCACTAAACATATTTTTATATTACACAACAAATAAATTTAGTAAAGCACCAACTTCATAAGGAGCATCGATCCCTAGTTTAGTAGAGCACCAACCCTACAAGGAGCACCAACCCCTAGTTTAGTGAAGCACCTACTCCACAAGGAGGATACAACCCCCTAAGATGACTAAGCAAAAACTCAGCCACTTGATGATGATGATATCTTAATTTTGTGTCTGCCACAACTGATGGAGATCACTAATTTCATCTTGTAAACCTTTGCTCGAACCCTCTTTACTTCAACTCACTCTATATCTTCTTCTTCTTATCAACTTGTCCTTGGCTCTAAAACCTTGCAAACATTATGCTCTTAAACATTCTTCAACATGTGATGCAAAACTTCATCCTAATATGAAATAATTCAATCATACCTGTTCAATATCACTTCACACTAGGGCTGCACATGTTTCCCTCCAAGTAAGCACTAGTTTAAAAATGAACTCAAAACATCACCTTTATAGGATTCTCTTCCTTCAAACATTAAGGAGATGTAGGTCCTTATACATTAATTTTAGACCAATTTATCATAATAAAATCCCAATTAATCCATTAAAAAGTTCAGAAATGACCCATATAGGTTGATCCATGCTCAAAACCATCTCAACTTGCACCAAACAGGGCTCAAAACCCCACCACTAGGATGAGTAAAATTCACTACACACCAAAACCAATTATTATTAAATATCCTAAAAATCACATTACACATGTGAAATTTACACTTAAAAATCCTCCATAAATGGTCTACAATTTTTCTTGGAAAAATCAAATAATTCATTAACATGGGCCCCAAAAAGGCTCATATCCTTCTCAAAACAAGTGTTTCCAACACTCTGATTTTACCTTTCAGGCCTCTGAGACCACCTCAAGATGAACTAAAATATGGCATGTAAACAATATATGGAATAATCAAATACCTGTAGAACACATATATGAAAATTTATGAACTCATGAAACATCCACTATGATTCACTAACCACAACAACTTTCCTCTTCACTAAAAAAGAGCTTCCCAAAAACTAGTTTTACAAACTCAACTAGTTTACACCCTTTATGAAACCTCTTTCATGACCTAAAAATTCCTTCAATAGGAACAAAATTATTCCCTATTCCACTCTCCAGGTGATATCAAGCATCAAATCATCTCAATTCATGCCTCAATCAACTCAATCTTTCATCCAAAGAAAAACTGTCCTGAAAAATCAGACTACCTTCTTCTTCAAAAATTGACATGAAATGACCAATCAAATAATCTCACCAAGACATGAATAAGAAATATACCAATGGAAATAACTATATGAATCACATTTCCATAACATATTGGAACTCATTCCAACTCCAAGTGTAAGACCTTCAACCAAGCCAATCTCTGTAAACTACTTTTTATGCCTTCTAAGACTCAAGAATTGACCTTTAGCTGAACATGCTCCATCACCACAACACTCACTTCCACACTTGAAAAAAACATGGAACACCCTAATACATGATTTATAAGCACTCATAAACCTTCATCAATCAAGTAAAACTCAGAAACATCACCTTACCTTATTAAGCCACTTAACACCCTGCAAGAACAAACATCCTCAAAATTTAGATCCTTAAATAATAGGTCATATATTTTTTATGCCATGTTAAAAGAAAATTGATATAACATTGTAAATATATATGAACCATGATAAAAAACCAACTTTAATGGAGTCCTAAATCTTCTTATAGGTCCTGCAATGTCAATTTTACCACAGACTGCTCCAAAGTGCACCAAAAACCAATCTTCATAAATAGGGCACACTTTGCACTTTTTCATCACAACCATGAAACATTCATGAAAATATATAACAAATAAAGGGATAAAACCAATGTCAATTTAATATTTACCTTCTTTGGAAACTTCTCTTTAAATTGGAACTCTTCAAAAACAAGCCATTTTAGGTGGGGCCCACATATGGTCACAAACACTATCTTACCTTTCTGGAAATCTGGTAGAGTCTTCTACAACATACAACCATCAATTTTACATAGCCAATCAAAACATGACTCTGGTATACTCAATTTTCTCGAAGTTGCTTCTATCTAGGGTTTAGTTAAGGTTTCAAACCAACTTACCTTCTTAACGATCATTCATAAAAACATGATGATGATCAAACCACCTCATTATTTTTGTGAAACATTAATAACTGACCTGAGAAGATATGACCAAAATATATCATGTCCCCATGTAAAGTCATACAATTCACAATGAGCATCAGAAGGTCCACTTTTTCTTAAAAACACACTGCAACTTACCCGTGATTTTACCAAAACTAATGCATATCTTGAAAAATATTCTCCACTTTGACTTGAAACTTGTCATGAAGCATCATGAAAACATATTATAACTTCTAAAACTCACCATCTATCTGAAATATCTCTCAAAATCTCCATCCATTAAGACTTACCTGTGCTTACTTGTCCGTTTCTCACAATTTTCTTCCGAAGGACCCTGAAACACCTACAAAACTCTAAGTTTTGACCTTAAAATCACCATACACCTCAGGTACACTTCACCATGCTATTTACCATGCTCCAACAAGACTTATTTGGTCCAAAATCTCACACCTCCATCTCATTCTGCATGCTTTAGGCTAGAAACAAGCATAGTAATGACTATGACTCAACCACGAAACCTCATGACCTAACCATACTGACCTCATGAAGAATCATAGACACCTATGACACATCATACCAACCATGGTTTACCTCATGACAACACTCTAACTGATCAGCTTGGGAAAACTCAAACCATGACTTATCTCACCTAACCATACACCAGGACCTCATAGAACATCACCAAACATGACACTACTAATCAATTTTCATGTTTGACACCTGAATAGCATCATATGGAGACACAAATGACCTCATGACACCCTTTTCCATTAATGGAATTGAAATCAATGAAAACACACACACACAATGGTCAACAATCTCCCCCTTTATCATTAATCGCAACCACCTTCAAAAACATTGATGGAAACTAACAAGATCAACACACGACAAGACCTCTTCTCCATGTTTATGATGTTTCTCTCCCCCTTTGACATATATAGAAAAAGGATATAATGAAAATGACCACTATATGGAAATGAAAAAAATGATGTAAAAACAATGCAAAACATGACTTACTTGACTCATGAATCTCCCCCTGGGACTAAAATATCCTCTTTTTGACTCCTTCAGCAGCATGTGAAGATCCTATGGACCTTATATGAGATCCTTAAAAACTAGCTCCCTCTGAACTATGATACTCTCCATTTTTCTTCATTCTTGCTTTACATCTCCTTTCTAGGTTTGTTTCAATGTTCAAGAAATCAAATTATTCTTCAAGACTGTAACATACTCACCATTTAGGACACTGTACCCCTAAACAACATTCTCAGTGTCAAAAATTGACCAAAGTTGCTCCATGCCATTGAAGAGCACACATACCTCAAAAAATGAAACACCAACTTAGGGACTCCCCTGTAGAAGCATTATTGTCAAATACTCTAACTAAAAATTGAAAGCGATATTTAATTCATTACCTTGCACAATCTGTCCATGGAGATAAATAACTACCTTTGTATCACACTCCTTGAATATTTTTCTCATATGATCTATGATCTACTTTTATGATGATTTCAATCCATTATTAGAGTCTCAAACTAGTTTTTATCGAAAGCATACTTGCACCATATATTTCTTCATTATATGCCTTACTTGGACACACTAGCTCACTCTGGTACATCCCTCAAAACTTATATGTATGAGATCTAAGAATAAATCCTCCCTATCCTTGATAGGTCACCACTTACATACCAGCAACACCTTTTGTCTCAATGCTTTGACAATCACTACAGATTTGGAAATCTTATGAGACTGCACATAGTTAACTTACACAAGACTCAATACTAGCTTGTCACAATAAATTGGCCTTACCTCTTAAATAGCTTCAATGAATATACAGTAACTCCCCTATACTCATGTAAACTCATATAGTCACTTTCTACTCATGATAGCTATACATTCTTGAGAAACACCATTTCCCATTTTTACATTCCTTACCTTGAAATTTCCAAATCCTGATAGCTATTTGGATCCATCTAAGATCTCAACATGATTTGATACTCAGACCATGTAAGTTTTAGTACTATGAGAAGCAAATGTTTAACTCTCCATTGGGTATCATCTCACAGCCTAAGAAGCATCTTGGCTATTGCTACAGGGCCTTTGAAATACATTACCTTGTATGAGAACTATGTAGCATATTTATAGTTGTACCTTCTGAACACTTTCAACATTTTTCTTGAGGCCACTTTGTTGATTCTTCAAGCTTTGAGTTTCTAAGGACATGCCTTAATATGGACTCAAGACTTTTTGAAGACCATGAATGTTTTCACTCTCACATGCACTTGGAATGAGATTTTCTCATCATTTAACTTTGTATAACTCTGCAATGAACCTTCATGAGCCAAGAAACTTGGATTTTATTCACTCTTCACTAGATTTTTACACGTGATGAGATGACAATTATCCTACTAACTACTGTAGCACTGGTTATCTGAAAGCTTTCATTGATCATCTTGTCAAACTCTGATAGATAGACATCTACGAATGAGGCTCTTAGGTCTGACTCAAACCTAATGGAAGATGACTAATGCTTTGCAGTCTTTGTTACTTTTTCTATGAACTTCAACTATCAACCCTTGTTAGACTTATAGATGCATTATCTATACCACTATACCCTACAACTCCTCTTGGTCATCATGTCTTGAACTTAACATGTAGATACTCAAAATATTGATTTTTAGTGGCCAATTGACATCATGTTACAGTCTTGACTAAACCTGTAACCAATCAATACCTTGATGCTCATGAAGTAGAAGCATACCTTGAGAATAAAAATCAAATGGATGACTAATGACCTGGCTTCAACTTGCATCTCATGACCCAGAGGGGGTACCCTTGGGATAAGCTTACTCACATACCTTTTGATACTTGCTGTTACATCTACAAGACATTTGTATCATTTTCCTTTACAATATTTGAAGACCGCTGGTTGAGGTAGCTTCACACATTCTCATGCTTTAAACATCAGCAGTCATAACTTATTAATTCATGGATAGGGTCCCCATAACCCTCTAAAAACCATAGGACTCACCTTTATTTTCCAATACTAGATTCATATAATCTTGCCTCACTTAAAGTCATTTCAAATCCTTAGCACATATTATTTTAGGCATCATGACATTTATACTTATGTAACTTAGCACATTCAGAGCTTGTACCTTGATATTTGAATGCAATAATTTGAGACCCATACTACAATCTCTTTAAATTATTTGACATATATAATCAAGCCTTTCATCCTCAAGGAGGTACATTAGTCACATGGATAATTCTCTTGTCATGATATCCACTCTAAGTGATTGCATTAATACAGATAAATCCTTTCCATACTTTTGAGTTCCTTGATCCACATACTTTGCATAGTACACTCCATCTTAAGAGCATCATAGACCTTATCACCTGTGTAACAAAGACATCATTACACCTCATTACTAATCAGAGACATCCTTGACACACCTTTAGAGATCTTAGACATAAAATATCTACAACTCCATCAAACATCATAGTACAATGATTTCATACCTATTTGGACTAATTATGAGGTCATTTACTTCTTTTCTTACAAGATGTCGAATCATCCTTGACATCAGATCACTCTCAGGGACTTAAGAACTTTCACAAGCATGCAACTAGACCTCAAACAATAATGTTGAACTTCCTTGACATTATATTCATAGAATCTTATCAGTTTCTAACATGATCTTGATACAAACATGTCATACTGTCTTAATACTCTCAAACACAATCTATAGTACCCATTTCTCTGTCAGTACAGAACTCAAACCATCCTCTCAAGATCAACTAAAATGTAGAGATATCAACCATAGGTCATTACACACACTTTATTATAGCATTTTGAGACTTACTTCACTTCCTATTGTAATTCATACTCATAATGATACTTATGAGAAGTCTTACCAATATAACCATTCAGACCAGAAGGAAACAACCTAATACAATGCACATTTATGATTGTGCTACAAATTTTGACTTTAAAGTTCACTCAACTTGTAGTGCACCTTCAGAATTTTAGGTCCCCATCACGTGTCTTGTCATAACCATATGTTTTCTAGGGGAGAACCTTGAATTTACACACTCATTGAAATCACTATATTTGTCAATCTCTTAAGTTCATCTATGGTTCTCCATCTTGGCATCATATGACCCACTCTGATGTGTATTCCTCATACTTCACTTTCTTTGGCTCTGAAAATTAATTTGAACACTTTGAACCTAGGAAACCTCATTTCCTCTGGGTTATAACACATAATCTTACCTGCATATATACTTGGGACACTTTCTAGCTGTAACAACCTCTGAACAAGATTCATCATTTTAGTGATCAATATGAAACACAGTATTCTGATTTTAGACCATATAGGATACACCATGTAATGGGATGCATCATTCAAAGTTTTGAAGTATTTAAGCATCAATAGGTCTTCACACCTAAGTTTGCATCCTAAACATCTAGTACACATGCATTGCATTCATCTAGATTCATAGTCAAGGGACAAGGGTTGGTTATTTTGTTAACACTTCATAGGAAACACACACATTCTAGTTTACCACACAGACCTAGTACTATACATCTAGCTATTTCATTTTATTCAAGTGATTGAGACACCTAAGAGCCATCCTTAGGGCATCACAGTTCCTGCACACACATCATGACACACAGAACTACATTACCAAGACCTAGATGTATTACAGACGCTCAGTCATAATATCACTTCATGCAACATGATAGTTTAGGATAGTCATCTGAATCAAAACACATACCATAAGTGTCATGGATGACTTTTAATAGGATCTTGTTGACAATGCTTTAAAACCTATTTCACAGGTGGTCTTGAACATTTATATATCATGGTTATTAGTGAACTCGGAGATCATAGTGTGACCATTATAAAACACTCAGGCATTAACAAAACATTTTGGGAAAGTTTGTGACCTTGTACTCATTTAGTTTCTCAAGCATCTGCACAAACCTTGGCACCCAGAGAGGGATCATAGTGCCCAAGCACCACAGTACCAGGATCACTTCGCCTCATAGTCTCTACTTCTACCCTACATTTGACAGAGACACAAACCTTTTTTGGGCTAGGTCATGAGACCTTGCACTTCTCACGAAATCATTAAACTCTGCACTTAGTGCCACACTACTGGGAATATTGTTGAAATCAACTAGAGATGAATATATAGTCTTCTATTCACATAACATTTTAACCTCAAACCTATCTTACATTGAATCACTATTAAGAACTTAAATAACTTGAAAACCTATACTCCATATATATATGATCTAATGTTATATCTTATTAGGAATTTATAAATTTCAGTAGTGTATTTATGTTAAATATACCATACTCTTCACACTGGTATCATCTTGAACTCATACAATCTCAAGAATTCAGGGCACAATTGACATACAATATTATTATGACCTACAATACTTGACACTTCTCTTGATAGAGACCATAAATCTAAGACATGATATGACCAAGGCCCAAGATTCATAACTTAGCATAGTAGACATTTTGATGACACATTTGAACGTTACACAAGGTGGGACAATGGACATCTTGATAAGACACCAAAGACTACAAACTCACTACTATATGCTTACACCAAACTCTTGACAGAGCCCTAAAAATTGATAACTAGTGCAAAATCATGAACTTAAACTCAAACCTCACCCAACACATACCTATGACTGAAATCACATACTTTGAGATTCTTTTTGACATTAAACTAGACCTTGAATATGCACATTATCACAACAAAGACACCAACTAACATAAGAACTCAAAGACACATGGAGATATAACTTGATATAAATTATGACACTTGAAGTTTTCTAAACACCTAGCTCCTTCAAATTCTCACAAACTAAAGCATTAAGACATGTGATCTTATTCAACTAGAGAAAACATACCTCCTTGATCTGATTTAAACTCATCTTTGATAAACCTCATTGGATTGAGTTGCAATTTAGGATGAGAATCAATTTTCTTGACTCCTCTTTCTTAAAAAACTATATTCTTTCCCTTAGAGTCTGACATAACATCCTTGGACTCATTCACAAGAGTATTCTTCTTAAAAATTTATCCACTTTGAGATTGAAATCTGCTAGAGTACTCTGAAGATCCTATTTGATGAAAAAATATTGCAATATGCCCTTACTTGTGGCATTTATGACACACAATCCCATTCATATTTATTCTTTGTTCAAACACACTAATATTCCATTCACAATACTTGACTTTATGTCCAAACTCACAACATGAAAAACATTCAACCTTGAAGATACCTACACTATTCTCAAAAGACACTCTCTTGCAATTTGTAGCTCTATGGCCAAAATCATGAAAAACAAAGCAATATACATTGAATGATGAACCATACCTCATAACATTAGGTTGTATAATGGATTTAGACCTTGTTAATTCAGCCTTCTTGGTTATCATATCATATTTAGTACTTTGACCAACATCACCATCACTCTTCACATGTTTTCCTTAAACCCTAGGCCTATTTTGTCACTAGCCACTCTTTGGCCTTCTAAAATACCATCAAGATCTTCACATCTCTTCTCAATTCTCTAATACATCTTTAACCTACTAGATGAACTCTCTAAACTGGATTGCAAATCTTTCAACATCTCTTCATACTTGGAAAAAGCATCTAATTTCTCCTTTAGGGATTTATACATATCCTCCACTTGAGATTTCAAACCCTTGATGGATTAATCATGCTCTATCTTCATATCCTTGATCAAAATTTTTAAGAAATCAATCACTGACTAAGATACTTCATTCCTATTCCTTAATATTACTTTAACATATGAAAATTTACCCATTTCTTGTGCTTCAAAGGATCTCCTTCAAGTTACTAAACTTTCTTCACAAGGACTCACTTTAATACCAATTTTTGGAATCACAATGGAATGAGGAGGTGTGAATCAGTCCTACAATGATTTTTATTTCAATTACCAAACCAAAAATTCATGAATAAAGTTGTTCATACATCATTTATAACCATGCGTGCTTATTAAGATATTCAACATTCAAACACATAAACAAAGAGAAAGATGCAAAACAGATAATACCATATGTAAGTGGGAAACCCTCATGGGGAATAAAAACCACTAAAACTATTCTTATATTACACATTAAAGAAATTTATTAAAGCACCAACTTCACAAGGAGCACCGACCCCTAGTTTAGTAGAACACCGACCCTAAAAGGATCACCAACCCCTAATTTAGTAAAGAAACCACTCCACAAGGAGGATATAACCCCATAATATGACTAATAACTAAATCATCCACATGATAATAATGATATCTAATTTTGTTTCTGCCAAAACGGATGGAGATCTCTAATTCAGCTCATAAACCCTTGTTCAAACCCTCATTCCTTCAACTCATTATATCTTCTTCTTCTTTGACTTGCCTTAGCTATAAAATATTGCACACATGATATATATCATTCCTCAACCTGTCATGCACTTATTCATCCTTCAAACCATTCCCTCATACCTGCAATATAATTCTACTTGGGTCGTACTTTTCACCCATGTAAGACTAACAGAAAAATGACCCGAAACATTGCCTTTATAAGATTATCTTCTCACAAACTCATCATAAGTCAGTCCTATACATTTATCTAGACCATTTAATCATAATAAAATCTAAATAACTTCATTAAAACTGTCATATATGACCAATACAGGTCAGCCATGCCCAAAACCACTTATCTTGCACCGAACAAGCTCAAAACTCCATCATTAGGATGAGAAAACTCCACTCATACCAAAACCATGATTATTAAAACTCCCAAATTCACCATACATGTGTAATATAAGATATAATAACCATACATGGTTGTAAATTTTTTTGTACTAATCAAATAAATCGTTAAATGTGCCCACCGACTCATATCCTTCTTAAAACAGATGTTTCCAACACCCCGATTCTACATTTGGGCCTCAAAAACCCTAAAGATGAACTAAAATATGGCATGTGGTCACTATATGGAACTAATATAACCTTAAAATCACATATATGAAATTTATAACTCATGAAACATCCACTGGCTCAAACCAAAACAACTTTCCTCTTCACAGAAATAAGCTGCTCAAAAACTAGTTTTACAAAATTAGCTAGTTAATACCCTTTCTGCCACCTTAAAGACCTAAAAATTCCTTAATTAGGAACAAAAATCATCCTTATTCACTCTCCATGTGATATAAAGCATCAAATCATTCATCTCATTCCTCAAACAACTCAATCTTTCAGTAAGAACAAAATTGTCCTGAAGAAGCAACTACTTTCTTCTTGACAAACTGACCTGAATGACCAACCAAAGAATATGATCATGAAAAAATCAATACCTCATTGGAAATATATCTGAATCAAATTTCCATAAAATATTAGAAATTCTTCTAAATCCAAGTGGATTGCCTTCAATAAAGCCAATCTCTGTAAATTGATTTTTATGCCTTCTAGGACTCAAGAACCGACCTTTAGGTCAACATGCTCCATCACAACAAAAATTACTTCCAAACTTGACAAACTCATGGAACACCATTAGACATGATGTCTAAGAACTCAAAAACCTTCACCAATCAAGAACAACTTAGAAACATCACCTTACCTCATCAAGTCACTTAGCACCCTGATAAAACAAGCATCCTTCAAGATTTGACCATCAAAGAATAGGTCATAAAATTTTCATACCATGTAAAAAACACAAATTTTATATACTGTTGGAAATATCTCTGAACTATGATAAAAAAAATACTTTAATTGAGTATTAACTCTTTATGTAGCTCTTGCAATGTCAATTTTACCACAAAGTGCTCCAAATTGCCCCTAAAACCAATATTCATAAATAGGGAACAATTTGCAATTTTTCGTCACAAAAATGACCTAAAAAATTCATGAAAATATAGAAAATCTCAAGGAATTAAAAATTGTCAGTATAATCTTTACCTTTTTTTGGAAACTTATCTTTAAAGTAGAACTCTTCAGAAATAAGACATTTCTAGTGGGGCCCACATATGGTCATAATCACTATCTTACATTTATAGAAATCTGGTAGAGTTATCTAAAAACTCCAATCATTACTATTTCATAACCAATAAAAACATGCTTTTTATACTCACTTTTCTCGAAGCTTCTCTTAGCTAGGGTTTAACTAGGGTTTCAAACCAACTTACATTCTAAAGGATCATTCATAAAAACATGACAATCAAACCACCTCAGTAATTTTTTGAAATATTCATAACTTACCTAAGTAGCTAAGAAAAATATATTAGGTCACCATGACAAGCATACAGTTCACAACGAGCATTAGAAGGTCAACTTTTGTCTTAAAAACACACTGTAATTTACCTGGTTTTGCCAAAACATGCATATCTTGTAAAATATTTTTCACTTTGACTTGAAACTTGTCATGAAGAATAATTAAAACATCCTATACCTTCTCTAACTCCCCATCTAGCCCAAATAGCTCTCAAACTATCCAACCATTAAGACTTACATGTGCTTACATGCATGTTTCTCATAGTTTTTTTCCCAAGGACCCTGAAATACCTACAAACCTATGATTTTTAACCTTAAACACACCATAAACCTAAGGTAAACTGGCACCATGCTAATATCATTCTCCACCATGACTTATTAGGTCCAAATCTCACACCTCTACCTCATTTTGCATGCTCCAGGGATAGAAACAAGCTTGTAATGACATGAATCAACCATGAAAACTCTTGACCTAACCATGCCAACCTCACTTAGACTCATAGACACTCATGAAACATCATGCCATCCATGTTTTACCTCATGAAATCAACCATCAGCTTAAGAAGACTCATACCATGACTTAGCTCACTCAACAATACACTAGGACCTCCTAGAACACCACAAAACATGACACTACCAATCAAATTTCATGTTTGACACCTGAATAACATCACATGGAGAGAAAAAGGACCTCATGAAATAATTTTCCATCAAATGAATTTAAATCAATGACAAAACAAACACAGAATGGTGAATAATCTTGAGCCCACATTAGGAAGTCTTGAAACAATGTTTCTAAACTCTCATTCAGTGGTCCAGGGTGTTTGGGCATCATGAAAAAGGAGGAGACTATGATCCAAGTTCTTCATCAAAAGGATGATTCTTCACCAAGTTAAATCAACCTATTCCATTCTTCTCTTCTCTCCCTTTCTTCTAATTCTTTGTTGTACACAATCATGATATTTTGTCTTATTCACTTAAGTGACAATATTTGTAATTTGTAAAAGTAATCTCTCAAAATTATAATAGAGATACTAAATTTGTCTCTTCTAGGGGAAATTAAAAGGTCACAAGTTGAATAGGAACATGAAGAGTCATGTAAGGGGGAGATGAAAGGTCAATTCACAAAACTATAATTTGGGATGGCTTCTTAATTCCAAAGGATTATGAAAATGCTAGATTTTGATAGCTTCTATGTAGTACCAATTATAGATTTTTTTTGTGGATATTTATACCACCAATATATATGAAATAAAAGTAACATTTATTCCATTCCTCTTTCCCTATGTATTCATATACTCTCTCTCTAATATGCACTTTGTAAGTATAGTGATCAAAACGATATTTGTATCTTTGATAAATGGGCCTCAGAGAAGTATGTGTCTATGTGGGTTTTTTTTGTATCACTAATGGATTCATCACGGTTTCCTCCAATTGAATGCTTAATGACCACGATTATTGGGTGTAAACTCTACAATTGGCCTATTCACAAAAAAAACCTTCCCTTTTTCTAATTTCTCTCCTTCACCCCTCCATCACTGAAATTTCTTCCCTTGCACCCTATGCAAGCACTTACAGTGGGCTTAATGAAGTGTTCCTATTGGATCCCCAACATTTTTGGGCCAACCCACATAATTTAGATAGGATTATATTACTTTAAATACAATAAATGGGAGATGCCCCATTTAATGCAGAGGGACTTAGTCCTGTGAGCATTGATGCAAACACCTAATTTTTCATATGAAAAATTATTTCACCAATAGTTTTTGACGACTCTTCTGGGGAGAGATGTGCTCTTGTGTACCCAAAATATCTCTTTAAAATAAAAAATAAAAAATCCATAAAAATAAAAGTACTTGAATTATCAAAAATCCTTTTTGCAAACCACTTGAGTGTTAGGAAAATTAATATTTACATGGTTATGGGTTATTTACCATATGGTAAAAGGTTAATAGTTGTTTGGGTGGCTAGTTTAAATAAAAATATATCACGAATAGTTAGTTAGTTAGTATTTGGTTAAGCATAATATTATTATTAACAATATTTCCTAAATAGGATTATGGAGAGATTGTTGGGAAAGTAGTTTCCTAAACTATAGGGATGTAAGTACCTATTTATATGGAGTGGTGTATGTTGTATAAACATCCAGAATGAATTGAATAGAAGATTATTATTCCGTGAATAATATTTTGTTTTCATGTGTAAAATTGATTCAAAATCATTATTTGGTATCAGAGATATTAAAATTCATATGCCTGTATGATGAGATTCATGTGTTTTTAATGTAGAATATTTCAATTTCATGTGAGCAGACTTGTTGGCAAGTACTTAGGATTATGTAGTTGAGTATTTATAGTCAAGTATATTTACATATTAGTTCTTACATCCTTGGAGGAATATTTGGAAAGTTTTAGAATTTTATTCTTATTACAGATCCAAAGATAACCTTTGGGAAATTGTGAAGAGTCAACTAATCTACAATTGTGGACATCATAATTTACAATTTATTTTCTGCGGGTTTGTCCTTATTGATTGGGATTGGTGGTATTACACTTTCAAGGATAGTGTGCAAGTGTATAAGACGTGAGGTCCAAGTGAAGTGTGGGGATTCTTAGCCACTTGAGGGAATATAAATTCTTACACCCAAATCAATGTTAGATCATTCATCTCTCAGACGCATCCAAATTCTTTGCTATAAAACAAACATGGTGTGTTAACATGATCATGATACTATCCATATTGTTGGATGTATGAAATTTCAGATCTGAAAAATTATACTCTTCATCAACTGCGTACTACCTTCTTTGAGAGTGCCAAGAAATATCCACCTTATAAATCCAGGGAAATCGGTTGCTTCACCTCAGATGTGCTTCTATCTATCAAATGCATGCGATCATCTTGTTGACACATGATCCATTTCATTCCATGAAGGATGCAAAAGGCACTTTAATTAGATACTTCCATGGCTACTCGAAATCCTTTCAACATGCCACATTTTAGGTAGTTATAAATCATGTCTAGATAGAATACCTAGCATGACTATAATGTCTTTGAGTTTATTGCATGTTGTTAGTAGAAATTTAGTGTGTTTAAAATTTATAGTTCTAAGTTTATATTTAAATCCAATTTGTGGTATTAGTACTAAGTAAAAAAGGGTTCACTATAGACAAAACAAGGGTCAAGATTGTGTTGAATGTAGAGTTTAATTATTATTGAGTGCTTAGAAATATCAATCGAGGTATCTTATTATGCAAGTCCAATAAATGGTCATTAAAAAGTTAAATTTATAGTTGAGTGTGTTTATTTTGTCATGTATAGTCAAAGTCATTTTCATATAAAAAGTAATCTCATTTTATTAATTTTTTATTTTTTTAGTCAAGTCCTCTTGTCCAAGTCAAACGTGTAGTTTTCAAATTTTTGAATTGTTATCAGAAGTTGTATCATTATAAAAGTATGAAAAATAAAAAAAATCCTTACGGACACATTTTTGGTGTTACCTGACGTCCAACAAAACAAAATTTTTCAGATTGCGGGAGGGAATAAAAGAATAAGCTCAATGTGGAAACAAATTTGCTTCATGTTCTCATCCTATCGAGTTAGTAGCACATACAATGGAGGATGGAGGCACAAGAGGCTAGAGGTTAATCATTGATCTCTTGTCAGTTGCCAACGATGGGGATGATTCATTAATTTTTCTAGCATGTGTGTGCTTCTCCTTTAGTTTGATGTGGATTTCAATATGGTGGGAAACATAAGAACAAATGTGGTATGTTCTTGTTGTCTTGTGTATGTGAGTATTCCTACATAATTCCCTAATGTAATAACATAGTGAAGAGAAAATAGCACAATAAAAAGCAACATCATGTTTCTTGAAGAGGTTGAACAGTCAGTTGTGTTCCTGCTCATACCTAGGTTTGTGGTTAACCTCTGTAAAACCATTGAATACTATTCAGATGTGTTCCTGCTTGAGTTCCCACATTGCTAGGTCATATGTGTTCCCTACAGTGACTGGTTGATAAGCAAATGATTCTTGAGCATATTCCCATGCTTATTGGTCAGATGTGTTCCTGATGGTACATTGTTGATAAGAAGTTTATGTGTTCCTTCTTCTAGCTTCATTTTGAGTGTTGTACTAAGATCATGAGCAAGAATGGGCAACAAGCTGCAAAAGATGTGTGACAGTTGTTTTCTACCATGTAAACATTATGGGGGGAATGTTAGGAAAAATAATATTTACTTGGTTATGGGTTATTTAACATATGGTAAATGGTTAATAGTTGTTTGGGTGGTTAGTCAAAACAACAATATATCATGAATAGTTAGTTGGTTAGTATTTGGTTAAGTGTAATATTGTTATTAAAAATATTTCGTATATAAGATTATGGAGAGATTTTTGGGAAAGTAGTTTCCTAAAAATAGGGATGTAAATACCTATTTATATGGAGTGGTGTATGTTGTATAAACATCCAAAATGAGTTAAATGGAAGATTATTATTCGGTGAATAATATTGTGTTTTCATGTGTAAAAATGATTCAAAATCATTATTGAGAAAAGATTACAGAAAGATAGTACACCCGAGACGATCATATCAGTGGTGTTGTTAACCCCACATTTGAGGAACAAAAAAAAGATGATTTTGGACTTTGTATTGTACTAGAAAGAGGACAAGTTCCTAAAAATCCTCTTGAAAGTCATACAGAAGAGTCAGTTGTTGAACCACAATTCTTCATTCTATATGAAGAAGAAAGAGAGGAGGAAGAAATGGTAGCACAAGAACTTATACTGTGGGGATAAAATACTCGTCCATTGGATTTGGCTGAATTAGTCACTAAATCATGCACTTGGAGTCATTATTTAGTCTGGTCTCATACTACTATTCATATGGTTATTGAGTAAATAGAGTAATAATCAACCCATGTCTTTAGCCTTTTTAAGTTTCTTTTTACCGTCACTTTTAGTCTTTGACCTGCACTTTCCTAGTCTTTATTGTCATTCTGCATTCTTCCTATTTATGACTGGGGCTCCCAGCCAGGATTGGGGTGCCCCAGGCACCTTGGTCCCCTCTGGGGCACCCTGATCCTCTTTGCACTTTACTCTCACCTTTTGGGAACTTTCTAGCCATTTGAGCTTTCTATCTTTTTGTGGTTAGACTTTTCAGGGTTAATTACGAAATTAGAACAAGAGAGTCATATAAATAGAAATTTATGTGACCAGAATGAGTGACCAAGCATTAGACATCTACTATCACTATCTAGAGTTACATTCATCAAAGGCACCTAAGGCTATATTTGCATCCATCTAGCTCCATCATAAAACACATAAGGCTGGTTTATCTGCATCACACTTTATAGGAGGGGATTCCATTTTTACCATGCACACATATACTACATTCTACACCTAGTTACTTTCTTGCTACTTGATAAAGTGTGACTGACACAGGAGCAATCTAGGGCACAATTTGCACACACACACACCTAGAACTACATTGGGTATGAGATGTAGTGAATTGATCAGTTAATAAGTCTACCATTGTGGCTACTTAGGAAAGTATGACCCCTTCATATGCATATTTCATTTTTTTAGGGTTTTGATGCTTTGTCTGGGGTTTTACAGGTGATTCTTTATTGCACCTCTTATAACGAAATCCAGTGCATTTAAGGGATATACACATGACTAAAGGTGATCACAGGTGAATATCTAGTGACACCTAAGAGGAGGTCTTTAGGCCATTTACCTAGACCAGGGCACCTAGATCTCAGACTAGGGTGCCCAAGGGAGCCTCTATCCCTTTCCATGTGCCCCAGTCTAGCCAAAGAGCTCAGATCTACACTTTCTTAGGCTTCTATGTGGTCATTTCCTCCTCCATTTTACCTAGTTTACACGGTGACATAGTCCCGTACATTCATCAAATCAGTTAAGAAATTCTTAACCCTCTCTTGCACATTAGGGTTTCACATTTCTGTTTACTTAGTTGCTTGAGTGATTTATGTATTTCATGATTCCATTTATTTGCTTCTTCTATATCATCAGATTAGGCTAGGATATTACATTTTAGCATAATCATTTTGGTGAACCGATCCTCAAATACACTTTATCTTTGGCCCTTTTCTTCGTATACCCATTATGCATAGTGGTTGTTTTGGGAATTTTAGATATTTGTGAGCTTCCTTCATTCACCTGTAGGGATTCCAAACCAATGGTTGATATCCCTACTTCTGTCACTACAACTCAGAATCCCTTAGATTCATCTCACCAAGTTCCTTTTCATGAAATTGAATCCTTTGGTAGTGAAAAATCCTACAATGAAGATACCAATGTTGAATAAGACCAATTAAATACACTTACTAATTTTTGACATGATTTTTGTGACAATCCCACTCATCTTCCGTATGTCCTACGTGCTTTGATTTCTTCTAAGAATTCTCGTGATGTTTCTGCCTCTATAGTTAATCATTTTTTGGCTCCCATAGTCTCCACGTCACCCATTTATGTCTCAGGTTTTACTCATACTACTACCACTCCTATTTTTCATCCTAACACAACTAATATGTAGGTTGGCTCTTCTTCGAATACCCCTGATTTAAACTCTTTATATCAAGACTTACACACCCAAATTTTCCACCTCCATCTCGCTACTTCCTGTGCCTCACCATATTTAGACTCCATTGCACTGCTGCATACTCCTTTTGTACCTAATATATCTACTTATCCATTTCCACCTATTTTCATCTCTCCCAAATTTCCCATCTTTGAAGGCCATGGTGACCCATAAGAGCATCTTTGAGCTTTTCATGTAGCATGCTTGGACTATGTAGATGATCATAACATACTTGCTAAGATTTTTCCTCGTAGTTTACAAGATTATGTGATGCTTGGTTTTATAACCCACCATTCCATTCGGTAATATATTTCACACATCTAGATGATGCTTCTCTCATGCATTTCTCTATCAACATTGGTTGTAAGATCTTTTATGCTCAACTCACACAACTAAAACAAGGATCTAACAAACATTTCGTGGATTATGTTTTGCATTAAAAAATTAGCCTAGCTAATATGTCAGGCATGCTTGTAGACACTGAACTTCAGGACTTGTTCATTCAGAGTCTTTTACCACCCCTCCATGAGAGCATTCTCTTTGAGACCTTTCCTTCTTTTGATAAAATTTTTCATAGTCTTAAGCTTCGTGGAACCAAGCTCTTAGCTATATAAAATCTTAAATACTAAGAGAAAGCATCATCCTTTACGTGTTTTCAAAAATAAGCTAACATTTAAACCACCTTCATTTAAACCCATAGAAGTAAAATTTACCGTCAATACCATATCTACTACTAAGGAGCTTCAAATACAACCAAATTGGTGTATATTCACAAATTTTAGTGCACCTCCGCATATTTTTACTACTGCAACTTCTTGATAGTAACCTCATCACACTACCTTCTCCACTAAAAATTGATACATCTCATCCAAAAGGACATAATTTCGATGAAAATTACCATTGTGAATATCATCAGTGCATAGGACACTCCACCAACTGTTGCTTCCGACTTCAATTTCTCATTTAGGGTTTGATTGATGGTGGTAAAATTGAGCTTCTATAACTTATAGTTTCTCCACCTGTCAATGAAAATCATAAGCTCAAAATCTTCAACAACCCTCTACCCAAACATGACACAAAGGTAGCTGAATCTTTTGCTAACTATGTATATCATGCAGTGCCTCCTCCTGCATCAAGGGCTCTTGAATTTCTAGTTGCGCATACTGACACTTCTACACAAGTTATATCTTTCTCTAATCACTATTATAATGCCACTTTTTCTTCTACTCACTTACATATTAGTGCCTTTATTATATCTATCTCCATCAATAACGCTAAGGTTTACCCATCATAGCCCATCAGTGTATGTTCTCTTCCAATTCTTGATGCTATCAGTTACCCACATTTGTAAATTTCCTACCTCATAGATAATTCATATGGTGTTGTTAAGCTACTTGTTGTTGTCAGTCCCCTTACTATGTTGGTTCCCTTCCTCTCGAGCCAAAAATTTGATAGTTGTGACATGCTTCTAGGCCTCAACTAGATTTCTAGGTCTAAGTCCATCATATCTATGAATCATTTTTGAATTAAGTTCATTCATAGCAACCAAGTTGTTTCTATCGATGATTTATTGCCATCTACTCCATGGTCATCATTTTCTCAAGCACTGTTCAATACACATTCTACTTCATCTAGTACAATACCATCCATGTTATTTAAAGTGCAATCTACTCCTAGTTCACCTACTCACACACCATCTACGTGGCCCCACTTCTCTACTAGTCTTACACATCAACATAGGCCATTCCTCACACAGTTATTGCATCTCGACATAGGTCACCGCCTGGTTTTATTCCACACACATCTCCATCACCTACAAATTTTTTCATGCCTAAAAATTTGTCACCTACTCATCCATTGCATGTGTATAGACTTCACTCACCTGCACAATGACTATTTACTATTCCACCACTACTGAAACATGATCATATGCTTTTTCCACCACTAGCATTAGATGAGAGACCTTCATCCTTTAATCTAATTGGTTAGTTTATTCACTCACACGCACTTGGGGGACATAGTATTCACACAATTCCCCCCACCATTTTAGCATTGAAACATGTTTCATACTCACATTTATCAACCTCCTAGTATAGGCATCATCATCTACACATTACTGTTATCACCAAATTACAACACCCTCTATTTTTTCATGAACCAATGAATGAGAAATCAATGTAATTTGGTAACATGGGATTGTCTCAAGGTGTGGGACCCTTGCGAATGAGACAAACCTCTAGAGAAGGCTGGTTCCTCTACCTATTTATATGCTAAAACTACTCCAAGGAAGGGAAATGCAACTATTCTAATACTAACCTAGATTTCCAAGAGACCATGGAAGAGAGAGATGAATAAGATGTGAAAATTTAATATCATAATTGCATAAAGTAAATTTGAAATCTTACTCTTCATTCTTGCTATTACATAGGAATTATTACACCTATATATATAGGAGAAGTAGTTCCTATATTTAAGGAGAGATAATATCCATAAATATATCCACACACAACTCCTAAAACAACTCCATGTTATTTTACGTGAGATTTTTTTTCTCACAAAAATAGTATTGTTAATGAGTTGTTTACTTAACAACTCATAACAATATTTACTCACCCACTCATAATTACATTTACAATAATGTGATTATTTATTATAACATATATTATATTATCCTAGATAATATAATCACACACATAATATTCTATGTTCACACTACAACATATATATTCCTAAAATTTACTCCCTTAGTGTGAAAATGGGGCAAGATCACCTGAAAACATGAGTATGAGAGAGTTCCACAATTTCTACTGGATCTTGCTGTGAATGATCACCTCTTTGGCTCACCAGCTGATCATGATCACCTCTCCACGTAAATCTATTCACCAACTAATTGTCTTCCAATGAATTACGGAAGTCAGAGGACCGTACGATAGTCAGAGGATCATACGTAGAAGCTTACCTCCTGTAAACAAATGTTCTCAACATCCAAAATGTACATCATCCTCTTTCCAATATTTGACAAGGAACATGTTTAATTTCCACACACGCCACTCAAAGTAAACAACTGAAAATATTATTAAATTGTGCCACTAGTGCTATATATGACCCCATCATTGGTGACTGATGAGAGGCCCTAAAATTCCTCCTTCCTCCTGTTCCTCCTTCCTCCAAAAAGTGAACTATTAACCATAAGAATTCCTCATCACTAGGACAAGAAATTTCTTCATCTTTAGAGTATTCATCCCAATCAGTTTCTTCTTCAACCAAAAGAGATTTTTGATCTATTTTTTCATCAAGTAGATATTTTTCCCTCTTTTTATAGTTCAAGGCTACATATCCCGATTCATCACAATAATAGCATTTCATTTTACCCTTAGAAGGGAAAGGTTTTGGTTTGAACTTTCCTTTCTTAGATGAAGTACTTGCTTTATTTTGTACATACATTACTTCTTCATATTATTTATAATTACTCTAATCAAGTAATGTTTACTCGTTCTAAGCTAATTGTTACCTTTCTTAACATAAAAACAATATTTGAATAGATTTTAGGCATACTATTTAGGAGTATTGCTTTAGCATCACCATCTTTTACTGACTCTTTAATTCCAGCTGGTTGATTTAGCAAAGAGCAAAACTTACTTATATGATATGCCATTTTTGAGTTCTCTTCCATTTTCAACTCGTACAAGCATTGCTTCAGTGTAGTATTTGCTCTTTTAGCTTCAGAACCAAACAATTTGTTAAGAGACTCCCAAATTTCTTTTGCAGATTTTGTGAAATCTACATGATGCATATAGGCTTTTGATAAGCCCAGACTAATGGTACCCAAAGCTCTCTGATCTTTTGCATTCTATTTAGCTAGATCATTTGTAGTCATTGGTGGAATTGCATTAGCTTTAACTACATCCCATAAGTCCTTTTCTATTAAATGTAATTGCATATGTAGTTGTCATGTATGGAAATCTTGTCCTTCAAAATTTTCAATCAAAATTAATTTCTCCATTATTTTGTACAATATTGATAAAAAATACAAAATTGAATCAGGTACTTAAAAAATTTATATAGAATACCTTTGAACCTCCAAGCAAGCCAAGAATCTGTATTAACAATTCAACATTATTGGAAATTGGAGAAAAATTTCAGTAGAAGAATTGATATGCTAAATTTGATAGCTACATATTGAAATATGTATTTCTTCAAAAATATGAACTGGGTCCTTCTAAAATTGCTTCTTTCATTTCCTGACCAACACGTGGTTCAATTATAGAAAACCAAAAATCTGGAAACGAAAAATAGAATATATTCTTTGACATGGATTTGATCAAGAAAACACTGAAATTTCCCGCATGAGACCTACTCTGGTACCAAATTAAAATTTAATATCATAATTGCATAAATTAAATTAGAAATATTACTCTTCATTCTTTCTATTACATAGGAAGTATTACACCCACATATATAGGATTTAAGGAGAGATAATCTCCACACACAACTCCTAAAACAACTCCATGTTATTTTACATGATATTGTTAATGAGTTGTTTACTTAACAACTCATAACAATATTTACTCACCCACTCATAATTACATTTACAATAATGTAATTAATTATTACAGCACATATTATATTATCCTAGATAATATAAACACTCACATAATATTTTATGTTCACACTACAACATAGATATTCCTAACAAGATGAAAGTCATAAAATAAGGGAGGTGATAGCACCAAGAAAATAAGGTGGAGATATCCTTAGTTAGTGAAAATGGAAGAAAATGAGGTACAAGAGGGCAGACAAAAGTGCCATAGTGCAAATAACACATTCAAACTTCCAATTTCGTGGAACACAATGAATCTAAATCCTGCAGAAGAATATAATGTGCACAATATACCTGTAAATAAAATGAAAGGAGAAGAAGGAAATACAACTAGAGATAGGGTAAGAAAAACCAAAAAACACCAAATTTATTGCTTAAAATGATGCACAATCCATTACAATATAGGCATAATGAAAAAATCGTTTACAAAATGCATAAGCTCGAGGCCTATGGCTCATAAAAGTGTTGGAAAATTTTTAACAGAGTTCCTTTACATTCTAGAATCTCTCCCCCTAAAAATGAGGGGAAATTACACACACACACACACACACACACACACACACACACACACACACACACACACACACACACACACACACACATAAGGGGAAGCTACCAACCGGAAACCTTCATTAATTTCCCATAAGGAGGTATGGGCAGCCATACCAGTCCACTTTACAATGGTACTTTGCTTTCATGGTAAACATGGGTGCCATACCTCATTAAATGGGTTGTTGAGCTACCTTTTATGATGATATTAATGCTCGGACCATAGCTAACACTCCTTACTAAAGCCCAATAGGAAGAAATGTTGTCATGTGAAAAGAATGGAGGGATTCACCACCAACAAGGGAAGGGGATCATCATATGACAAGAAGAAACATTATCACATGAAAGAATGGAGAGGTTAACACATGATAAGAGGGAATGCTATCATGTGACAATGAAGGGGATATGACTGGGAAGGAGGGATGATGCACGAAGAAAGGGAAGGATTATCGAATGACAACGAGGAATGTTGTCATACAATAGGGGGAGGATGGTGACGTACGCCAATAAAAGGTAGTTGATGTGTGTCAAGAAAATGGTGGTTATGTGTGACAAGAACATATGTTATCACCTGACATCGAGAAGTGGTTAACGCACAACAAGAAGAATTGGTTGACATGTGACAAGAAGAAACATTGTCATGTGACAGGAAGAAGTAGTTGACACACGACAGGAATAAACACTATCGTGCAATAGGAAGAAGTTGTTGATGCATGATAGGAATATGTGGGTATGCATGGTTGGAATGCGACAAGAATATGAGTCTTCGAACCTTCACATTAGATTACCAACTCACCGTGTAAACTGAGACAACTCATATTATTACAATCCTCACTTGCGAGCCATCCTGAGATGTCTTTCTCCTCTAACATCAAGGGATGAAATTGACGGTCCCCCACACGTCCAAAAAATTAAATGGCTAAGTCAATTTATTATGAGTTATCCAAATTAACTTGGGGGTGAATTTGGGAAAAAAATTTGGCAACCTCTTGAGGAATTTTTCCTTCTATATTGAAGAGATCAGTGACCTTGAATGATCCATTGGGTATGGAGTCATCCTGAAACTCTGAAACTGATATGAATCTTGAAATCTCACCCCTAAATCCATCTGAAGTCTTGAATGAAGCTTACATTTCTGGAGATGGTTTGATTTCTCATAGGGAACCTTGCCTTGAATTGGAAAGTGCAACAACAACAAAACACAACTATGTACAAATAACAAAATCATACAAATCCAAGTTCCTCAAATCATTCCTCTAATTTGACTCCTGAGTCACGTTCCTCCCTTTCTTTGGAGAACCGCTTTTATCAGTAACCTAAATGACCTCTTCCTCTATCGAAGATACATGTGACTCAAAATTCCTCTAATCAATCATCCAAGTCAACCACACATCACAATTCACTCACTTGCTACGTGATCCTCTTTGTCTACCTTCACTATGTGTACTCATTTTTGCACCCATCAAGAACAAGGGAATCTCATGCGTGTCGGCCTATCACCCAGCGGGCACTGGGTGCTCACTCGAGGCACGCGAGAGGGAGCTGAGTCTCTCTTTTATGTGAGTTTAGTCGAATGCATACTTCATGATTCTTGAATTAGTGATTTAATAGACATGAAGAAACTATAGAGCTCAGAATGGCTTCTACACCCCTTTCAGTCATAACAAAAGCAAAGCACACAACAGAATTAATAGAACTAGGAAGTTGTAAATCCAAAAAATAGACTTAACATTCAAGTAAGGTTCATGATTATACAAGATCAAAAGCATAGTAGAAACATGTAGATAATACAGAAAGGAGATATTAATATAAAACATCAGTGGTAACCTTATCATATTCATTCATAGTATTACTCTAAAACATCACAGAGTGGCAGACCATAGTCATGCGCCATATCTGGATCCATACATGTATGCTCACAAAACAAAATTTTCATTCCCCATTCCCTCATTACATCCTTCCTAGAATCATCTACCCATTCTATCCCATATTTCTCATAGTAAATCTATAGAGCTTCGCTACCTCACTTGTCTCTCTCTTCTTTTGCCAAGGGCACGGTATAAATAGGCATCTGAGCTCCAACAAACTCCTCTGCATCCTCAGATCTGGCCCCAAGTGTCAAGGTGTGGGTCGTCCTCAGGTGCATGCCTCTCCATGTCATGATTATATTTTTAGATCTTCCTATCGTAAGGTATATTCCTTTTAGGACACCCTGTCGCTAGGCTGGAACCTTATCCAAATAGAACACGTTCTTCATGTGTTCTATCTAAAAGGCCAAAACAGCTAAGTCCCGAATTGTTCTTCACGTGTGCGCATCCTTGGTTCTCCAAGAACCCCTTTTGAATTCTGCCTTGCATGTTCCTTCACTTGCACGCTTTCCCTAGCCATGCACACCTATGCATGCCTTTAAGATTTGGTAGCTACATTAGGGTCCCAACATTACCCCACACTTCACCTGTTCTCCACCCTTGGGGAACCTTTTCAAAGAATGTAGTACAAAAATGCAAGGCCTTTCCTTGGAAAAGAATGGAGGGAAAGAATAAAGAATGGGGGAGAGAAAGAATAGAAGGAAAAATGCCTAAAGAAGAAGGGGAAAATTTTGCCGCAGGTTGGCCTCCAGTGTATTCTAAGCGCTGACTTCATCCTGCGCTCTAGTGTAGATAGTTCGCCAACCAAGGTGCTCACATTGTCGAAGGTTAACCCTTCCCCTTCGTGTTAATGGTCTCCACCATAGTCTCCAGCTCCTTGCTGTGATCCTCCAAGGCATCCATCTTCCTCGTAATGACCTTATAGAGCTCTTTTAGCCAGGTTTTTATTAAGGCTCACCAGTTCTCAATAGCTTTAGACTTCTTTTCCACTTTGGCTAGGATCTTTTCTCGCTCAGCTCTATTGCCCTTATTATTTTCCCTGAAGTCCTTCAGCTGGGCCTTGTCGCTGACAAGAAACATGCCTATCACCTTGTCTTGATCCACACAATGGTCATATGTGACCCCCGTGGTTTGTGCAGCTATTTTACATCAGCGAGCACCTTGTTGTATTTAGCCATGAGCGTGATGACCTTCAACTTGTCCTCCTTCTCCAAGCATGCACAGCTACCTCCTCTGTCTGACTCCAAGGCCAAAGACTACCTTTCCATGGTGAGGATCCAAGTCAAGTCCTCTAGGCATTCCAGGGAGGATCCATACTTTTTACGTGCGTGGAGGGTTAAGGTCTGGGTGCTTCATGATAATAGCTTGGGAGATGAGCTCCACCTTCTTGGAAACTTCACATACCTTGCCTTTTCCTCTTGAAGCTCCCTCTGTAGTTGAGCATTGATTAGTTTTCTCAAGGCTGAGGTCCTTTGTTAGCTTGACTACTTCATCCTTCCTCTTTTCCAACAGGTCCTCCAAGACCTTAACCTTGTCATTCCCACAGAAGAGCCTAGCCTCAATTTCTACGGAGACTTTGTTGAGCGCATTACACACTTGCTCATCTGATAGTTGTTGCGTGTTGACAATGGGGTTGTCCCCCTGTCCTTCGGATAGTGCTAGTACCACTCCTTTGTTAACTTTGAACTTAGGCTCGTCGAGGTGGGAGTTGAATTCCCATGATAGCATCTTCCTTGTATACGTGGGTACCCACCCTCAGGGTCAAAGGATTCCATGGCGGTGAGCTCCTTGGTGGGCACGGTACTCTGGAAACACATGCGCAAAAATTTGTTGGGGTCATCAATGTATCCCATCATTGTTCTTCCCCCTTCCACACATTTACTTCCCATGCACATGCCCTTAGGAATAGTTACTGAAAGAGTTGGGCCTTTTGTGCTACCCACACTCTTCTCCCTTTGCTCTTCTTTGAATTCACCGAGTATGAGCTCCGCACTGCACTCCAACTCCTCTTCAACCAAGGTATTAATTATCTTCTCTGCCTCCCTTGTCACTTTCTCATCCACCTCCTCTTGAGTGAGCTTGGGCATATCTAGCCCCTTAGTACTTTCCCCTTCACTCCTTTCTTCACTCTGCGTGCCTTCCTCCCCTTGGGTCCACCCTTCCTCCTTACAAAGATGAAAGCATCATTTGTATCCTCTGCTCCTTCTCCCTCTAAATCATGGACATCAATCGGCTCCTGATTCACCTCCAACTCTTCCCCTTCATCATCATCCTTTTCACCTATATAGGCATTTGGGTCATCTGTATCTTTAGACTTTTGTTCCTCCATCTCCTACTCTTCTTCCTTTACAGAAAACTTCAGAGTGAGGGATGTTGTCCTCTCTTCATCTGAGGGTTCTTCGGGCGATGGTGGCTTTGCAAGCTCCGAGGTCTTCTCCCTGACCACCGTTCTCCTCTTCTTTCGGACATAGGTACTCAGCCCTGCGGTATCTACATTCTGCCTCTCCACCGCCATTTGTTCTTCCTCCTCTTCCCTCTCCTTGTACGCTTTGGTGCAAGTCTTCTTTCTTCCCATAGGGTCGTCTGGGATGGATATCTCATTCTCCACGTATGCACCCTTTTCAAATTTTGGCCGTATGCATAGGTAAATCCTTATGGCATTGCTCCCAGTAATAGGTAAGGTCAAAGGCCTTACAATATGCACATCCTACGACACGTACCTTTCAACGTATGCATGCTTCTCTGGGTAGACCAGCTTCTTTCTCATTTCCCTGTGCTCTCTGTCAAGGGTGGACAACTCAAGGTTTAATTTCTTTGATTCCTTGTATCTGTTTACCCTCGCTTGGAAAAATTGGGTTGTAAATGAGAATGGGAGTTTGTACCATGGACTCCAACTACCATCCACCAAGATGAACCTACCAATGCAGAAGTGTAGGTAGACTGCGAACTCTACTTCTTGTCAGTTTCTGCGGGGAGTTGTTCCAGGATCCGCCATTCAGCCCCGAATGCACTCCTAAGGTGCTTATACCATTTTTCTAAGAGCACCTTGTGTACCCCTTTCATTGATTCACATGTGTATTTCTGGAATCTATCCACAGGTGAAGGGTCTTTAGCAGGGTACTCCCACATGAACTTGTCAGAAGCATCGGTAACACCCCGTGATTTATGAGAACACAATTGTCAACAGAATGTTCCCAAATAGGATTTTTCCCCCTTCTCTAGTGCTGCTTATGATTTCGTCTACAACCGTATTGGGAGATGTTGTATATGGTGCCCTCAGTGACTTTCCTATAGACATTTAGCCAGGGCTTCAGCACTGGGTCCACCTTTCTTATCCATTCAGCTTGGAGACAAGGTGCATGGCCATCTTCATCACCGGATCACTGATATCCTGAGACATCGTAGTACCTTGATCCCTTCTTCAATCCCTGGGATTCTATGGTTTCCCTGATTTCCTCCTTGTCACGGAGGTCATCTTTGAGTGCGTCCCCTTCACAGTTTAGGCCTGTGAAGCACGAAATTAACTAAGGAGTTATGCACATTTTGCACCCTGTGAAGCAGAAGAAGTCTTCATGTACACGCGTCATCAACCACTGGTACAAGTGCTCAGGATTCCCAAAATATGGCAACTCAAAAAGCTGGAGAAGCCCTTCCTTCTCCATTTTCACCTTGACCATGTCATTGTAGATCAACAACCCATCAGGTGTTCCTTTATTTGTTGGGGCACACCAGCTCTAGCACCATTTTCTTTCGTGATTGTACTTGACCGGATGATTCCAATCGATCACGGTCATCTATCTTATGTGGGACTCCCACTCTTGCCCTAGGCAAAACCCCATCTAGGTATTGCATCTCTGAATACCATTCTTTATTCGTATCCAAGGGTATTTCTTCCTGTTTCTTCTTTCCTTTTCCCTTACCCTTTCCCTTCTTAGATTGTTCTACATGTTTACCAACTAGTTTTGTGGCCATCATTATACCCTTTGCTTTCATTCCTAGGTTAACTTGTGAGTTGTTTGAAGAGTTTTCCTCATGCGCCCCTTAAGCCCTAAAACACAAACCCTAATCTCTATATTTTATTCCTTTGCATCACAGTGCACTTCTTCAAAACATTCCTCACACCCATGCATCACTTCTACTCTAGTTTGTAGATCTAATGGACCGATTGCACTTAAGTTATTGGGATTGTCCTTCACATGAGTCAGTTCTCGAAACCCTAGCTCCTGAAATAAAATTACTCTTCTTGTTTTAGCAAAGTGAAATAATGAAATGCCCACTCTTGTATTTATAGGTTGCTTCAGCACTTACTACCCATTGAAGTGTCCAGGCTACCTACCACTGTATGACCATGTCCAATGCAGCATTGTCCAACTAGCACGCATGTTCAGCGCTTCTCCTTAAGGATGTATAGAAATTACATAAGGACCCAACCAATGCACCTTCAACTTTATAGGGTGGTCATAGAAATTTAGAATCATATAGTAATACCATCTGGCCAACCTCAAACTGTTTGTTCTTAATATGGCTGTCATATCATGCCTTTTTCTTTTCCTTCTCACTTGTTTGGCTCCATCTTGCTAGTGAGTGCCTTTCATCTAAATTTATCAATTCATCTATTCTTTCTTCCAGTGCTTTTTCATTGTCTAAACCCTCCTGTGTGTGCTATACACAATGATGGTAGAATAAATTTGACTGGAAAAATGGCCTCCTGCGCCGAACACCAGTTGAAATGGTGTGGCCTTATTAAACCTTTTATACGTTGTTCTGTATGCCCAAAGAACTGCCGATACCTTGTCATCCCAATCCTGCCTACCCACATCTCATATCTTAGTCAATGTGTGACTAAGGATTTTGTTAAATGCCTCTACAGTCCCATTTGCCTGAGGGTGATAAGGGGTAGTCTTATGGTGGGCTACCATGAATTCTACCAATAGAATCCTGATGGTTTCATTTAAGAAGTGAGTGCCCCTATCACTTATTAAACTTAATGGGCACCCATACCTACTTATAATGTTCTCCCAAAAAAAACTATTAGCCATGGGTGTAGTGTAATCCTTAGTGGGCATGCGGCCTCTACCTGCCTTGTCAGATAATTAGTATAGGTAATAATATACCGCGAGTTAGTCCTTCACATAGCTAGTGAGATTGGTTTGACAAAATCTATTACCCATTATTCAAAAGGTTATGCACTGGCGATGGGGCACAAGGGCATCTCATCCCTTCTTCTGAGGTTTGCCAAGGTGTTAGCAGTGGTCACAGGCCTTACAAAACTCAATGCAATCCTGGTGAATCATCTCCCACCATAGTTCGGTGACTAAGATCTTGTGTGCAGTTGTGTTCCCCACATAGTGTCCTCCAGCAATCCCACCACTAGCTTCTTCTATTTTAGCCACGCTTTCATGTTCTAATACACACCAGCACAAAACCTCATTGCGACCCATTTTATACAAATCCCCATTGATCAACATGAAGGGCATGGCGTGTATGGCTAACCTTTTTCTTTCTAGTGCATTCATCCCTTCGGGCGCCACACCTTCCTTGAGAAAAACAACAATGTCTTCTAACTTTGAGGGCGCGCACTGTAACCTGAATAGTTACACGTCTGGCATGGTTTCCTCAATACTTTACGTGTCCTCTCCCAAATCAATCCTTGATAAATGATCTGGCCCATAATTTTTCTTTCCTAGTTTTACCACCACTTTGAATTCAAATTCCTGAAATAAAAGTACCTAACGATATATGCGCCCTTGCAACATTTCTTTGTTTACTAGATACTTCAAGGCCATATGGTGAGTCTAGAATGTGAAGGGAGTCGCTAGCAGATATTTTCTAAATTTGAGGAGCGCGTAGATCATTGACAATGCCTCATGCTCAGTCATTGTATAATTCTATTCTGCTGGTGTTAACTTCCTACTTGCAAAACACAAGGGATGATCAACAATCCCCTCTCCTGATTAAGCAAGAATGGCTCCCATTGTTGTACTAGAGGCATCCACATGGACATGGAAATTTTTATCCCAGGATGGAAATCATAGAATAGGTGTGGTGATAAGACTTTCTTTTAGAGTGTCAAATGCCCTCTGCTATGCCTCTCCCCACTGAAAGGTACTCTTATGTCTGAGAAATATTTCCAAAGGTGCGGTGATCTTAGCATATCCCTTAATGAACTTTTTGTAGTACCCAGTGTGTCCAAGAAATTTGCACATGGTGCTTTGGTTGGTAGGCTCCCCTAACCCCACAATAACTACAACTTTCACAGGATCCACCAGTAAGCCCTCTTTGCATATGATATGCCCCAACAACATTCCAAAAGGAGTTGCAAAGATAGATTTCTTGATGTTCAGGGAAATCCTCAACTGCCAAAATCTTTCAAACATCAATCTCAAGTTATCACAATGGTCCCTGACCATCCCATACACTGTCCAATCATCCAAATATACCTGAAGGAACTTGTGGATGAAGTTCTGAAATGCTTGTACAACTACGCATAAAAATAAAACGAGCACATTCCTAATCCAAAGGGCATGACTGCATATGCAAATTTTCCCCACTTGGTGGTAAAAATTTTCTTATCTTGGTCTTCCTTAGCAATCCTTACTTGGTGATATCCCGAGAATCCATCCGTAAAGGAATAAACCTCACACCCAGCAACTCCTTCCAAAATATCTTCAATGAAGGGGGTGGGAAAAGGATCTATGATACAAACAACGTTCAATTCCCTATAATCCACACATATCCTAATCCACCCATCCTTCTTTATGCTGATCACCATTAGACTTAGCCATTCTGATTCCTCAATAACCTTAATGATACTGGATGCTATCATTTTTTCTAACTCTTCTTTATTCCTTACGCTCATGTTGGGATTCATCCTATAAGGCCTCTTCCTGACCGGGTGCACACCATCTTTCAACTTTATCTGCATTTCCCCCAATGAATGGTGGATTCCTTTCAACTCATGGTATCCGCATGGGAATAAATCCTCAAATTCATGCAAGAGATCGATGATCTTTGATACTTCCTTGTTTGACCAGTAGTCCCCAATGATAGCTTCCTTGGTTTTGAGTGGTTCATGATACACGCGTGCACATGCATCCGCACTGTCAACTACTTCACACATTCCAACCGAATGGTCGACATTCAGACTCTCCATATCCTCTCCATCAACAACATATACCATCTTTCCTTTCTCCTTTTCAGCACACACGTGCTCGAATTATATGTCTTCTGGTTCCTCCTCTTTGAGTCATGCTTCTAAGCTAGGTGCACCAAGTAAGTTTACTAACCTATCTTCCGCCATGGTGCAATCCCCCAGAGTGAGGTGTTTGATATTCTACAATGCCTCCTCAAGTGGTTGCATGGTACTTTGATACTCAAATGTGTGAACCAAGTCAACTACCAATTGATACCAATTTCCCGTTTGGCAGTGTGTTTCATAATGGATGTACCAAGCGCGCGTGTAACCTTGTAGTGTCGAATATAGCTTATGCACCCAAAGGGAGGGTGGTAATGCTTCTGTGCCTTCTCCCTAGACCCTCTCACATGCCTAGATGTGGGAACAGGTGGGTCCATTGCCATTGTAATCCTTGATAGCGGTGGGTATGTTGCTCTTTGAGAATTGGACAGTGAGCAAAATTCGAACTTCGCGCCACTCCAACAAGTTTTCACTATGCGTGGCCCACCACCTCATTACTTTGCCTATCAAAACAGAACTCAGCATACCTCATCGCTCGTCCTCCCTCCAGTGAGCTTCCAATTCTCTTAAAAAGACCTCAGGGTATGCATCTCTAGAATACTTGGTTATTGCCTTTCCTCCCAGGTTCTGAACTATACGCACCGTGGTTACCTTGGTCATTGATCCTTTCAGATGTCACCCAATCAATTCATAAGTCCCATGTGCCAAATTATTACATGCTATACTAGGAGTATCACCGACAGATTGAGAATCATCAAATTGGAAGACTCCTTCTATAGGGTGGATGGTCTCTGGATCTCTTATGAAGCACACATATATTCTGTCAAGGACCTCGTCACCAAGGGGTTCAGTATAGGGTGTGGAATTTCCATCAACAAGTGGTATAATCACCCTCTCTTCCTTGTTTTCAAAGCTTATGTACCCCTTGTTAAACTGGAGATCTGCATTATTCTTATAGCACCACAGGCACCCAAGTAAAGTTGGGAAATTATCTGCCTCGGCAAGTGCTAAGGCTTTGAAATCCCCAGTGAACTTATTCACCTAAATGGTAATGGTCAAATCCTTCAAGACACCTATGGGCATTACCTTTGTCTTATTTTCCATATACAACAAATTTGAAGATGGCTATGAGGATGTTGCTAAGCAATGAGGATGTTGCTAAGCAACCATCCATCTACCATTGCATTCAAGGTAATCTCTTTTTCATAATCAAGGTTGTGAGGTGGGAGGTTTGCATGCAGGATTTACCTTTCGTGCTCTTCCCCAGCACGTGGCACTTTTTCTCTCAACCATGCCCCTAGCAGGGGAATAATCTTCTCCTGCCTCAGCAGTTTACACACCTCCTTAACCTCATCCAAGTCATCCTTTAATGCTTCTACTGGTCTTCTTTGCTCATCTTTTCTAGTTTGCTCTTTTAAGCATTGGATCTCCCCTTGTAAGCTTCGAATTACATCCATGGTTTCCTGATAGACTTATTTTTGGTGAGCCAGATTTGGATACTTCCCATGTACTAATTCTTCCCTTGAAACTAGAGGTATCTGCCTAGGTGCTTCCCTTGCACGCACGGACTCTACCCTTGTTGTTATCATAACAGGCTCTAGTTCCGATTCACGTATTACTCACGGGAGCCATTGCACTTCAGCCTTCTTAATACTCACCATGACATCACCCTTATCCTTCAAGTACTGCTGACTCATATGTTTGTATATCTCTGGGCACTCTTCGTACTTATGTTTTTTTCCACACAAGGAGCATTGTAGAAGATATGGATATTCGTGCTTATAATGGTATGTGGCTCCATAATTAAAGCATGTTCCACGCGGGAACTCACTTCTTCCCCCGTAGTTACCACGACCATGAAATCCTCCACAAAACCCTCTTCCACGTGCACCTCCATTCCCGCGCTCTTCATACCCATGGTCATCTCCTTTGGAACTACTGGCAATGTCAGTTTAGTGCAAACCAAGATCAATTACCTCATGAATCCGGTCAATCAATCTACAATCCTTGGTGTCATGTGTGGTTGAGGTACATATCTTGTAGTAACAAGACATGTTTTTAAGGATCGTGCACTGCAACAGGGGGCACCTACTTGCATCATGGTCGACGTGACATATTTCACAGTTTACTGCTACGGTGCGTACTGCCTTCCGAGTACATATCCCACCATTATCCTTTGTGTGCCCTTCTATGTTACAATCCTTGCACCACATCCCACTGCGAGTCTCTAGAACTATGTTGGTAGATAATTTCTCCAATTTCTTAGCCATGACAGTGATATGAGCCTCTAGAAATGGGCTAACACTAGTGTCAACACTACCAAATACCTCAGCGTGTAAAGCAACTTCCAACGCTTTATGTGGGTCCGTGAACATTTTATGAGATAAATCCCTCCTAAAGGTTGTGATCAGCCCTCCGAAAAACCACTGAGCATGTTGTGGAGGGTGGATATCATAAGACAATTTAGACAATAAATTTTTAAAGCACACATCATATTCCCGCATGCTCTCTGCCATTCCCTGCTAGATTTCTTTGAGAGAGCTGATGCTCTTCTATTCAAACTCAGGTATGTGGAATTCTACCAAGAACGCATTTCTTAGTGTAGTATAATCCACAACAGTCTGATGACGGTCATAATTTCTATACCAACTATGCGTGCATCCTTACAAGGTCATCACAAATTGACTAGCCTTTCGATCCTAGGTCGTGATCCCCTTTGCATGCCATAACAGATTGCACTTATACACATGATCTGTGACATCTTATATCCCACTGTAATCTGGTAAGTGTAGATACATCTTGAAAAAGACTTGTGGAAGTGGTTGAGGTCCTTGCCCTCTCGATCTAGTCCCTTAGTTCCCTCTGGTGTTTCCTCCTCCGCTGGATCCACTAGATCCTAAGCCACCAGCTCTGCCACTTCCACCTCCAGATCCTCCTGTGTTAGGTACAAGGCCTATGTTTTTCATGCCGAATGCTCCCGTCGTCCCACTAAATTACGCGCTGACAATTTGTGAACTAGTGCCACTCCTAGTCGTATTTCCTCCACCACTTCCTAACACACTTCCAAAACCAGCTGGATATGTGCCTTGTCTAAACATTCCACCAAATACTGGAATAGTGTGTGACGCCATAGAAGTCCCAAACGAGAAGTTGTATCCTTTGGGTGCCGATCGGTTGCTTCTACTGAAATCAAATGGATCAACTGTAATTTTCCCTCGTTCAAACAAACCAAGTGCCATGGTTTGGTCATTAGGTGGGGTCAGATGTGCACCAATGAATCTTCTTTCTCTACGTGACGGAATCTCATCAGAAGCTGCAAGGTTTTCTCTCCAGTGCTTACCAAGATGGGGTATCATAGACTGTTTGGGTTCCACATCTTCTGCGTGAACCTCAACTCCTTTCCACCATGTCTAGCTAAATAACCCACTTGTAATCCCACGCTGTCTATCGATATCCCTTTCACATGCTTCATTATACTTGAGCCGTCTCTCCTCCCTCTCCTTTTCAGTCGTTATATCAGCCATCTTTCCCCAACCTAGCTTCCTCACCAAGCACTCAGAGTAGTTTAGTCGGCCATAGGAAATGCCTCTAGACCCATGGTTACCATCAAGATTTGATCGTAAGGGGGATAACACACAGAAATGATCCTCTGGGCTCCTGCAAGAACTCAAACTCAGCAACTTCTAGACAAGAGTACATGGAAATTGTGTATTCTTGAGTGTAGCTGGTTAATATTCCCTTCCACCAATGATCTATAGCATGGGTCCATGTTAGATCAACATCTTGCAAGTTTTGATATGTTTCTTGGGTCCAAGGGTGTGACTTATAATACCACCCTGATCTAGATGTATAAGCCGAGAGCCATTCAAATAACTCTACTGGGAAACAACAGAAGAAGGTTTCATACAACTCATGATAAAGAGTGTCCTCCACCCATCTTCATGTGTTAAACCTAATTCCAGTATTGAATCTCTGCGTGAATTCATCCTCCGTGATTTTAAACCAATCTTTAACACCTTCAAGTGTTAAGCATCCTGTCATCACTTTTTACACAGATCATGATGTATGCCATGTTCCACTACAACTTCAAAAAGAGGTCTTGGCAACGGAACCAAGATGTAGTCATTTTTGTAGTCATTCTGCAAAGCTTTGCTACCTCACTTGTGTCTCTCTTCTTTTTCTAAGGGCATGTATATAAATAGGCATCCAAGCTCTAACAAACTCCTATGTAGCCTTAGATTTGGCCCCAAGTGTCAAGGTGTGGGTCACCCCAGGCGCATGCCTCTCCATATCATGATTAGCTTTTTTGATCTTCCTATCGCAAGGTATATTACTTCTAGGACACCCTGTCATCTGGATGGAACCTTATCCAAAGGAAACACGTTATTCATTTGTTCTGTCCAAAGGGCCGAAAACTACTAAGTCATGAATTGTTCTTTCCATGCGCGTGCATCCTTGGTTATCCAAGAACCCATTTTTAATTATACCTTGCACGCCTTCACTTGCACGCTCTCCCCAGCGGTGCATGCCTATGCACCTTTAAGATTTGGTAGCTACATTAGGGACCCAACATCTTGCATCTTGAAATCATATAAGGGCCACTTCATATTGCATCTAACTTAGAGTTTCTTCCTATTTTTTCCCAATATGCATCCAACTTTAGCACTAAGTAAACTTCTTGGAATGTCCTTGGTTTGGCCTTCTTATCAAAGCTTCTCTTGATCTATGCTTGATCCTTTTCCATGGATTGCATGGCTTGATCCCTAAGTTCTTCAAGTTATATAAGTTTTGCATACCTCACTTCCATGTCCTCAAATTCAGGAAATTCTAGTTGTTTGGTAAGTTGTGGGCACATCATCCGCTGACTGTTCTTGATTATCTTTCAATACTAAAATAACTTCTTCCTCACTACTTTCCGCATCATACCGACTTGAAGCTACCTACTCACATAATCCTTTCCCACATATGAGCTTAGTAATTTTTATTTCAATATCATACTCCATCACATGAGTGATCCAGCCTACCCATTTCTCATTCAAATATTTGTTCAGGAGGAAGTCCTTAACCCTAGCATGAGACGCCAATAGTTGAATCTTATTGTTTGAGAACAAGTTGCTAAACTTCTTCAAGATTCTAATCACAATGAGAACATGATTTTCAATGAAAGAATATCTTACTTCATAGTTGTCAAAGATTTGACTTAAGAATGCTATGGGCTACTCTGATCCTTCTTTATTCAGCTGTACTAAGATGGATGAGATTGTACCTTAACCACATAAGGCATATATAATGAAATCCTTGGAAAAATCAGGGTTTATGATAGTTGGAGCTTGGGATATGGCTTAATTGATGGCCTCGAAACAATATTTACTCTTTGATGTCCACTTGAATGCCATAGTTTTCTTTAACATCATCATCAATGGATTCATGAGAGTGGCAAAATATGGTACAAACCATTTGATAAAATTGATTCTCCCTAAGAAGTTTTGGAGAGCCTTCTTGTTACTTGGCAATGGTAGAGCATGAATAAATTCATCTCTTTCTGGATCAATGGTTAGCCCTTCCTTTTAAATGATGTGACCTAATAGCTTTCCTTCATTAGCCAAGAATATGCATTTTTAGATTAAAGGACAATCTGAATATCTGACATCTTTGGAACACTTTCCTAAGGTGAAAGTGGTGGTTTTCTACTTTTTTGGAGAAGATGGTGATATCATCAAAATAGAAAAGAACTATCTTATTAATCAACCCTTTGAATGCCATATCCATTTCTCTTTGGAAAGTAGCTCCGACATTGGACAATCCAAAAGGAATTTCCCTATAAGCGTATGTGCCCTATTTTATGGTGAAGGTTGTTTTGAACTGATCATCTTCTTTCAGCATGTTCTCATTATACCCAGAGTAACCATCCAACAATGAGAATCTCTTTGAACCAGCTACTAGTTGCATGAATTTATCCATAGAAGGAGGTGGGTAGTGGTCTTTGAGTGAAGCTCTATTCAAATTTTGTAAGTCCAAGCATAACCTGATTTCTCCATTCCTTTTCCTCACCGGAAAAATATTTGTGACCCAACTTGAGTGTTTGATAGGAAAGATGATGCTAGACTCTATCAAATTATTCAGTTCTTTTTTCATGAGAGGTTCAATGTGAGAATTCACTAGTATTTTTTTCTGTCTAATAGGCTTGGCTTCTAGATCTAGGTCAATGGTATGTTGTGCCAATTTTGGATTGAAGCCTCTCAAATGTTTATAATTCCAGGAAAAGACATCATGAAACTCTTGGAAAAGTTGGATAAAATCAATTTTTTCCTGCTGAGTACTCACCTTTCCAATTTTCCAAACCTTACCTTATCCAACTGAAATAGACTCTGAATCTTCACCCTTTACTTTAATATTTGGCTTCTCCTTCTAGAATTGATAATTAGGATTAAATATTGACTCCAATGTCACCAATCCTTTTGGGAGCTTGTTCATTCTCAACTGGACCACTTGATTACCATATTGGTGCTCCAATATCTCCTGATTTATTGAGGAGAACTCAACTTCTTCTTGAAGAAAGTTAACGATCTGCTGGTCACTCTTAAACACTTTCTAACTAATGTTGTTATCCAGAAAAGCTAGTCTCATAACTAGTTTGATATGAGGATGAGTTTGATCCCTCTTGATACTCTCAAAAACATCAAATGCTGCCCCAATTTCTACAAGCATGTTCGTAATCTCATTCATTTTCCTTGGTATGGCCTCAATGTTAAATGCCTCAAATTCTTTGATGAGATCCCACACCCAATGTTTGTAGCTCTTAAGGAGATCATTCTTAGTTGGATGGGACCCTCTGACCTAGTTTACTATCAGCTCACTGTCCCCAAAAAATTACAAGTTCTTAATACCTTTCTTTCTTGCCCAATGCGATCCATGGATCAGAGCTTCATATTCAACCATGTTATTTGAACAAGAAAATTGAAAATGGAAAGCTGAGTAGTATTTTATATTATGGTGACACAAACATTGCTCCTCCTCTAGCACCTTGTCTAGCCCTCGAGCCATCGAAGAATAACCACAATAATTCATTATCATCCTCTTCATCTGATTTTATGATGCTATGGAGATGTGGATTCTCTTCATGAAAACAATAAATTCCTATCTCAGCTTCCTCCATCTCTTTTTATGGATGAAATCTATGCCTGTTGTTTGCACCTTCATCAAGAGTCAAGTCTAGAATGCCTCCAACCTTGACATTCATTTTTTGAGTGCTAGGGAAGTCTTCTTGATAGAAAGATGAGTAATTTGCATCGATTGGGCTTGGTATATGTAGCTCAATATGAAAATTATTAATAGGCTCATACCTGATTATAGATTTAGACCCATACCTTGTTCTAAATAGTATGTGGGACCAATCAGCTATAGGTACCCACCAATTTTAGCTGTGAAATCCATTGACAAATACAAGGCAAAGAGTGGTGGCAAGTCAATCACTGATACATCCTGCTAGACTATAACATTTGGGCATGCATGCAGTATTAGATTCAAATCCTTGATGATTCCAATTGTTCCCATTGTTGTTCCATTAAATTGTACAACCCCCCTTGAGTTCTATTCATACTTAATACCTAATTGATCTATAATTTTTTTGGCATCACTGAGCTACTTGCCCTCGAGTCAATCACGTAGTTGTGTACCAGATCGTTCCTAATGATCAAGGTCACATAGAATGGTGAAGGCTTCATATTTCCACTTGGTCGACCCTCCTTTTGTTGCACTACATTAGTGATGACCTTCTTTGGATCTTCGGGGGAATCATTTGAGATGGGAAAGTTAGCTATGAATGTTTGCAAAAGGTCTCTTTGTCCTAAAATTTTCAAGGATTCCCACATAGAGATACTTACATTTGTTTTATTCATGTGGTAAATGATGTTGAATGGATATTAGATATATTTCTTCTTCCCCTTACTTGACACTACCTTCTCTTGCACATGAGATGCTACAACATGCACTCTAGGCGTATTTTGTGAGTTTGGGACTGGATTTGATCTACTAACTCCTTGGGGTGTGATAAAAGGTTGAGCAACACATGCATTTGATGTTTTTCTTCCCTCTATATTTATTTTCTTAGACATTATGTTGGCTGCTACCCCCTGAGAAGGATACTGATTTATACCACATAAATCCTCATCTTGTGAATTCACAAGTGTAGTTTCACTCGGAGGTGCCGCTTGAGTAGCTTCTTGTTGCTGATTTTCTCCTTGAGTTGTTTCTTAAGGTGCACAAATAGTTTGTACCATCAATTCCTAGTTTAGTATGCCATTGAAACATGCTTCATGATTATGAGGTTGACTACACGGGAAGCACCATCCATACTCCTGTGTATTGTTTTTTTGAGTTGGAACCAAGGCCCTGGATGTTGAAACTATATTTGGATTATATGGTTGAAATGTCCTAGTAGCTTGAGGTTTTCCTTGGTTCTGATTTTGACTTGTATCTTGAGCTAGAGGTCTATTTGACTAATATGGAGGCCTCTATGGTTGGACTTGAGGCTGATAGGTTCTAAAATTTTGGGCATGTTTCCACTTGAGGGTTACTAATGCATTCCCTAGGTTCTGCAATTGCTTCATAACTTTTTGGAGTTCAGTTGATGTGCTAGAAGAATAGGTGGAAGCCTTGCTGGAATTATGATTTTTTGGAATAGGGATAGGGGCTAATGTGGGAGTTTGGATAGAGCGAGGATTCCCCATTTCTAGATAAATAGCCATAGGTGGCCTAGGTGGAATTTTACCATCTTGAATTAAGTAATTCTTAGTCCTAATGGCTATGGCATAAGCTCTTGGTAAGGTTATTTCTCCCATAGATTGAATCATTATAAATATATCATAATTTAATTATTTAAGGAAATAAAGAAATACACCTTTAACAGCTAGTCTCACAACAATTGGGATCCTATCCCATGTCCTTTGGAATTTGAAATTGAATTCGGCCATCTTCTCATTTGGTGCTCTCTTGATTATAGTCAGTTTCTCCAATAGAGACAAGTTGTCTTCCCATTCCCCAAAATGGTCACAATGTCCCAAGCATAGTTCATTCTAGTTCTGGATTGATCCGACTGCTAAGCTTATGAACCATTACAAGGCTTTTCCTTTGAGAGAAAAGGTAAGAAGTTTGACTGCCACATCCATGTCAATAATCTCATGAATGGAACAAAAATTTGCAATGCCCTGGATGTGATCAATTGGAGTTGTGTGATTCTCTCCAGTGAAATATGGGATGTTTTTCAATGCTTCCATTAGAATTGCATTTTGTGCATTGAGATTAAGTGAATTGATTCCCATGAAGTTGAAAAAGTGATTAAATGTTTCTTGTGGTGGTTGTTTATGTGCCATCTTGATCGGCCTAAAAACCCTAATTGATTGAAGGAAAGGTCTCCCAGGTGGAGGTGTAGATAAAGTTCTGTTAGGTGGAGATAGTGATCTATGAACTTGTCTTCCTCTTCTTCCTCTGCTTGGAGATAGTTGCAAGTATTCAAATATTTCGTCTTCTCTTGTCCTAGACCTTATTTAAATCATTCTCATGAACCTAGACCACCAACAATGTTAAAACCAATTAATTTTCTGATCAGAGTTTCCAAATGTGTTTCTGCAAAGCCTCAAAAGGGTAGAAATTCACCAAGACACACACCTAATTTTGATAAACATGGAAGTATTGAATTCTGGTCCCACTAAGCGTGCTAAAATTGTTATCACCAAATTACAGCACCCTCTGATTTTTCATGAACTTGTGAATGAGCAATCAATGTAACTGGGTAACATGGGATTGTCTCAAGGTGTGGGACCCTTGAAAATGAGACAAAACTCTAGAGAAGGTTGGTTCTTTTACCTATTTCTATGCTAAAACTACTCCTAGAATGGAAAATTTAACTATTTTAATACTTATATTTCCAAGATACCAGGGAAGAGAGAGATTCATAAGATGAAAGTATTAAACTAAGGGAGGCAATAAAACTAAGAAAAGCGGGTGGAGATATCCTTAGTGAGTGAAAATGGAAGAAAATGAGGTAGAAGAGGGCACAAAAAAGTGCTACAGTTTAAAGAACACATTCAGACCTCCAATTTCATGGAGCACAACGAATATAAATCCTATAGAAGAATATAATGTGCACAATATACCTAGAAATGCAATGAAAGGAAAATGAGGTAATATAACTCGAGATAGGGCAATAACAACCAAAATTGTTAATTTTATTGCTTAAAATGATGTAGAATCCATTATAATTTAGGTACAAGGAAAAAACCTTAAAAAATGCATAAATTTGAGGCCTGCTGCTCCCAAAAGTGTTGGAAAAGTTTTGACATATTTCCTTTACATTCCAAAATCTCTCCCCCTACAAATGAGGGGAAATTAAATATATAGAGAGATGGGGAAGCTACCAACCGGAAACCTTCATTAATTACCTGTAAGGAGGTATGCGCAGCCATACTGGTCCTCTTTACAATGGTACTTTTATTGCATAAGGAACATGGGTGCCATACCTCATTAAACTGATTGTTGAGCTACCTTGTACAATGATATTAATTCTTGGTGCACAACTAACACTCCTTGTTGATGCCCAACAGAAAGAAATGTTGTTGTGCAACAAGAACATAAGGAGTTGCTGCCAACAAAGGAAGGGGAGTGTCACGAGAAAATAAGGGGAGTTTGATGTGCGACAAGAGGGAATGTTATCGTTCAAAAAAAAATGGGACATTACTAGGAAGGAGGGATAGCACATGACAAAGGGGAAGGATTTTCAAATGACAACAAGGAATGTTGTCGTACGATAGAAGGAGGATGGTGATGTGAGTAAGAAAAAGGTGGTTGATGCACTCCAATAAGATGATGGCGCCCTGTGACAAGAAGAAATGTTGTCACGTGACAACGAGAAGTAGTTAACACACGACAGGAAGAAACATTGTCATGTGGCAAGAAGAAGTGGTTGATGTGAGACAACAAGAAACAGTATCGCATGATAGGAAGAAGTGGTTGAATCATTACAGGAAGAAATGTTGTCACACGATAAGAAGAAGTGGTTGACGTGTGATAGGAAGATGTGGCAAACGTGTGATAAGAAAATGAGGCTTCGAACCTTCTCCTTGGCTTGCCAAATTTTCGCATAACTTGAATTTTTAGATAACTCATATTATCACAATTCTCACTTGTGATCCATCCTGAGTTGTTTTTCTCCTCTAATATTTGGGGCTGAAATTAACGGTCTCTGGCATGTTCCAATAATTGAATGGCTAAGTCCATTTATTATGAGTTATCCAACCCAGGGGTGAATTTGGGATAACAATTACCATCTTCATTACTTGATGACACACTCTTGTGCTTCATTATGCTCTTGACTGTTGAGGGCATTCTATACACATGGACACCACATAGTGCACAATAGTCACTACACATTAGGCACTACATATCATCACACATCATCTACACATCATACACTATAATCCAAGCTATAGGCATTGCGTATTTGCATACATCTTAAATTTTACATGTTTTCCTACACATATCACTCCATAGATATTGTATATTGCATGTCCTATAATATTATGTCTTACATCTATTATGATATACATCTTAGGTCATCTACACATACTCCATTACATATTACTGCACATTGTATGCATTTTGCATATTCACTTCTATGTGTTGCACTCACTACCTGATGACGCACTCTAGTCTCATGGTCCATACTAGAATTTTAAGGGTATAAGAACAAATGGAACACATCCCATTCACGCATTAAATCATTAAATCTTATTTTTCTCATGTGATATTCCTAGGATTAGCGATATAAAATTTTGGCTATAGGGTCACTTCTCCTAGCAGCATCTTGTATAGGTCATACCATCACTTTTAGTTACATTGTTTAGTGGTATATGCTTTAGGATAAATCACCACTCCTTTCTATATTCATCTTATCGTGATATACACTTAGGCTATATATTCACACACATGTCATTGATATGTTGCATCCCATCACCACACACTCATCACAACGCACTACACACAACACATAGTTTTACCTTTTCCCGATGACACACTCTCACTTTTGGTTCATTCTTAACTGTTGTGGGGTCATACTAAATGAACCTCACTACATACAAATCCATTCACTTGGGGGGTACGTGGATCCTATCATTCACTATGCATTCCTTTCAATCCATCCACAACATACTACATTTTATGGTTGCATTTACTCTTTCTTGCACTTGATCTTACATGTTCACTTTATTACACATATTAGATAGATCTCTTGTATGTCATTTTCGTTACCATAAGAACATGTGCGATTATGTTATTTTCTAGTTGTGATCGCAGATTTAGATATTTTATACGTAACACCGATGCTTGACACACTACCTACTGGGGGTATCCACATATGCTATAGGTGATACTGTTTTGTTATTGTTCATAACACACTACTTTGGTTTATACATGTTTTTACATACCTGCTATTTTTTTGGCATGCTAATGGGTTCTTCATGTGTAACATTTGTTATGCAGGGATATTTGCTTCCATACTTGTTTATTATAATATCTGCTATTGTTTGTTCTTGTTTTCAGGCTTTTCCCTTTGTTTTGTATGCACACTTATTTATTTACGGCCATTGTGGCCTTGAATGTTTTGCAACACCATGAGTGGTGTCCCATGTTTGCAATCATATTTGTGTGACCTACATTGTATTTTTGGGTGTTTACATTGTCTTATCATGTTCTAGCTTATACATTGGTTGTTTGGATTACACATATTTTCCACGTGTATGCTTATTCATACTAACACTTGTTTCCTAGCCACTTGTTTGTGTGTGCCTTAGTATTAGCACTTTCCCTACCCCATGTAGGGAAAAGTTTCAGTTATGTGGTCAGTCCTATTTTGGGGCTGCATTCTCCTTTTTAGGATGTTGTATGCGCCCCAAAGATAGGGGGCATCATTTGGGGTTACACATAGTACCGATACAATTCAGTCTACACTTCACTCCACAGTTTAGTCTATAGTTCAGTATACATTTCAGTCTATATTTTTTCATACCTAACACAATTTAGTTTATATCGAGTGGGTTCAGACCAGTCTACGAACCCCATATACAACAGATTTTATAGGGAATATTTTCCTTATAATTTATGTGGAGCAGTTATAGGTTGGAGGAACATTGGACTTTCCATCCTACACTTCTTTGGCCAGTGGCATCAGATTGCCTAAAAACCAGATAGTACAGAGATCTCTTCACCAATCTCAGGGAAGTGGTTACAGGTTGGAGAATAAAAAATTTCTCCCTACACTTCTTTGGCCACACTGGTGTGAGATCACCCAAAAACTCACACTCAATCAAAAGATACAGGATATCCTTTCTACACCCTTTTATCTAATCACGGATCAAGTGCACATGTTCCTTTTTCATTGTCATTTTCATACTATCTTTACATGTTTCTTTACACATATACATGCGTATTAGACTACTTGATCATCTTCTCTTTTGTAGGTACGTATGTATGGGAAGAAAGTAGTCAACAATAACACACACATGGAGGGTACATCACACACACGATACTAAGTATGCAGGTACACTACACACATTGGCATCTACACATGCACTTTCTCCCTAGGTTCACTTTCATCACCTTTTACACTATTACATCTTTAGTCTCCACGCTCCATATTTATCACTCCATGCTTTATCTAGTCCTTCGACACATTTTATACATCACTCTAAATGGATTATCACATACGCATCTCTATCTACTTTATGTTACCAATATTTTGGCTCACCAACATAAAGTGGGGGAAAATTTAGTCACTAAATCACACACTTGGAGTAATTATTTAGTCCTGGTATAATACTACTATTCATATGGTTCTTGAATAAAGATATTAATAATCAACCCATGTCTTTGGCCTTTTTACTTTACTTTCTACCGTCACTTTTGGTCTTTCACCCACACTTTCCTAGTCTGTATTGTCATTCTACATTATTCCTATTTCTAATTGGGGTGCCCAGCTAGGGATGGGGCGCCCAAGATGCCCAGATGCCCTGGTCCCATATGGGGCACCTTGATCCTCTTTGCACTTTACTCTAACCTTTTGGGCACTTTCTAGTTGTTTGAGATTTCTATATTTTTAGTGTTTGGCCTTTTAAGAGTTAATTACGAAATTAGAATAAGAGAACCATATAAATATAAAGTTATGTGACCATAATGAGTGACCAAACACTAAGCATATACTGTTACTATTTCACCAATAAGTTTACGATTTCTAGGACGAAACAGATAGAGGGTAAATGATTAAGGAGGAATATTTATGAAGCAAAGGTGGAAGGTAGAATGTGAGCATTGTTGACGTTATCCAAGTTGAATGTAGAGAGATCATTTTTTTCTAGGAAGGAATACCTATACATTCAAAGCAAGACTGAAAAAAGAGTATTAAATAACATTGGACAATAGACTACCTAACGTATGCTAGACCTAGGAATTGTGGTGCTTCTAAGAAAGGATGTCAATCCACTATTTAATAATAATTTAATGCAAACATGAAACTAAAATAAATAGGTCCTATTGCAATGTAATGATTTAGGTTTCTCATACACACAATAAACTAGATTTTATACTAGATATAAAAAATAACACTAAATCTAATTATGAATAGGATTTGTTTAGGCCAGGAAGGTTTTTCTGGGGTCTGGTAAGGTTTTGAGGTTGGTGGGTTGAGGTCTGGGCTGAGTTTTGGTGAATGGGAGGCTAACTAGTCTAAGAATATTATTAGCCACAAAGACTAGTATCAGTCGAGTGACCAATGCCAATATAGGAGAGGAACTGACGATGGTTAGGCAACCAGTGTCTGTAGGGGAAATATGTGATAAACTATTAAAAATGGGTTTTTAGCCTCATTATGACTATAAAGAAAGTGAGAGTGGTGTGGATAGCGTCATAATATGGATAAGAAGACTTAAGGATGTTGAAAAAGAGGTTAAGAAGGGTGAAAAGGCTTGGGATGGTCGAATATCAAGTTGGTGGGAAGAGGGTGATATGTGAGTAATTGAAGAAATGAAATACATAAAGAAGCAAGATATCTACACTTGAATAAGCAAAACTGATGAAGATCACAATACTTACTTGGTGTTTTGAAGATCCTCTAAATGGAGATGGTTGGTGGTTGATCAGAGAAGAGATGGCTGGGTCCAATACCATGGCAGTGCAACTTGTGTGCTCCCGTGAGTATTCTAATGCTTTGGAAGGAGAACTAGCGGCTTGTCTTGAACTGTGGTTATGTGTGTTCATTATCTGGATGCAAGAGGACTTAAATATTTGAACTTTAATGCAATAAGGATTTAATAGATGGCGGTTAGGATTTAAGAGTTGTGAAAGTGTATATAAAGTGACAGATGGCGGTTAGGTAACCGGTGCTGATAGAGGATAAACCGACGTCGGTTAGGGTGAAATAGTCAATTTTACAAAAAATAGGTAGATCTTCCTAGATTTGGCATTTTTTCCAAGTTGAATCCACTTACAAGAGTGGATTTATCATTAGAAAAGGTAAGAAGATCATAGAAGAATTCCAGTTAGGTTTAGGAAGAAGTCTCAGTTAGTTAGGTCAAGTGGTGGCTTAACACAGGGAGTGATGACTTGGTTACTGTGAGTTAAATACCCTTGGAATGGGTTCAAGGTGAGGTGGATGTGTGAGGATTAAATTAACTTAACTAAAATAATTAAATTAATTAATAACATGAGAATAAATAGTAATTCAATTGTAAGTGATTAAATTAATATCAATGTGCGGTAAAGGGGTCGTGGCTAGGTGCATGCGCTATGTTGATTAATTAAATGGGGAACAAGGAGAGTGTGACCTAAATTTGGTGTCTACAATCACCATGTAGATTAATATGCATCAATGGTAGCTAAAGCTATATTTGAATCCATCTAGCTCCATCGTAAAGCACATAAGGATGGTTCATCTGCATCACACTTCATAGGAGGGGAGTCTATTGACCCCATGCACACATTTACTACATTCTACATCTAGTTACTTTCTCACTACTTCACAAAGTGTGACTGGAACAAGAGAAAACTATTGCATGATTTGCACACACACACACACACACACACCTAGAACTACATTGGGTCTGAGATTTAGTGTGGAAATCAGTTAGTAAGTCCACCATTATGGCCACTAAGGATAGTATGACCCCTTCATATGCATATTTCATTTCTTAGGGTTTTGATGATTTGTTTGGGGTTCTACAGGTGATTGTTTATTACAGGTCTTACAATGACATCCGGTGTAATTCATGAATATACAAATGACTAAAGGTGAACACATGAAAATATCCAATGACACCTTAGAGGAGGTTTTCAAGCCATTTCTATAGACTAGGGTGTGAAAATATCAAACTAGGGAACCCACAGGTTCCCCTATCCCTTTCTAGGCACCCCAGTCTACTCAGAGGGATCAAATCCATACCATCTTAGGCTTTTGTGTGGTCATTTCATCCTCTTATTTACCTGGTTTACATTGCGACACAGTCTTGTACCTTATTTGAATCAGCTAAGGACTTATTAACCCTCTCTTGCACATTAGAGATTCACATTTATATTTACTTAGTTGCTTTAGTGATATCTTTATTGCATTATTCCATTTATTTGTTGCTTCTATAACATCAAATTAGGCTAGGATATTACATTTCAACATAATCACTCCACCACTCCATGAATTCCAAAAGGATCAAGAAATAATTTTATGATGTTATATGGAGATGGCAAACAAATCTTGATGATCACATCACAACCTTCATCACAACTTGTGACATCCTTAGAGTGCAACATGAAGATGTTGTTTTTTGGTTGTTCATTAAAACATTAGAAGACGCTGCAATGGATTGGTTATACTATTTTCCTTCACGATCAATCAATGATTGGAATGGTTTAAAAAATAAGTTTGAAGAAAGATTCAAGACCACCAAAGATGCTCATTCCCTTCTCACTCAGCTTACTCATATGAAGAAAGATCCGTAAGAGTCCATGAGAAGCTTCATGGAAAAACTCAATAAGATGATAAGAAAAATTATTTTTGTTGCTCTTCCTATTGCAGATAATTTGAAGATGATATTTGTGAATGATCAATTTATTGAATTAAGCTTCATACTGCGGAGAGTTCAACCAAAATATTTGGATAACACTCAATAAATTGTTGTGGAGGATGAGGATGACCTTATCTTGTCAGGTAAGATCAATAACCCTTCGATGAAAGATAAAATCCAAAGTTCTAAAGATGAGAGAACCGATACAATGTTGTAGAAGTTGGAAATTGAATTTACTATGCTAAAAAGGGAATTTTTTCAACGAACACCTCATCCAAACCAAAACATAAATCAGATTGTAGGAGCACCTCAAAATATTTCCTTGAAGGCTCCACCATTCAACACAATGTGCGAGAGCAATGAAGATGATGAAGAAGAAACTCTTGAATTAGAAGTTGAAGATGAAGGAGAAAGAGAATGTTCTCATATTAGTTTTTGTGAATGCACACTTGATGATGAAGAACCCATAGCTAGTTACTCATATGTGGATTTTCACTCAATCACAAAAGGAGAAAGTAGTCTTTTCTTCTATTGAACAAGCTAAGAAATTGAATCCTCAAATGGTGACTTTGAGAAAAACAATAATGAATGGAGAATCATCAAAGTCTTCTTCAATAGGGTTAACTGAGAAGAAGCATGAGACCATTGTGACTAAGAACCCTTCTGCCTCTTCAAGTAAGTCTCCATAAATTTCTCTTGAAAATTCAATTTATGCAAATCCTAAGAAAATCCATGTCAAAAATGCCACAATGCATGATGTTCCTACCACATTTTCACCTTTTGATATCATTGACCATTGCAAAAAATCAAAATTCCAAATTTCCAAATTTGAGTACTTGAAAAATCATCCCAAGCAACTTGAGAAACTTATTTTTCATATCAAAGGAAGTTCCTCTATTTCTAATGATGCCACCACCAAAGAACCACCTCTTGCTTCTCAATCCACTCCATATCTTAATTATCTTACCCCCAAACCCTCCATCTATAGGAAGGTAGAACCTTTATACATAGTCTTGTTAGTCAACGAGTATAAGATAAACAAGTACATCATTGAATCCGATGCCTCAGAAAATGTCATGCCTAAATAATTTTCTAAATCCCTCGACCTCTCCATTTCCCCTACCTTTGGGCAACGTCTCTCCATGGAAATGAAACAAGTGCCTCTTTTTGGAAAAATTAAATATGCTGAGGTAGCATTGGCAGACTTCCCTAATTAGAAAATCACAATGAGAATCCTTGTAACAGACATGCCTGCATCATATGGTATGTTGTTGGGCTAAATATTCTATTGAGATGTTGGTGGAGACATGCATTTTGATTGGTCACATTCCACCATCTCAATTAATGGTAAAAAAAGAAACTAATTCCCATCAAAGAGATGAAGTATACTATGTAAAAAATAGATGACCCAATGACAGAGATCCTGTGTCAAAATTCCAGATCTTGAAACTTTTTCATGACCTTTGAGGATGATCTTGGGTAGCTAATTTTGGTAGAATAATTTCCAAGTATCACCAAGCCAGTCAAAGCGTATAATGACAAGTTGACGAAATCAAAGTTTGAAAAGGTGTACTTTTCATGGGATGAGAATATAATTGAAGTTTTTCTGCTAGATGCTGATGATGGTGATAAGATACTTGACTTAAAAAAACAATATGGAAGTAAAGAGCAATGTGGATCAAGAAGAAGGAACGATACTCGAAAATTTCTTGACAGGTAACTTCAATATTTTTGATCATGTTCTTGAGGTTCACTGTGAATTTCCATGTGATGAGTATATTGGTGAAATTGAAATCTTAAATTTCTCATTGGAAGAAGGTGAAAATAAATACAAGGATGGAAACATGTTTCCACCTCTTGAACTTGAACATACTGAAGGAGATGATGATTTTATCATGGAAATGGATTTCTTGGTTCTTGGTGACTGAGAATGTGGAAATGATAACGACAACATTTCAGCTCTAACATTGTGCTTGTTGTCTTTTCATGAGGATGGAAACATTCTCAACAAAAAATGAATAAATGGAATATTTCTTCATCCTATGGCTTGTTTTGTTCAAAATGAAAACATTGTTAAAGGAATTCAACCTTTCAGTGTTCACCCTGCCAAAGAGGAAGATTATCTCATCATAAAAATGGATGACAAAGCCCAAAATGGAAAAGGTGAAGAAGATGATGATTTCCATGCTATATACCCAATCTTGAGCTCATTCTCTTTTCAAGGTTATGATACAATGCACATATCACACTACATAGGGAAGCATATTGTTAGGTATTCAAGACAATGGAATAATGCTATCATTTAATAACAAACAAAGTCATGCACATAGGATCTAAATAATCCCCCAAAACCTACAACAATGGAAGTATAAACTAGAATAATCTAAATCACACAAAAGTACACACACATAACAAACATGTACCGTGGTTCACCCAATGTGGGCTACATCCACCAAAGATAGAGATCTCATATATATATATATATAATATAACAAGAGATTAAAAACCAACTCTTCTGCATACAAGAATACAATACATCTCTACTAAGAGTATCTCCTCTCATCCTATATCTCTAAACGGATCTACATGAGTGCACTACAACCATGCATCCAAACACCACCAACAGATCTCACATAACCAGGAACTACTGCATCTGCCACTAACTGCTACCAAGTTCTCTTGTGGATCTGCAAACAAGACCTCTCACAAGGGTCTACTATATGTGCAACCATAACTGTGCACCAAGAATTAAGTCTCGTCTCTCCATCTCTGCATTCACCACTATGCAAACAAGAAGACAACCTCCTCTACAATATATAAATACTATCTATGTACTCACAAGCTCTCCAATGAGATGAAATACTAGATTCATATGGACCAAGAATATAACATAATCTCATGGATCTACAATAAAAAGATCTCACCAACATGTGGATCTACAAGAATGAGCAATACAAGATCTCTCAACCTATGGATCTACAAGAGGAAACCCTATGTGCTTTACATACTATGCAAACCATTACATTACATTGAGACTAAAACAATACAAAGGAAATACATTAGAAGACATAACCACCTTCTTACCATTCAGATGTCCCTGTTATTTCCTTCTTTCCAGCTTCTCTCCATGGACAGCTCTATCTTCATGTAACCTATTATCTTCTTTCTCTTCTTCTTCTTCATCTTCATCCTCTCAGTCTAGAAGAACCAAGGATTACTCAATTCTTCATCTATTCTTCATAGATACATACTTTCTAAACCCTAGCTTTCCCATGCTTATATAGGCATATTATACAAACTTAGGGCACCTTAGCTATGCATTTACAACCATCCAATCAATTTTACAATTAATCGTCTACAGATAGATTTAATTACCGATGTAGTGAAATAAAACATAAACACATAGGTAACTGGTGTCGCTTAGCCTTAACTGCAGCCGATGTCCTAGTTCCTCTGACCGATGTCAGTCATGCCTAACCAATGCCGGTTCCTCCCAGGTGACCGATGCTGGTACCCAACCTTGACTGACGATGGTTATTCTGTATTTTCTAGTAAACCTCAAATGCATGCCTTTAGTGAAGCAATTCAGATCCAAAACCTAACACATTATAAAAACTTAGGAGATGCAAGAAATATGATTGTACCTGTACCCAGTACTGATACACCAAGAAAATGAAGCTAGTACTGATCCATGGTACACATAGCTAACTGATACATAAGGCTCCCGTTGAATCATAAATCCATGGAAGTGGTGGTCATGTAACCAATATGCACCATGACTAAAATATCTACAAGAGCTCCCACTCCAACTGAAGTACCAATGATTCAAGTCACAACCACAGCCATACCAGTAATGTTCTCCAACCATCTATCCATGGTATCCATGCAACCACCAATGCAACTGACCAAAGACAAGTCAAACTTGAGATATGTATAAGTAGAAAATGGAAAGATTCTAGGCAAAGAGAACCCAAATGAGTGATCTACATGCAACTGAGTGGGTGATTAATTCCACTAGAACACCTACATAACTCAAAGAATCTCAAGATGACTGATAATTGGTGCATAATCCAGTGACCCTGCACAAACAAATTTCATGTCCAAGAACAGGACCATCTTGTAGATAACATATCTATCATGGAGTGAACACTCAGTTCAACTTTTTTCTTCATTGAAAGTAAAAACATCCCCTACTCATGCTACATAGGAAATATAAACCATGTTTCAATAAGCATCCATGTGTAAAACAAATATCTGCATCATCATAAACTCACCTTGTGTAGAATTTATCCACATGTACAAAACTTCACCATGTACATATATCCATATCACTAGACTCTCCAGCAAGCGTCCAAGTCTTCCACCAACTAACTCCAAAGTCATAATATGATATCCTGGTGACTCATAAATATCAACAACAATGGATAAGGCAATGCTACATAATAAATAGTGCAGATTCTGGGGTACCAACTTAAACTATGCCATGCTTAACATACTCTGCACAACTATCTATGACAAAAGCTAGAACTAGTTGTTGAAAACGTGTATATACAACTGTAAATACACACTGTTCTCACACTTGTAACTCAACAAACCTATGACATAGATGTTTCGCTCGGATCACTGTGTCAACTTCATAACAAATATAGTTGCTTCCTATCCTTTCATTCCTTTTAGAACTCAGAAACATTGTTCTCCCTCTTAACCGAGCTAATACAACCATTAACACCCATCCCATAAGGATATGCGCATGCACCACAGAAATAAAACTCAGAAGCTGACTGTCAAGAACTGCACTTTTAAACTTGGAAGGAATACCTGTAAATACCATGACTGTCCTCCAAGACCACAAGATTGTGCCTCATGCCAATATGAAGGGTAGCATAATACCTCTCACTCCACATGTGCATATGTGTCCAACGTGTAATTCCAACACCCATGGTCAGTTTCTCCCACTCAATATGAACTCCTATGTACTACCTCTAATCACACTGCTCAAAAGATCTAATTAAGTATCTTTGGTGAGAACAGGTAGGGGAAAGGCTGGATTTCTGGTTTTGAACCACAATACACCTGACTCCCTTCTTAACAAAGAAAACTTATACATCACAAAAGTCTTGGACTTCTTGTGAAGTTAGGTGAATCACCTTATGGGGTGGTTGTATCCCTATGTAGGGTCAACATCTCTCGTTACATGCAAGGCTATGTTTAATGGGTGAAATTAGGTCATTGACGATCTCATCCTTAGAACTAGATGAAGGATTGTCCTCAAGATTCCAACACATGCTGCCGAAATAAAATTCAATCACACCAAATGGATCCATTGTGCATATTTTACTTGTGCACACAATCCAAACAGTAATACCAATTGCTATTATTACAAAAGAAATAAAATATGTAACCTAATAGAGATACCTGAATTTGACCCAAGATGCATCACCTAGAACTCTGATGACAAAGGAAGAACTGAGGTCCTCTGGCCTGATTCAAACATCGAAGATGATCTATCACCATTTTTTTCCGATGTATCAGCTCTGTATCACAGAAAATCTGATCCTCCAAAAAAAGACAGTCTAAACCATCTGATACTCCTTTTCTATTGCAAAAACTTCTAGTACATATTCACTTGTCTCATAGAGACTCGAGCCTTGGCTGACCAGTATCTGGATTCCTCTGTGACTGACGCTCCTGATGCTACTAATGGAATGATCCAAAAATCATTAAAAAATATGTTTTTAGTTTGGGGAGCACCATTTACCAGGTGCCTAATCCGACAAAAGTTGATAGCTGTGCTAAGCCAACTCATGGTGGTCAAGAAGCACCCAGTATCTCGTACAGGAAAACATTACAACAATAATCCATGCAATAAAACTAGCATCAAGATGAAATACATCACTGCTTACCAACACCAGAGATTACTCAACGGGCATCTGGTCAAGTGACTAGAAGGTTACTTGTCTGGGTGCAGATGGAAGCCCCATCATTCATTCTATGGCTATTAGGTATTCTACCAAGTCTCTACCGAATCTCGTGCATCTAACTACACTAATGATGCATAGGACTAGGTCCTTTATCTCTTACTCAGATGGCTACAATCCCAGGTGGCAGGTACATGTGCATCCAAAACATACAAGCACTACAATTACCAAGATAATTACCATACCTCTATAACTTGGATCTACAGGTTTAGACCACAATGCTTAGGTTGCCTCCAATGAGACTACGGGACACCTTAGGGATAATAAGACACAAATTCCATGCATCTCTACATTAGCCCCTTCATTGATCATGTAGATTGTTCTGTTCAAAACTGCACGGTTACCCAATAACCAACCACGGTCATCCTGCCGGCTCCGGTTGCCACCTGTACTAACGCCGGTCACTAGGTATTTTTTAGAAACCTCATATTTCTAGCTCCCAGATTGAGATTAAATCTCTTTTTGAAATTTCCAGGGATTAGGGTTGATAAAGGGTAAACCCTGCTCTCATACACATGATCAGTAAACCAGGTGGGGTAAAACCAATGAATCAAACGCATTTCGTCTGAAAAATGCAATCCAGTGCGATCTATCAAACATGACTCTCTGATGACCATTTGTTGGGAATTCATAGACAAAGGTCGAAATAGTGCTATGATTCAATAACAAGGGTGACCCAATCATGGCATCACAAGATCATAAAAAATAGCTCCAAAAAATCTAACAGCTAAGGTACAGGAATGTATAGGCATGTTCGGCAATAATCCAAATGGTTGGTAAAGTTGACACACACATAACACAACATGTACCATGGTTCTACCCAAGGTGGGATACGATCAGACCAAAGATCAGAGATCTCATATATCATAATATAACAAGAGTACAAACCAAATCGATCGAATAAAAGAGCTACAATGCATGGGTCTCTAAGAGTATCTCCTCTCCTCTAGATCTCTAAATAGATCTACATGAAGTGCACTACAACCACACCTACAAACCACAAATAGATCTCACATAACCAAGAACTACTACGTCAGGCCGGACTATGCAGGGTGAGCTCTCTTGTGGATCTGAAAACAAGACCTGGTCATAAGGGTGATGCTAATATGCAACCAAAAATGTGCACCAATAAGTAAGTCTGAGGCCTCTGGGTCTTTGCCGGATGGGTACCACTATGAAAACAAGAAGACGGGCCGGATCCTTAACAATGAGGCCTTGAATACTATCTGGATAGGTAGGTCACAAGCTCTCCAATCGTGCTACAAGTTACTAGATTGCGGCCTATGGACTAACAATACAACATGATTTCATAAATCTAGGCAATATAAGATCTCACCGGACATGTAGGATCTGAGAAAATGAGTCAATACAAGTTGATGGGTGGCGGCAACTTGGGTCGGACCTACAATGAAGAAACCCTGATGTGCTTTTCATACTATGCAAGCCATTACATGGTTACATTGAGGACTAAGAAAATGGGCCGGATAGAATAGGTTGAACCACCTGGGTCTAACCAAGTTCATTGGATGGCGGCCTTGGGTATTTCCAAATGGTCTAGGGTCCAGTTTCTCTCCATCGGAAGCTCGGATCTTCAGGTGCAACCTTATTTCTCTTCTTCAAAGGTTCTTCTTCTTCATGTCTCTTAGACCAAGGGTGATTACTTAATAGGGGCATCTAGTTGGGTTCATAGATACATAATCGATAACGGTTAGCTATGACCGGTACCGCTTAGGTATACCGATGCCGGTATACAAACTTAGGGCACAGCTTGACCGCTATCGCATCTATGTTAACCATCCGATCACTTTTACAATACCGTAGACACCAAATTTGTGTCTTACGACCCCTTGTGACCCTCATCTCATCTCGCAATCTAACCTCATCACCTAAACCTTACACAATTATTTATTAATTACCTTATAATTGATAAATCCACATCACCTTACCCGCCACCTCACTTTGCCACCTCATCATGACCTAGCCCTAACCCTAAAACTAACCTAATTAAGACCCATGATTTGGTCTAGACTCTACATCCATAACTAATGACCTCCTTACTCACACCCAAAGCTGACCTTCTAGCCACTTGACCAAGCCCGCAACTGATCTCTCGGGAGAAAAGCAGGGAAGGTGGGCTATTTTACTAAAAATAGCCTACTTTTTCCTTACTGATGCCGGTTCCTACTCGACCGGCGTCGGTTACGCAACTACCATCGGTTCCCTATAAATGGGATCCCCAAACCAAAACAACGGATCGGAATTTCATTTTGGGAGATCGGTCGAATGATTTTTGAAACAACAGAGATCATTGGGAGCGAAAAACAGAGTCCAGATCTTCACTTAACCAAGCAGAGACGAGTAAAAGAAACCAGAAGTTCTTGCAGTAGAGGATATCAACTTGCATCTTCGCCAAAACCAGTAAGTCATATCTTGCATGTCCTCTGTTATAACATTTCTTATGCTCTTTGAATCACAGTCCTCCTAAATCCAGTTCTGAACCCACTACTCAACGATCCCATTGCATCTAGCTGTCATTCTTTTACCCCTCATCATCTCATTTCCTAATATCATCCATAAACCAACCTTACCAACACCATAGAAACTAAGAAGATCCTAGACCCCACCAAAAACGGTTATCAGTAACCTACATCGGCTATCCTAGACCCAACTGATCGGCGGTTACCAGAAACCAGCCATCGGTTACCTCTGACTCATAACCAGAAAACCAGCCTTTCTCCTACCTAGTTTCAACCAAGTAATCTAATTGATATTTTGCAGTCTTTTGTGTTAATTCATATTAGCAGGGGAACTGACCACCTTCGAAAGGAAGTTTTATATTTCCTGGGCCCAAGGCAGTTTCCTCATTTATTGTTTAATCAAAATCTTGTGGTCTTGTGTTCTTATTTGCAGGTAGTCCTTCCAAGACAAAAAGGAGTTCTCCGCAATCAGCCTGATCTTTCTCTACGGTATGCGCACACCATCTCGACATTCTACAGGTATTCCTCCTAGCACCTAACTCTTATCTGTTTCTAATAGGAACGAGTCATTTCCGAGTGAAACATTTTGGCACGCCCAGTGGGACCCATTTTGGGTTTCTTTCTCTTGCTTATTTTTCATTTTAGGAAGCATACTTGCTGTTGTTGCTTTTGTTATATATTTCGTAAAGAATTTGTCTTGCTTTCCTAGTTTCGCATTAGTGAAAGTCATCTCTCTTGCTTCGGCGAACATAATTTTCGATTTGGGTTTAAAACACATGCATTGCATTCCTGCTTGTTGTTCTTCAATTCTAGTGAACATAGATTAAGTAACAGGTTGTACACATGGGGGTTATATCCGCGGTATTGACAGGAAATTAACCCTAGTTTCACTGCACAACACATACCGAATCACTTCACAATTAACACAACAGCTCAAACATCCCCCCTTTTCCGCGGTATTCCTCCGCCCGATTGAGGTAACCTTATAAGCCAAAACAAACTTGACATTTCCCCTAGGTCTTGTTGTTTAGGATTCTGACATCATCTTACGTCTAAAGGCATAAGCCCACGATAACTTTAATTAACCCTAGGGTTAGTCTCTGGATTTGCATGTGCCTCTTGCTTGTTTTCAAATTTTGTTTTTCTCTGTCATACTTTGTCTTCTGTGATCAATAAGTTGACAAATATACTCAACGTTGCTAAAAATCAAATTAGCAGCCTTTTATATCTTCTTATCCTAGACTTTTGACACCGGCATCGGTTAACTGACCGACGTCGTCTGCTCTCTGACCGACACCGGTTTATTAAACCGATATCGGTTACTATCTTCATCAGCCCCTGACAAACCAGCAACTTGCCAAATTCATCATTCTGAGGTTGTTTTTGTTCTTGATAGATTGAAACTTTCCTGTGTGTTCTTGTCCATGGTTGTCATCACTCGGAAGCAAGCCGCCGCCATGGTTTCACATGCCTGCTCTGTGTCTTTGCCTGAATCACCCCCTTCACATTCTATAGGGAACCCTACGGACACCAGTGAGATCCCCCAAATTCTTGTAGGAGACAAGGACTTTGCCAAATTTCTGGATGCTAATCCCAGCGTTGTACAATACTATTTGTCTCATGCCCCTGACCGTACGCCTGATGGTCAGCTCCTTGTTGGCATGCCTATTAGTATAGCTGCTCATTTAGCTCCCACTCCTCCTAATAACACTGCCTTACTTCCTGCATCTCTAGGCCCGTCTCCCAATCCGACGGCTTCAGAGGTTCATATGACCCCAATTAGCTTTCCTTTGGTTAATCTTGGTCCCCACGTATCGTTACCACCAACTGCCCCTACCTCATCTCTCTTTCAGACCACTCCATTCATGACTTACTCTCTGCCACCTATTCACACGAGCTTTCCTTCTCAAGCTCCGCCTACCTTTTCATTCCCATACACGTATCCAGTAACCTCAACACCTTATATGGGACATCCCTATTCTGTTGCACCATCATCTCATCCAACCACAGATTTCATTAAACAAATGATGGACAAAATGCAAAATCTAGAGGCTTCGGTTTCGGGAAGTCGTAGCGCCTTGACATACGAACAAGTTTGTCGGGAGCCCATTCACCCTTCTATCCCCCTTCATTCATATCCTCCTCAATGGGAGTTGCCAAAATTTACTCATTTTAACAGTAAAGAGGATCCTCAACAACACTTGCGATCATTTAGACATGCTTGTTATTTGATTGCCCATGATCACACCTTGTTACTCCGCACCTTCCCCATGTCCTTATCAGGACCCGCCTTGGAGTGGTACAGTGCTTTAACCCAGCACTCGATCTTCTCTTTTAACCAACTAGCCCAATCTTTCTTGGATCATTTCTCCATTAACATTGCCAAGAAAGTATCTATCACCGACCTTTATGCCATCCGACAATTCGAAGACGAATCTATCGCAGATTTCGTGGGACGATGGCACGGCCTTATCAACCAACTTACATATGCCTTGCCTCAAGCTGAACTTATCGAACTTTTCACATGAGCATGTGCTAAGCACATTTCTCCTACTCTTCAAATTCAAACTTTCCGTACATTCGACGAGGCCTTTACTATGGCTCGGAAACTAGAAATTCGAGCCTTAGAAGAAGAGAAATTGCGGTTGCGTAACAAAAACCCCAATTTCCGAACTCCAGATTCTACCAACAAGCCAAATACCGCCACTCCTCACACATCCACTTCTTCTAAATCAAAAGGAGCTGTCCACATGGTAATGGTCAAATCTCAAACACCATCCAATACTCCGCCGAAAACCACCTATAAGTACAAATCTGAGCCCATCAATTACACTCCCTTGGGAGAAACTTATGGCGTCATCCTGGAGAAATTGTTCAAAGCTGGGGCTATCACCTTGCCTCCTGTTAAACCTCACCCTGGGTTTGACTCCACCCGCGCAATACCTTCCTGGTACAAAGAAAATGACTTTTGTAACTTTCACCGCGTAAAAGGACATAGTCATGAAAACTGCAAGATGTTGAAAAACATAGTGCAGGAAATGGTTGACGCAAGGGATATAACCCTCGATAATCCTAACGCCCCTGCTAACTGAAATCTGAAAATTTTCAACAAGCCATTCCCGAATCACTCGTCCAACAGTAACGTAAACCAAGATATCTTAGCCGAGGAGAGTGTTCATGAGATCCATGCAGTCTTCGATTCTCAGCCAAAAGCCTCTATTGAAAAAACTTTGAATCAAGCCTCTCCACCAACACAGGAGTCTGAACCTCCTTCACCACCATCAAGCAAAAGTGAAATCATTCCTTTACCCATAAAAGAGTTAACTGCCCGGACTTCCCTTCTCATCGATGAGTCTTCTTACACCACATCCCTACAAGATTGTGAACGGATGTTATCTAATTTATCTATTTCCGAAACGTCCCCTTCTACCGCTCTTGCTGCACAAGAGGAAGGCTTGCCACTCCTTTTGACATCCTTAGACGAGAAATCTCTTACACTGACATCACCACATTCTTTAAACATGACATATCCCCTCAAACACGCCCTCCTACCTATTAGTCCCTCATCGCCTAAATCTTTTCAACGACCGGTTGACCTCTTAACATCTATTGATACAGTGCCTCATCTACCTCCTGTGTCACACCCACAGTGGACTGGAATCACAACTCGTCGTTCTTCCGTACAAAAGTTCATATTCACACGTGAGGACTGTCATTCCACAGAAGATAGACAGGCCCTATGGGAACGTTTGAGTACCCCTTTTTCTACTCAAATGCAAATGACTGATCCTGATGTCTCCACCATATACCCGAAGTGTTTACAGAAGCTTAAAATGCCCCTGTTCTCACCTTCACCCTCCTCACCTCTACCAAATGCCCCGTCCACTTCTATCAACTTAACCGGATCTTCCCCTATGCTTGGGACCTCACCAATGCCCAGTCTAACACACCCGCCTAAGCGACTCGATCTATCCAAAAATAAATCCGTCCCGCCACCTAGGAGACAAACTCAATCCGTGCCCCTATCACAATCAAAACCATCATCGTCATACCTACCTTCCATATTGGGACCCCATCCCTCTACCTTACATCAATATATCATACCTCCTGCGTTTTCTTCAAAACAACCTATGCCTTCCGCACCCATACAGAAATTCCAGGGTATAGCAACACCGTCACTCCGCGTATCCTGTCCACCTATCAACCCTAAACAAATTCCATCATCAAAAGATTTGTTTTCGGTCACTCCTATTTCCCCGTGGTTGTTTTCTGATACCACATCATCTGCGGCCTCATCACCCAACATAGCTTCTGCGCCAAAAAAATCACGTTTAGTGAAAACCACGTATCAACACCCCTCAGCTAAACCACCACCCGTGCGAGACCAACCACGCCCAAACATTACCAAAACCCGCATAACCAATACCCTCATCCTCTTCCGATTTTGACCCACTCAAGGATCTTATACGCCAAAATCCTTGCTATTTTTGTGGAGAATGCGACCATCTTCCTACCTCCACTTAACCTTATGAGCCGTCTAAACCAACCCCGACCTATGGGTTTAACGATGAGTCCTAAAATCTGTGCTTATCACCGCACACCAGGACTGATGTGGAGGGATGCAAGCTCTAAAAACCATCCTTTCGTCCAGTCACCCCCTCTCCCGGATAGAAAGATTAGAAAGACAACTTACAAAGGAGAGACTTTAGTTTCCATTCCTCTCCTATACCTCTGTCCCCGCCTCACCAAGATCTATCATTATTACAAACCCCACCTCTTGAAGACCATGAGTTAATCCCAACCATCTTCTCATCTCAGGTCTAACGATATTATATGATTAGTGGTCACTCCTCCCTCGAGGGCAGAAAAACAATGGGAAAGCAAAAGAAAACACACCTGCACATTCTTTTCTCCCGTTCAAACATCCCTATTGCAACCACCACCTAAAGTGGTCATTCGCGACCTGCCTATCCCGTCTCTAATGGGCAATTGGCCCACCGAAATATGATTAAACAGCTTCACCAATCACCGTAAAAAATGACACTGTTGATCCTTCAGACTTCTGAATCTCATCGACAGCTCTCTTGAGATCCTTCAAGGTATAGAGGTTTTACCTAATGAAACCCTGCCTTTCGCCCTCATTTCTAACACCAATCCACGTTGCTTCTTTCTCTCACCAACAACCCACTACCCCCACCACTTCTAATCCTCTGTCCAACACGCTGCTGCAGTCGTTTCTCCGAGGACGAAATTGTTGGACTTTGGTAAAGAGATCCTGACCCTGCTCTTTTCATCTCAGCTTACATCCGAGACATTCGAGTACGTCCGTGTTATGATTGAGGGGGTGGCTAGCCTAAAAATCATCCTCTTCAAAAGCCTCCACAAATGAATAATCCCTTCTAGTTGCATGTGTGCCAACCCCATCATGTTGGCGGTCCATTCAATGACGCATACTTCTACCTTAGGCACCGTTGATCCTCAACATTGGTTAGACCACGTACTTGACCCTACAACCCCGAACTCTTCTATGTCTTGGAGGGAGAGTTTTCCATATAAGATATTGCTGGTTCGTCCTTGGATCCGGCCATGGGAAATGCGTTCCCCTCACATTTACTATATGCATAAAATTTGAGTACTAGGTGAAGTCCTACACCGTAAAAGCTGACCCTCCACCCCCCCTTTAAAACCGGCAATATGTTATAAGCTGCGAGGCTAACTCTGTGCTTATACCAATCAAGACACCCATAAATTCAACCCAACCATCCTCTTCAAATATACCCTCAAAACCTCCACCTCACCGCGCCTTCCGCTTCAACTGATGAAACCACCCATCGCCAAAACCACTTTCCCTTCCCAGCTAACAATTCAATCTCCTGGACCCCTTAGTAGATGTTTTTCACGCCTATTAACCTGGGGAGTACCACCTATATAACGTTAGTTCTTTCCCTACCCCTCAGGATTACGGACAATTAACATACATGCACCCCACCTACGACTTTCGCGTGGGTGGAGGTAATCTCTTACGACCTCCCCATTGCCGCACTAACCTAACGTATGGGGGTGTTTGACGCACTCCTCCATTACACCACCACCCCTGAACCTCCTCTTGGTGTGGTTCCCCAATTCCAATCCCTGATTTCAAACTTGACAACTCCAATCGTTTCGCCCTCACCTTCTTGCTCGCTGTGTGTGGAAGCTTTTACGGTTTTTGCCTTTAACGAACAAGGCCGACATACCTCATTCCTGTGACTACCCGTAAACAATGTGCAGTGGTCCTCGGTTTTCCGATACACCTACACAGAGACCCTCCTGGTCAGCTGTATCCTGGAAGAAGAAGACGTCGCCCCCTACCACACCGTATCACCCACTTTGGCAATCATCACCCACACAATCTTAGACCCTGAATCCATCCCCTAACTTTTTTTTTTCATAACTGCTATCTTCATAGGTCCTCTCACTTATCACGCAATAATGAGGACCCATCGTTCTCTCCCCTTCTATATCCAGACATGATCGAAGAGGATTCACCTTTGATTAATGTTGTTGAAAATGCCAGGATGACAACTCCATCCATCCTAACGTACCCTTGGCGCAGATGATTCTTATATTCACGAGCCTTACCATCAGAAACCTAAACCATGCTGAACGAATCTACCATAGAAATCAAAATCCACACAGAGGAGGAATCCCACAATTGTGAAGATTGGACAACCCTTAACATCATAACAAGCCGCGCCTTTACTACCTTTCTCTGTGCTCGTCAACCAATCTTTTTCGCATGGTCTTACGCTTGACATGCCAGAATTGATCCTACCATTGCCGTCATAACATCACCCTAAACCCCGATCCAACCAGTCAAACAAAATTGAGAAAAATGCATCCACGCATTGCTCTCTTTCTCTTGTTCAAAGAGGACTCCAACGACTCCTTTCTATTTCCTTCAGCTTGCCTATTGACAGCCTCAATGGATTTCTAACATCTACCTTGTCACTAAAGCGACCAGGGGGACTGGGTCGGATATGCACAGATTTCGGGTCTTAACCTCGCTTGCCCTAAGGATTGACTTCCCCTTACCTACATTGACCAACTTTGTGGATCTAACTGCGGCATGAGATGCGCTCTCTCAGGATGGCTTTTTCAGGGATACAACCAAATTGTGGTTGCCCTGCCGATCACAACAAACTACCTTTCATAACTCCTTGGGGAACCTTCCTGTTATCGTGTCATGGTCGTTGGCCTTAGAAGCTGGTGTAACCTATCAGTGGGCTATTACCTATCTACATTTTCATGACTTATGCACACATCCTTGAGATACGTCGACGATCTTCTTGGCAAGTCTAAACACGTAGTGAATCATCTTGATGTTTTACCCTTTTTTTGATCGCTGTTACAATATTCTGTCCGCTCAACCAAAGAAATTGTCTTTGGTGTTCTTTTTCGGGAAAAAATTCTTGGCTTTAAAATCGTTCTCTTTGCGTTGCTTGAGGTCGATCCATCTAAAATCCAAGCTAATCCAGAAATGCCCCAACTAAAAATCTCAAAAAATTTGCGTAGTTTACAAGGTAAGCTCCATCTATCCGACGTTTCATCTCCCACTCTCGGATCGTGTACAAACTTTCATCACCTTCTTAAAAAGGACTTGCCTTTCAATGGAGTGAGGAGTGTCACCAAGCCGTCGAAGCTCTAAATCTCCTATCTCTCGCCAGCCCAAAACACCCGTGCTTATCCCACCCCAGGAGACCGCCCTTTCTCCTTTATCTTTCCGCCACTGACCATGCTACCATGCTATAAGGGCTATGCTCGACACTCGTGATTCGGCACGACGAAATAGGCATTTAATTTAAAGTTTGTACCCTCATGGATTATGAGACTAGTATACACATGTAAAAATTTTGCTGCCTGCCTTACATTTGTAGCCACCAAACTCCGAATTACCCTCCTGAATCACAAACTTTTGTCATCACCACACATACCCCATCATTATATGTAACGCAAACCGCATCTACAAACCAACGTATCTTCTCGAATGGCTTATGCTTCCTCGCTGACCTTGAACCTTGAATTTGTACAACAAATTCAATCAAAGGACTAAACTCTTGCAAGACCCAACTTGCGGAGGCCCCTTTACCACCACCTGGGAACAATTTACAATTTTACCTTCCCCGACGAACTCAATCGCCCTACGCTCTCTTTCACTCTGGGAATAGTTGTATCAAATGACCCTCTTCTCGATGATGCTCTAAATGCCAGCGCGGCGGAGAGCCGGCGTTGTTCTCATTCCTCTCGTGCTGAGCTATACCTTCTTTCATTTCAGCTGATTTCCCTTTACACTAATATACCGCGTTATACTAGGCCCTTGTTCTGGGTCTCACAAGTTGTGTTCACTTAGGATCAAATCTATCAACTTTTTGGCGACTCTCAATTGGTAGTCAATCAAGTTTATGGGCATCTACTAATGCAAAAATGAGGAACCTTCAAAAAGTAAACAACACTCGTGGATTCAACTTCTAGAGCCTTATTTACTCACTATTCTATACAAACCATTCCCTCGCCACTAACAATTTGCGGACACTATGGCTTGCTTAGCCCTCGCAATTCCCTCCACACCAACTGCCGATTATTCATTATTCATCGTGTCGCAACACCTTTTGTCCCTCCTATTCACCCCGGTAGTTTGTACGATAAATCGTGTCTACTAGTTCGCAGGATCCTGTACCGCACCAATTTCACACTACCTGACAATCTCTGTCTCCCCACCTGACCTTACTATAACGGCAAACGTGCTTTTCTTTCTTAAAAGTTTTCCACGTTATGTTGTCATGGGGGGCTCTCTATAAACGTGGCTTTGATGGCATCCACTCCTTGCTTGTCTACTGGCATGGAGGCCACTCATACCATCCAACAGGTCCATGACGGTATTTGTGGTGGACATTTTACCGGGCCTTGCTGTGGCAACGAATCCAATCCTTCGCCTTGGTTTTATTGGCCTACTCTAATAACACTGCTACGAATATGTCAAGCGTTGTGTTATGTGTCAACAACATGGCCAACCTCACATACTCCTTAGCCACCCCTCCAGGTCACTCGAGATCTTTGGCCCTTCCACAATGGGGTTTAGACCTAGTGGTGAGAATTCACCCGACCCTCTTCACAACGTCAACCGTGGATAATCAATAGCGACCGAATATTACACACAATGGGTGGAGGCTATTTCCACTCATTTCAATCAAAAAGAAAAGATTGTCGAATTCATTAACATCACATTATCTTCGTTTTGGTATTCCTCATCGGCCCTAATAATGATAATGGTAAATCTTTTAAAACCGTTGTTGCAAGACCTTGCGACAACTTTTGGTATTCAAACTTAGCTCTCATCACCCTACTATCCACAAGCCAAATGGGCGCAAAGAGCCGGTCCTCTAATAAAACACTAACCAAAATCCTCATGAAAGTTGTCAATGATCCGGAAGAAATTGGCACGATCACATCCCTTTGCCCTTTGGGCCCTTATCGCACGAGTATTCGTACCTCCACTAATGCCACACCCTTGTTCTTTAAGTACTACGTACCAGGTCTGTTTTGCCTCTCGAAATCAAATACCCTCCCTAGAAATCTCTTTAGGATATTCTCACCAATGATGAGTTTCCGCAAGACAGTAGCCGCAATTAGCTTCTTGACGAACGCGTCTTACATACAAGCTTCTTGATCACCTTCAAATCTATCAAACGCATTAAACGTGCTTAGATAGCACGACTTCAATGAGTGTCTTTTTAGGTTGTATCTTGTCCTCAAAGAGCATCACCATGTAACCAAACTAGAAAAGAAACGTGAAAATTTGTCCATTGGATTGGGCCTTATATAATCACTCCCCCCTATGGATCTTGTACTACTTTTAGCTTCGCTTAATGGTAAACCTGACCTGGAGCCCCTTAATGCTTACATCTTCTAACCATTCTATTATTGAAATTAGTGTTATATCAGTTTCTTATCACGCCTACTGCTCTTCCTTTAGCTCCCATACCACTACATACACTCTGTTTCCTACAACACCTCATAATACAATCAAGCTCACATAGTTTGATTCTCACCTCCCCTTTACGACACCTTTCCCTTTTTAGTCCTAGTCCATGACTTCAAAGAATTAAAATAACCGTTTCTTATGGATTTCTTGAGTCAAAACTTCCTACCCAAAACTAGATGCTTCACGCCAAAAGAAACCGCTTCTAAATTATCTATAGAGTGTTCCCTCGAAGGACAGCTATATTCCAAAAACTATTGGTTCTATATAAATATCAGACCTGCTCCCTCGAAGGACCTTAGGCATTTAAATCAATAATCTGCTTACTATAAATAGACTGCTTCCCCCCGAAGGACAGCTAATACCATTCAGCCTTTTCTCTGAAGCTCTCCTCTCGCATCGCTCAGCTTCTTCTTGAAGACCTCAGACTACTACAATCATATCCCCTTGTCTCATTCACCTGCGTTTGGAGCGCTGAACTAAACGCTTGTATATTATCCCTCTCTGCTGTAATCACAGCTATGTCAGGACAATCACGTATACCTCCATCTCCACTACCCACCATAATCTTAGGCCTCTGTCATTCCTGCGTCCATTACCCGGCGATTGCTTGCTAACCCCACCTCTTCGGACCTTCGGGGGTGTTTGGCTGGGGAGGTGAGAGTACTAGTACTTCCCTACGGCGATCCTCTATTGGTCTATAAGCCGGGGTATTCCTGCCAAATCCAAATTGTCCCCGCAACGCGATCTTAGGACATCCTCTCATATTCACCTGGACTGAGCCCCGCGATCCACCTCATTCGGCTCTACAAAACACACCCCTTACCACTCCTCAGCTACGCTCTCTATTACCATATAGTTCCCGTAAGGCCCTCCAACGATATCCAACCGTCACTCTCTCCCATAACCTTCCTGCCTGTATTACGCAATGTCACCCCGTCCACCCTGTCACGACGGCCTGAGATCTTGCTCTTGTTCTGTCTGGACCCAATCGGCGGAATCCCACCATCTGTACTCCGCTATCCTCCTGCCTGGAGGGATTGGCCTACTGGTCCACATACACAAACATGTGCTCATAGGCCCAACAGTGTATAAGTATGCGGCAATCAGGTCCCTCTTTGATTTCGCACCACAGGCCCATAAACCCCGCTGTATAGCTTCTCCCGCCAAATATGCAAGTGCCCATGGCAAGTCACGTTCCTTTTTCTTCATCTCCCAAATAACACACATCAATGGCCTTTGGAAATCTTCCATCTTCCCCCTTCCCCGCCCTCGTAAGGCTAATACCCTACCGCTATCATTAATAGCACTGCTAACCTTGTCTCCTCAGGGGTGTGCTACATACATTACCATACTAAAGGATAAACTCACCCGCTGTGTCCCATCTCGTGCTATGACCAATACTGCGTTATCCTCCCCGTGCCTTCTAGGTAGTCCTGATTACTGGTTCTCCTTAATATGGAGTCTCAAAATAACGAACAATTCATCTTTCCAATGTTACTGTCATTTCAACCTGTTGGCAAATATCAGTATTTTGTCTCGGGATTCCATCTCTCAACCAACGCCTGTACATACCATGGTTACGTGCGATCGTGAATAATACGATCCACTTAACCCAAACTTTGATCAATGTCCATTCCGCTGGTGTTACAATCGCTCGGATTCGTGACATATCACTGGAAACTATCATTTCATCCTTACCCTGCCCTGCCTGCATACACCAAAAACAACAAACAACCATTCAATCTGTCAGGGTTTTTCAAATATTCTGGAAATTCTCCAGTAACCGTATTGGTTTATACTAACTGGTATCGGTCAGTACCGATCTGGTTCCTCTACCGCTACCGTCACTGTCAATTACATACCCTTTCTAAAACAACCACCTACGACAAAATTTGCTCGTTTATTCCTGTTTATACATACAAACATACCTACACCCCTGAGTGGCCTACCCTGTAAACTATACCTTTACCTCACCTCACCTGCAACCCTTGTTATCATGTTTCTTTCCAATCTACCCCCCCTCTCTCCCCCATCTTATTCACAAAACAATGCGTGTCAATCCCAAACAAAACTTTACCTCTTGGATTTGGATTGGCAGCAGCTTGAGGTGGCCCTTGTCTTCCCTCTTGTCCACTTGCTTGCTGAAGCTTCTCTCCTCGTTCTGGCCATGAATCACCACCCTTTTCAACTTTGTCTTTCCTTCCTTCTGAATCTCGGATCACATTCACTTTCCTTGTCTCGTTTCTTCTCCTTAGCACTTACGCATCCTCGATGCACAAACGCTGTCGCAGTCGTAAAAAGCGTCGGCGTTCGCGTATTTAACTTAAAACCTCTTGCCTGGCTCTAAATTAAAATTTCAGTTGCACCCTAGCTTTTTTCTATTTTTAGAAAATCTCATACCTAATTACCCGGTTCGGTTACTTAACCGATATCAGTCTATCAGCTACGATATCGTTCCTAACCGCTATCGTTACACACTATCTTTTCTCAACAGCGTTCTTTTCGTCTTTTCTTCATTTCTCCCTAAATTTTGTCGCGCCCGCGCCCTCTTTTCCTGCAATACACAACACAATTACCACCATTTATTCATCCACCACACATACATACAATTTCATAACATCATTACTTATTTATACAATACAACACCAACCATCAACGATACTACGGATATCAAGAAACTATCAATTTATACTCATTTGGATCAACTCATCAGTTACCCATATCACCATTTCACAAAACCACCATTCATCACATAACAGACATCATTATACGTACAAAAAAACAACACATCAGCTCATCCACTATCAACATGTCATTAAACTCATCACCATCTATATATTACCAGCCATTAAATACATATTTTAAACACAGTTTGACACTATTGCAACTGGATCAAAAACATCGTCTCTCTCTCTATATATATATACAAAGTTTTCAAAATAGAATGTTTCCCTAGCATTGGGGCCTCTGTGATCTCATCAATACAACAAAAGCCCGGCACGGCAGGCCTCAATAACTGTCAAAAAATCCGACTCGGCTCGCAGTCGGTCCCTCGTATCAAAATAGCATATAACTCGGCTCGCAGACCGGTATCCACTATACACCCCTACTCAGCTCGCAGGCCGTATACAAAATGATGAATGAATACAAATGAATAATACATAGGCACGCAGGCCTCTATCATACACCCCCGGTTCGCAGACCGGTGCCCATTCTAACGACAACAACCATGTCTGGGATCTCTCAGCTCTCCCCACCGCCCTCGGCACCTCTCCCCACTGGTCCGGGTGCCTCTCCCTCGCCTCCTCCCGTCCGGACAACCCAGCTGTGGCTGCAACCTCCCTGAGATCTCTGGCTGGAGAGTGTCTCAGCCCTATGCGCTGCATAAGCCTGATACTACTCACTCCGGTAGCCATCAAGATTCTGATAATATCGGGCCTCTGCTCTAACCTCCATATAGCGCTCCATCAGCCACACTGACGGATCTGGGGTGGTCCCCTGGCAACCTACAAACCAATTGCCCCCCTGAGCCTAGCCTGTGCTGGTACTGCTGGTGGTGCTGTGGCGCCGCGCGGTGGTGCCGGTACCTGTGGCTTCTGCCTGGTACCTGCACCTGTGGCTGTGGGTGCTGGTGTGGTCTACCACCAACCTGTGCTTGTGCCTGAGGCCGGCTAGCTGCCCCTGTAAACACCTACTGTGCCTGTGCCGTCGCTAGCTCCCCTGTAAGAGCTGGCACCTGACCCCTGAGCTGATCTTCTTTCCCTTCTCCTATACCTGCAAGGCCAAGTCTGGCCTGTGCAGGCGGTACTATCCTACTGCCCTCCGGAGAAATGCCCAGACCCACCACACCCTGTATGCTCCCGTGCAACCCAACAGCATCTACACCCTCAACCTGCTAACCTCTCCCTCTCCGCTACCCCAATTTGACCCAAAGGGTATGGTGCAGGCATGGGGCCCTCTACAACATCACATCCCGCCTGTCTGAGGGAAGGGAGGGGGCTCGTCCTGTTTTCAGCCCCATCTGCCTGCGTACCTCTCCAGGGGTATCCGCCTCTGTACTCCTCCTGCCTCCGTCCTGCTATCCACCAGAAGGTGTACTGGATTAGGCGCCCGGAAGCGGCTCCTCTACCCGGGTTGGACCTCTGTAGGGTTCTCCATACAATGTCTACTGCTGTAAGGCCCTTACACATGTCTAGTTGCCACATCCCGACTGGCAAACAAACTACTCGTGTGCTGGCCCACGACCCCAACCACCTCTGAAAGCCATATCGTTATATGACCTGTGTCCCTGGCGCTGGGTCCCCACTGGCCTGAGGCATCCGAGGTGGCTCGTATTCCAACAATGCAACAAAAATGTAGAGCAAATACCGAATCGCCTCCTCCGCGATAGCCCCCATAGCTTCCCTGTACATTCCGCCAAATATGCAAGTACCCATGCAAAAGTCACGTGGTCGGCTGGGTTCTATCATCTCCCGAAATAACACACATCAATGCCTTTGGAAAGCTTCCATCCGCCCTCGGTAATGTCAGAAGACCCTACCCGCTATCATTAATCGCATGCTAACCTTGTCGCCTCATGGGGGTGTGGCTACTACATTAACCCCTACGTAAGATAAACCCAAGGCCGGGTGGGGGCGGCTGTGTCCCAATCGTCAGTGCGTTGAACCCACATACTGCCGGTTATCGCTCCCCGTGCCATTCTAGGTACGTGCCTGAATATACTGGGTTCCCTTTAATAGGGAGTCTCAAAATACGAAACACATCTTCCAATTTTACCTGTCATTTCACCTGTTGTGCACATAAAGGTATTTGTCTCGGGATTCCATCTCTCAATCAACCCTGTAACATACCATTTTACGTGCGATTCGTGAATATACAGATTCCCTTAACCCCAAACGATTATCAATTCCATTCCGCTGTGGTTACCTCCGGTCGGGATTCGTGACAATATCACGGCAAACCTATCATCATCCGTAACCCTGCCGTCGCTGCCTGCATACACCAAAACAACAAACAAACCAGTCACTGTCAAGGGTTTTTCAAATATTCTGGAAATTCCTCCAGTAACCGGTATGGGTTATACAGAACTGGGATCCGGTTCCTAACCGATACTGGTTCTCCTAACCGCTACCGTCACTGTCAATTACATACACTTCCCTAAAACAACCACCCCTACGACAATAATTTGCTCGTTAATTCCTTTTTTATACATCCAACAGACCTGAAACCCCTGATTGCCTACTTAACACTTACCTCACCTTCAACCCAACCCTTTTACCATCCATGTTTTCTTCTCATATCTCCCACCTACTCGTCACCCATCTTATGCACAAAACTGCAGTATCAAATCACAACAAACGTTAACCTGTCTTGGAATTGCAGCAAGCTTGAGTGGCCCTTGTCCTTCCCTCTTGGCCTCCTGCTTGCGAAATGCTTCTTCTCCCTCGTTCTGCCAATGATCACCACCCTTTTCCATTCAACTTGTCTTCTCTGCCTTCTGAATGCTCGGATCACATTCACTTTCCTTGTCTCTTTTCTCCTAGCACGCGCATCTGCTCATGCAAAAACCTTCTCAGTCGTCAAAAAGCGTCGCGTTCGCGTATTAACCTCGTTGCTGGCTTCTAAAATTAACATTTAATTGCCCACCCTAGCTTTCTATTTTTAGAAAAGCTCATCCGAAGTAACCGTATTGTTTTTACTTAACCGATATCAGTCTATCCTATCGAAGCGGTTCCCTAACCGATATCGGTGACACCACCACCTATCTTTTCTCAACAGCGTTCGTTTCTTCATTTCCACCGAAAGGGTTGTCGGCCGCTCCCGCCTCTTTCCCTCCTGTCCTGCACACAACACAATTTACCACATTTATTCATCCACCACACATCGCATTACAAGTTCAGAACATCAGTGGAATGTTAGCAGCACAAAACCATCAACGACGGATAGCAAGAAACTAGCACAATTGATCATCAATGGGGATCCAACGCATCAGGACCAGAGCACAGGGCCAAACCACCAATGCAGCACGACAGGACAGTCAGCTAGACGTACAAAAAAAACACAAATCAGCACGCATCACCAGCAAGCACACAGGTCGATGAAAACCCAGCACACAGTCTAAGGATTAACCAGCCCGGTAACGAAGAGGGAAACCACAGGGGAAACACGGCATGCGGGGATCAAAACACTCGTCGCGCGAAGAGAGAGACACGGTGTCAAAATAGAATGGGCCCTACAGTGGCCTCTGGTGACGCATCAGACAACAAAGCCGCACGCAGCCGCAATAACGGTCAAAAAAGCGCGACCGGCTCCAGGCCGTCCCTCGTAGCAAAAGAAGCTAGATACTCGGCTCGCAGACCGGTATCCACTATCACCCCACTCGCATCGCAGGCCGGTAATAAACAAATGAATGAATGATACATAATACATACTATGCACGCAGGCCTCTATCAATACACCCGGTTCGGCATGACCGTGCCCAGCTCAAAATACAACAACCGGTCCTGGATCTCTCAGCTCTCCCCACCCGCCACTCGCACCTCTCCCCACTGGGCCCTTTGGTGCCTCTCGGCCTCCTGCCCTTCACGGACAGCCACTTGTGGCTGCACTCCCTGAGATCCTTCTTTGATAGGTCGCGCCCTAAATGGCGCTGCAGTAAGCCTGATACTCGCTCCGGTACCCTCAGAATATCCTGATAAATCGGGCCTGCTCTAACCTCCATATAGCGCTCTCGAGCCACTGAGGAGCTGGGGTTGTCCCCTGGCACCTACAACCAATGCCCCCCTGAGCCTGCTGGTACATGCTGGTGGTGCCTATGGCCGCGTGTCGCCGGTAACCCTGTGCTGGCTGCCTGTACCTGCACGTGGCCTGTGGTGCTGGTGGTGGTTGCTATACCCTGTGCTTGTGCCTGAGCCTGGCGTAGCTGCCCCTGTAAGAGCGCACTATCTTCCTGTGCCGCAGCCAGCTGCCCCTGTAAGAGCTTGCAACCTGACCCCTGAGCTGTCTTTCTCCTCCTATAACTGCAGCCAAGTCTGGCTGTGCGGCGTACTCGCCTAGCTGCCCTCTGCCCAGCCCCCACACCCTGTATGCCTCCCGTGCACCCAACATCATCTACAACCCTCACCCCTGCTAACCTCTCCGCCTAAACCCGTTTGGATCCTAAAGGCTATGGTCAGGCAATGGGGGCCTCTACATCATCCCTCCCTGTACTGAGGGAAGGGAGGTGCGTCGTTCCTGTTGGCATTGCAGAATAACGCCCCCATCTGCCTGCCAGTACCCCATCCATGGGTATCCGCTCGTACTCTTCCTCTCCTGGCCTCCGTCCTGCTATCAGAATGTGTACTGGATTAGCGCAACTTTAAGTCGGGCTCCTCGACCAGTTTGTGACCTCTGTAGGGTCTCCATAAATGTCTACTGCTTAAAAGGGCCCTTTAGCAAATGTCTATTATGCCACATGCCCGACCTGCAACAACTACTCGTTGGCTGGCCCACGACCCCCAACCACCTCTGAAACCATATCGGTATTTACTAGTCTGGCCCTGGCTCTGGGGTAACCCACTGGCCTGAGGCATACGATTGCTCGTAGCCCACCAATTCAACAAAAATGTAGAGAAATACCCGAAGCGCCTCCTCCGTGCGATATCCCCCATATCTCCTGGACAATTGGCAACCAGATATGACTGGTCCCCAGTGTAACAGGTTTGCTCCTCCTCCCCCATCCCCAGCAGCACCCCATCAATGCTCGGGGAAGCGGCCTCCCTCTTATTCCGTAGGTGTGAAACAGGTATTCCCACCCACATCCAAGCCCGCCAGTCGTGGTTCATGTCGATGCGCACGATACATGTCACCCGTACCCGATACTCCGCACTATGGTAGGTCAAGTACGCGGCTGCATCCCCAAAACCTCATATGCTTCCATGGAGTCTCTGAATCTCCCTGGAAGACTCTCTCCCGTCGCTAGGTAACCGAAGAGGCGATACACATCCTCCAATGTACGGTCATCTCCCCATCGGGAGTAACACATTGGTCCGCCGATCCCATCCGCAATGAGGGCGAGACCATCAGGCTGTGATCTCTCTCTTTGCTCTATACCTCTATACTTCCCCCTAGTCCCACCTCACGCATATGGCCCATTGAGCCGCGATACGTGTGTCTCCATCCGCACCAACAGCGGGGGCAATCCCTATCCCACACATCGTCAACGGCTACGTGTCCTGCAAACCAACCCCACATCCTTAGACTACTCTTTATTACATACATCTACTTTAATCATCTAAAAACACGCTTTTTTATCCCCCGACCAATAGACCCCGACTCCTACTAACCACCCCCCTCTAGGCAACCTACCACCCTAAAACCCAAAACCATCCCACCCAAAACCAGCAAAAACAAAAACCCAAACAAACACAAATGTACCCAACCCAACACAAAACCAACTCCCACAGCAAAAACCCAAAACCCAACCCAAATACCCAAACCCAACCGACATAACCTCAAACCCTTCTCCCACCTCCACCTCAAACCACCCAAAAACCCAAAACAACCCAACACCCACACCGACCCACAACCTAACCCAAAAACCCAAAACCCAACCCTACACCAAACCCTTCTCCCACCTCCAACTCAAACCCAACCCAACCCTACACCAAACCCTTCTCCACCCCTAACCCAACTCCTACACCAAACCCTTCTCCCACCCCCAACCCAAACCCAACCCAACCCTACCCCAAACCCTTCTCCCACCCCCAACTCAAACCCAACCCACCCTACACCAAACCCTTTCTCCACCCTAACCAACCCCTACACCCTACCAAACCCTAACCTTCTCCACCCCTAACCCAACACCCACACAAACCCACACCCACCCACAACCAACCCAAAAACGAAAAACAACCAACCCACCCACACAACCCAAATGCCACCGACGCCGGCCGATACATGACGGATGCCGGTCACCAACAACCACTCCCTTTCCCTAAAATTGTGCGACCGGATGCCGGTCGCTTAGTGACCGACATCGATCACTGTCTTCTCCCGAGCCGAACCCCCGCGCGGCCCCAAAACCCATTTTTTACCTATTTCTAACCCATCTACCCACTCCAAATACCCTAAAAACTTACCCACCTACCCACCTTAGCCTATCTAGCCTATCTACCCTCGTCCCTTTTTCAAATCATTCCCCATTTTCTCAATTATTTCCTAAAAAAGGTTAATTCTACCCAACCCCCCAATTAGCAAATACAACCAAATCACCAAATTAAAGAGTTTCGAATCTACCTACCGAACGACGACACGTCATCGTGGTGGGAGGGTGGTAGCGGTCCCAGCTGGTCCAGCCCCTCAGCTCCTCCTGCCTGTGCCATGGCTCCAATCCTGATCTGCTGGGTCCCTGGCCAATCAACTGCTGCCCTCCTCCTTAATCGGGCCCACTATCAACTCTCTCCGCCAATACAATAGCTCCACCTTCACTCAATCAAGCCTCTAATCTCAACTCTCCACGTCAGACAAGTCGATTTGGTTTGCAAATAATAAACAGTGACAATGGACAAGCCGTATTTTTTCTTTTTATAGGTTTTCGCCTTTCATCACCGATATCGGTTTCATTTTTGCCCTAAGGAACCGGTATCGGTCCCTTAACCGATATCGGTCATTCAGAATCGACATCGGTTCTCTAACCCAACTTTCACCCCAGATTCTTGCCCTTATTTTACCATTTGCCCCTTTTTAACCACATATCGCCTATATCCACCTGTGCTGAAACACATTGTTTACCCATTTGGCCCGACCCAAGCCTCAACCTACCACCCGTTGGCGCGACCCAAGCCTCAACCTATCTCTTTGGCTCACCCATGCTCAACCGACCGATTCATCACCCGACCCAAGCCTCAACCTACTCTTGGTTGGGGGCCCGACCCAAGGCCTCAACCTAGTCTATTTGGCCCGACCCAAGCCTCAACCTACCCTATTTCGCTTTCGCCGCGACCCCAATGCCTCAACTACCCATTTGGCCCGACCCAAGGCCTCAACCTACCTATTAGGTGTCCGACCCAAGGCCTCACCTATGTATGTTGGCCCGAACCACAAGGCTCACCCTACTATTTGTTATTGGCCCACCCAATGCCCTCACAACCGCCCATTTTGGGTTGCCCGACCCCAGCATCGAACTTAGCTATCTTTAATACTATTTAGGAAGAGGGGCTTTAGCGTGAGGTCGTGGGTTTGGTTTTAAGAAATGAATGGGGATGGTGAGCCCTACCCCAAGCCTCAACCTTACCTATCTGCCCGACCCATAAGGCTCGCCCTACCCATTTTGCCCCACCCAGGCTCAACCTACCTATTTGGCCCGACCCAAGCCTCAAGCCTACCTATCTGATTTCTGTGCCCTACCCAATGCCTCGCCCCTAACCCTTTGGCCCGCCCCAAGGCCTCAACCAACCTATTTGGCCCGACCCAATGCCTCGCCCTAACAATTTGACCCTCCCACTCCGTCCACTCTACCCTTATGCCTGAACGCAAGGCCACACCCCACAACTTTGCCCAACCCAAGGCCTATCACTTCAATACCATCTACCCCCCAACCAACGTTTTATTTTACCATCCATCATTACCTTTTTGGTTCAATCAATCTCACCTGTTCATGTTAGCATGATTAGGGTCCTTGCTGATTGTCGACCAATTTTTGCCTCACCTAGACCGGATCTTGCTCAACCAAACGCAACCATTTGGTACTGCGGAACATGCCCAACGTTCCTGTACCTTAACCTGTTATATACCCTGGAGCTACTTCATATGCCTTGGATACCAGGATTATATCACCCTTGTTTGGATAAACTATCGATCTTTGCCTATACATTGCTGGTTTGCTCGTCAAATCATGTACCCTAGTCGTACTATTGTATTTCAACATGCGTCTGCTTCCTTGGACCTACCCCACCACCTTACCATCCTCTCTACAACATTCACCCTTTATCAACCCTATCCCTGATTTCCCGTTCACTCAATCTATGATAGATTTGAGGGGGATTACCTATATCCTTAACAGGAGAAACCACTTCATATTATTGTCCACACAGCTTTACAAAACAAGCTACACGACAATAAGGGGCTAATGTAGACACCAAATTCGTGTCTTACGACCCCTTGTGACCCACATCTCATCTCGCAATATAACCTCATCACCTAAACCTTACACAATTATTTATTAATTGCCTTCTAATTGATAAATCCACATCACCCTACCTACCACCTCACTTTGCCACTTCATCATGACCTAGCCCTAACCCTAAAACTAACCTAATTAAGACCCATAACTTGGTCCACACCTACACCCATAACTAATGACCCCTTTCTCGCACCCAAAACCGACCTTCTAGTCACTTGACCCAGCCCGCAACTGATCTCTCGGGAGAAAAGCAGGGAAGGTGGGCTATTTTACTAAAAATAGCCTACTTTTTCCTTACCGATGCCGGTTCCTACTCGACCGGCGTCGGTTACGCAACCGCCATCGGTTCCCTATAAATGGGCTCCCCAAACCAAAATAACGGATCGGGATTTCATTTTTGGAGATCAGTCAAAGGATTTCTGGATCAACAGAGAGCATTGCGAGCGAGGAACAGAGTCCTGATCTTCATTTAATCAAGTAGAGACGAGTAAAAGAAACCAGAAGTGCTTGCAGTAGAGGAGATCAACTTGCATCTTCGTCAAAACCAGTAAGTCATATCTTGCATGTCCTCTGTTATAACATTTCTTATTCTCTTTGAATCACATTCCTCCTAAATCCGTTTCTGAATCCACTACCCAATGTGCCATTGCATCTAACTGTCATTCTTTTACCCCTCATCATCTCATTTCCTAATATCATCCATAAACCAGCCTTACAAACACCATAGCTACTAAGAAGATCCTAGAACCCACTGGTATCAGTTATCAGTAACTAGCATCGGCTATCATAATCGGCATCGGCTATCAGTAACTGCCATCGGTTCCTCTGATCAAAACCAGAAAACTAGCCTTTCCCCTACCCAGTTCAACGAAACAATTTAATTGATACTTTACAGTCTTTCGTGTTAATTCATATTAGCAGGGGAACTGACCACCTTCGAAAGGAAGTTTTATATTTCCTGGGCCCAAGGCAGTTTCCTCATTTATGGTTTAATCAAATCTTATGGTCTTGTGTTCTTATTTGCAGGTAGTCCTTCCAAGACAAAAAGGAGTTCTTCGCAGTCAGCTTGATCTTTCTCTACGGTACGTGCACACCATCTCGACATTCCACAGGTATTCCTCCTAGCCCCTAACCTTATCTGTTTCTAAAAGGAACGAAACATTTCCGAGTGAAACAAATACGGCCTGTCATTATCACATTTCTAATTTGAAAACTGATTTGGGGTGTCTGAGGTGGAATAGTGATATTGGTGCATTTGTTGGCTGAGGTGGCACTAGTTGAGTGGAGAAGTGAGTTGATTGGTGGGCCTGAGTGAGTAGCAGGCAGCAGTTGATTGGTAGACGACCCAGCAAAGCAGAGTTTGAGCCATGGCATAGCCAGGAGGAGCAGGAGGTGCTGGACCAGCTGGACCACCACCACTTATTCCACCACGACAACGTGTCGTCGTACCGGTAGGTTCGAAACCCTTCATTATGTGAATTTAATGGTATTATGTTGTATTTGGGATTCGGGTAGGAATCTTAGATTTGGAGAAAATAATGAATAAATGGAAGTTATATGAAAAGAGGAAAGGGTAGATAGGCTAAATAGGCCAAGGCGGTTGGGTGGGTAGGTTTTTAGGGTGTTTGGGTGGGTATGTAGGGAGAAATAGGAAAAAAAATAAAAAAATGAATTGGGTAGCCGCGCGGGTTCGGCTCGGTAATTTTTACAGCGATCGATGTCGGTCACTAAGCGATCGGCATTGGTCCAGAAAATCTAGGGGCAGGGTTGATCAGTGGTGACCGGTGTCGTTCGGTAGGAGACCGGGGTTGGTTATGGGTGACCGGTACCGGTTTGTAGTGATTTGTAGTTATTTTGCTTGGTTTGGGTTATGTTTTGGTGTTGAATTGTTGGTTGTGGTTTAGGTGTTGTGAGTATGGTTTTGGGATGGGGTAGGGGTGTTTTGGTATGATTTAAGTTGTGTCGATTGTTGGATTTGGTTGTTTGGGTATCGTTTCAGTTTCGTGGTAGTATGATGTGGGTTGTTTGTTTGGGTGTGAAGAGGGAGGGGGATATTGTAGAAGATAGGTGGGTAGAGGGGTGTGTTAGAGAGTCGGGGTGTGGTCGGGGGGATAAAAAGGGGGTATAGAGGGTAAAGTAGATGTTGTGATAAAGAGTAGGGCTAATGTAGTGGGTTGGTTTTGCAGGCACGTCAGCAGCTGACGATGCGGGACAGGATGCCCCCACTGTTGAGCCGGATGCGACCACATGTGTCCGCAGCACACTGGGCTATCATGCGCAAGGTGGGACTCGGCGGATTCCAGCGATACAGAGCGATCGACAGAGATCATAGTTTGATGGTTGCCCTCATCGAGAGATGGGATCCGGTGACCAATGTGTTCCATCTCCCGACTGGAGAGATGACCATCACATTGGAGGATGTGTGTCGCATCCTTCGATTACCTATCGATAGAGAGGTAGTCTTTCAGGTGGATGTAGAGACAGCCATGGACAGCATCCTACAAGTTTTTGGGGATGCAGCCGTGCTATTGACATATCACAGCGTGAGTATCGGGTATGGGGATATGTATCGTGCGCACCGACATGAGACACGGCTTGCCGTGTTGATGATGATCGGGATCACCTGCTTCACCCTCCCAGACTCAGAGGGAGGCCGCTTTCCACGGGTGCTGATGGGGGTGCTACATGAGATGGTGGAGGAGCACACATGTTATGCTTGGGCACTAGTATACCTGGTGCAGTTATATAGAGAGTTGTGGGGCTATCACCGGATGAGGCGATTTGGGATTTGTTCGACATTTTTGCTTCACTGTTGGGCATATGAGCACATCATATGCATTAGACCAGTAGGATTACCCCAGCAGTCAGGGCCACAGGTCATATATAGATACGGCTTTCAGAGGTGGTTGGGGGTCGTGGGCCAGCCACGAGCAGTGCTTGCAGGGCGGGACGTTGCTTATTACAGGCATTTATTAGAGGGCCTGATAGCGGCAGATATTGTATGGAGACCGTATAGAGGTCATCACCCCCGTGGAGGAGCCCGAGGACAGTTGCAGTGGATCCAGTACACATTCTAGATAGCGGGATGGAGGCCAGGAGAGTATGAGAGGATACCCCTGGAGAGGGTACGCAGGTAGATGGGGCTACGACAGGATGAGCCCCTTCGCGTCCCTCAATACCGGAGGGATGATGTAGAGGCCCCATTGCCTGCACCACAGCCCGTGGATCCAGATTGGGTTGCTGAGAGGCCGGCATATGACACTGTAGATGATGCTGGCTGTACGGGAGCATATATAGTTTGGTGGGCTGGTCAGAGAGCAGCGAGGGTAGCACAGCCTACACAGCCAGACTTGGCAGCGGTGATAGCAGAGCGAGATCAGCTCAGGGGTCAGGTGTAGCTATTACAGGGGCAACTTGCTATTGCACAGGCACAGATAGGCGTTTTACAGGGGCAGCTAGCCCAGGCTCAGGTACAGGCACATGCTTAGGTATAGGCACAGGCACCAGCCGCAGGGGGTACTGGTAGTAGGAGTCAGGGGACTAGCCCCAGCACCTGCAGTGGCTCGGGATCGTTATATGGAGGCTAGAGCGGAGGCTCGGTATTATCAGGATATTCTTGATGGTACCGGGGCTGATTATCAGCCATATGCGGCACATAGAGCAGAGACCTCTCGGAGCCAGAGGTCTCAGGGAGGTGCAGCCACAGCTGGTGGGTCCGTCACAGGCAGGAGGCGAGAGGCAGGACAGGGACCAGCAGGCAGACAGGCAGAGGGAGGTGGAGAGAGCTGAGGGGTCCCTGAAATTTTGTATATTGGACATGGGCACCGGTCTGCGAACCGGTTGTGTTGATAGAGGCCTGCGTGCCTACATATTATTCATTTATTCATTCATTTATTTATTATACCGGCCTGCGAGCTGAGTACGGGTTGTACAGTTGATACCGGCCTGCGAGCCGAGTCTGTTTTTTGATATGAGAGACCGGCCTGCGAGCCCGTGTTGAGGTTTTTGACGGTTATTGCGGCCTGCGTGCCAACTTTGTTGTATTATGAGATCACAGAGGCCCCGATGCAGGGCACATTGTATATTTGAAACCTTGTATATATATAGATATGATGTTTTGATCCACATGCTGTGTTTAAAAATGCGTTAAATGTTTTGTCGATGGTTTGTGATATTTGATGTATGATGAGTTGGATTTACATGGTGTTATATATTAATGATGTTGATTTCTTTTGTTGATGGGATGTATGTAGATATAAATGATGAGTTTAATTGACATGTTGTATTATGAAATGTTGTATGTTTTGTCGCTGATTTTATGAAAATGTATGTATGTAGCTGTTAAGTTGGATCCAAATGGTATATAGATTAATGGTTTTTGATATCGTTTGTTGATGATTTGTTTGTTTTGGTAATGTAGATAGATGATATGGATGAAATCGTAATGAGATGTGGATTTGATGAAAATATTATAGCTATCGGTGTTGGTATGCAGGAAAAAGAGGCGGGCGCCTCCAAAAATTAGATAAAAAATAAAGAAAAGGACTATGTTTTGAAAAAGGTGGGTATGTGACCGACGTCGGTTAGCTAACCGATGTCGGTATAGTATAGACCAATATCGGTTAGGTAACCGATACCGGTTATTCCAAAATGAGATTTTTCTAAAAATAGAAAAGCGTAGGTGGCAACTGAATTTCTTATTTTGAGAGGCATGCAAGATGTTTTATATGTGAATGCGACGATGTTTTAACGACTGAGACAAGTAATTGCATGAGAGATTTGAGTGATAAGGAGGAAAGAGACAGGTAACGTGATTGTGGGCTGAGATCAAGAAGACAGAAATCCAATCTATATTTGAAGAGGGTGGTGAGCATGGCTGAACGAGGAGAAGCATCCAGCAAGCATGGACAAGAGGGAAGACAAGTTCCACCGCAAGCTGCTGTAGCCCAAGAGGTAAACGATTTGGTTGTAATTTGGTGTTTGCATGTTTTGTGAATAGGAGGAGGGAAATTAAGTGGGTAGATATGAGAAAGAAAACGTGATAGTAAGGGTTATAGGTGAGGTGAGTGTTATGGGGTAGGTAATCAGGGGTTTTGGGTATGTCTGTGTATACAGAGAGGAATAAACGATCAATTTATTGTCGTAGGTGGTTGTTTAGGCAAGGTGTATGTAATTGACAGTGACCGATAGCGGTTAGGGATAACCGGTATCGGTTACTGAACCGGTACCGGTTATTTATAACCAATACCAGTTACTAGAGGAATTTCCAGAATGTGAGAAAAAAAACTTTAGGGATTTGATGGATTGAATGGTTATTTGTTGTTGTGACGTATGCAGGTAGAGGTAGGGCCGAGGATGAATGATAGTGTACCAGCGCTGTTGTCACGAATCCAAGCGAATGTAACACCAGCTGAATGGACATTGATAAATCATTTGGGGTTAAGTGGAATCCACTATTATTCATGAATCGCACATAACCATGCTATGTTGCAGGCGTTGATTGAAAGATGGAATCCAGAGAAGAATACCTTCTATCTGCCAACAGGGGAGATGACAGTAACATTGGAAGATGTGTTCCGTATTTTGAGACTCCCTATTACAGGAAAACCAGTATATCAGGCATTACCTAGCACGGCGCGGGGAGTGATAACAGTAGTATTTGGTCCATACGCACGAGATTTGACACAGCGAGGTTTGACATTCACATATGGGATAATGTATGCAGCACACCCTGAGGAGATAAGGTTAGCAGTGATATTAATGATAGCGGTAGGGTATTATGCATTACCGAGGGCGGATGGGGGAAGATTTCCAAAGGCATTGATGTGTGTTATTTGGGAGATGATAGAAAGAAACATGACTTTTGCATGGGCACCTACATATTTGGCGAAGTTATACAGGGGTTTATGGGCTTGTAGGCAAAATCACAGGACGACACTGGATTGTTCATACTTATTACACTGTTGGGCCTATGAGCACATTGTTTGTGTGCGACCAATAGGCCGACCCATCCAGTTAGGAGAGACAAGAGTACAGAGGTTGGGATTCAGATGATGGGTCCAGTTAGAACAAGAGGCAAGATCCCATGTCATGATGGGTGACATTGAGTATTACAGGCAGGTATGGGAGAGGGTGACGATTACGGATATTTGTTAGAGGCCTTACGGGAACTATATAGTAATAGAGAACATAGCTGAGGAGTTGAGGGGTGTAGAGCGATTGAGGTGGATCGTAGGGCACAGACCAAGTGAGTATGAGAGGATTCCTCTAGATCACGTGCGGCGACAATTTAGATTTGTGCAGGATATACCCCTGGCTTATAGACCATATATAAGGATCGACGCCGAGGCAGCATTCTCACCTCCCCGGCCAACACCTCCAGAAGGGCCAGAGGAGATAGCAGCCGATCACAGGGTAATGGATGTAGGAACAACAGAGGCCTATAGGTTATGGTGGGTAGCAGAGCTGTGAGGTGTACGTGATCGCCCTAACATAGCTGTGATTACAGCGGAGAGGGATCGTCTGTAGAGTTTAGTTCATCAGCTCCAAATGTAGATGAATGAGACAAGAGGATTGTTAGCGGGTGCGGAGAGACTAGAGGCTGGATTCCTCTATGCGAGAGGGCGTATTCATATGTTACAGGAGAGATTGGTAGATCAGTGGGCGGTACCAATAGCTGTGGTACCTTTGAGGACGGAGAGGCTCGGCGAGAGGGGTTGACGATCACGATCATCTCCTGGGTCGGGATGAGTCGTGAGGGTCTAAGTAAATGTTATCGAGGTATAAGAATAAATAAGGATGCCGACCTGCGTGTCGATGATAGAGAAGACGTATTTGTTTAACATCTAAATAAAACTGAATATGTATGTTGATTTGAGTTATGATAATAATAAGAATGTTTGTGTTTTGATTTTTGGTGTTTTGAAAAAGGATAAAGAGGAATGTGATTAAATAGAAATACACAAAAATATTTATATTTACCACACATGATAGGTTATGGTAGGGGATGGTCGAGCTAACCTTGGGAGACCCCATGTCTCCGAAGTGCTGCCTACATAGCCCATTGCACAAAGCAAGGAGGGGCCTCAGACCGATGTAGTTCTCCCTTAGGACCAGGGAGAGGTGAATTCAGGCAATTTGGTACGGTTTAGGCAATTGGTTGGTTGGTAAAAATATTGATATTAATATTGGTAAGGTAAGGTTGTTGGTGTTGGTAATGAATTGGTGATGTTGTAAAAGGTATAAGGGAAGCGAAAGTTAGCCTACCCAAGTAGAAGGGAACCATGTCCTGATTAAGATCAACACACAATCCTAGATGCGAGGCAAAGAGGAAAGAGTGCTCCGTAGGTGAAAAGAGCTAAACAAACCACACAACGTAGAATGAGCTTGAAGCCCTAGGTACCGTGCATAGATGAGAAGTCAATAGGTGAAAAGATTTGTATGATCACAATATATCAGGTGTGCGTCACGTCCCTTGAGTTGAAACAAATGGTGAGGTGAGGTGGATGATATAACTGAGGTACAGAGAACTTGTTACAAAGCGAGTGTTCTGACGAAAGAGAACCTACCCTAAATAGACAAGTCCATGACTCAAAAGTTCTTTTGAATGAGGCTTTTATTTTACTGAATATAGACTGATCGATGCGGGAAGTCTACAAGGGATATTGATTGTACTATTCTTTGAGGTCTTCACAAAGCTGATCAATGCGAGAAGCTTCTGATAAAGGCTGACTGTGTATAGCTGTCCTTCGAGGGAGTAGTCTATTTATAGTAGCAGATATGATTTTAGTGCATAGCTGTCCTTCGGGGGAGCAATCTATATATAATAGCAGCAATAGTTTGGCATATAGCTGTCCTTCGAGGGAGCAGTCTATATATAAGGTAGATAGCTAGATGTCCTTTTGATGTGAAGCATCTAGTTTTTTGTAGGAAGTTTGACTCAAGAAAATCCCATAAGAATACGGCTTATTTTAATACTTTGAAGTCATGGACTAGACTAAAAAGGGAAGGCATTGCTGAGGTGAAGTGAGAATCAAACTATGTGAGCTTGATTTTTATTATGAGGTGTAGGAAACAAAGTGTATGTGGTGGTAAGTGAGCTCAAGGGACGAGCGGCAGGTAGATAAGAAGTGATATAACACTAAATTCAACAGTAGAATGGTCGAAGATGCAAGGCATTAAGGGGTTCAGGCTCAGGTTTACCATTAAGCGAAGCTAAACGATAAGTGCCTGATCCATAAGTGTGAGTGATTATATAAGGCCCAATCCAATTAGGAGAAAATTTTCCACGTTTGCTCTTTTCTAGTTTGGTTACATGTTGATTCTCTTTGAGGACAAGATCACCAACCTTAAAGGTACGCTCATGAAGTCACTTATCATAAGCACGCTTGATACGTTTTTGATAGATTTGGAGGTGATCAAGAGCTGTAAGATGACGCTCGTCAAGAAGCTCCAATTGGGCTAACCGCTCTTGGCAGAAATCATCGTTGGTGAGAATATCCTGAAGAGATATTCTAAGGGAGGGTATTTGTACTTCGAGAGGCAGGACAGCCTCGGTACCATATACCAAAGAAAAAGGTGTGGCATTAGTGGAGGTACGAATGCTAGTACGATAAGCCCAAAGGGCAAAGGGGATGTGATCATGCCAATTTCTTCTGGATTCATTGACAACTTTCATGAGGATTTTGGTTAGGGTTTTATTAGAGGATTCAGCTTGTCCATTTGCTTGTGGATAGTAGGGTGATGAGAAGCTGAGTTTGATACCAAAGTTGTCACAAAGGTCCTGCAACAACTTGTTTTTGAAAGATTTTCCATTATCTGTTATCAGGCGATGAGGAACACCAAAACGACAGATAATGTGGTGGTTAATGAACTCTACAATTTTTTCTTTTTTAGTTGAAATGAGCGGAATAGCCTCCACCCATTTTGTGTAATATTCGGTTGCTGTGATAATCCATCGGTGACGTTGCGAAGAGGACGGATGAATCTCACCAATAAGGTCTAAACCCCATTGTGAGAAAGGCCAAAGATCTCGGGTGACCTGTAGCGGGTGGCTAGGAGTATGTTGAAGGTTGGCATGTTGTTGACACATAACACAACGCTTAACATATTCGTAGCAATCGTTATTGAGAGTAGGCCAATAATAACCTAGGCGAAGGATTCATTTGGCCACGACAAGGCCGCTAAAATGTCCACCACAAATACCGTCATGGACTTGTTGGATGGTATGGGTGACCTCGGCACCGGTTAGACATCGAAGGAGGATGCCATCAAAGCCATGTTTATAAAGGAGTCCCCCCATAACGACATAACGAGAAACACGTTTAAGAAAATCGCATTTGCCGGTACTAGTAAGGTTAGGTGGGAGAACGGAGGTTGTAAGGTAGTCGTGAAATTGGTGATACCAGGTATCCTGCGAATTAGCAGACACATTATTTATCGTACAAACAACCGAGGCTGAATAAGATGGGGCAAAGAGTTGTTGGACCAAGACGAAAATGTCAGAGTCAGTTGATGAAGCTGGAATTTGCGAGGCTAAGCAAGCCATAGTATCCGCAAATTTGTTAGTTGAGCGGGGAATGGTTTGGATAGAATAGCGAGTAAATAAGGCTAGAAGTGAATCCACGTAGTGTTTGTACTTTTGAAGTTCCTCATTTTTGCATTAGTAGATGCCCATAACTTGATTGACTACCAATTGAGAGTTGCCAAAAATATTGATAGATTTGATACCTACGTGTAACGTAACTTGGAGACCCAGAACAAGGGCCTCATATTCCGCTGTATTATTAGTGCAAGGGAAATCGAGTTGGAATGAGAGAGGCATAGGCTCAGCGTCGAGAGGAATGAGAACAATGCCGGCTCCTCCGCCGCGCTGGCATTTGGATCCATCGAAGAAGAGGGTCATTGGATACGACTCCTCCTTGAGTGAAAGAGTGGCGATGAGTTCGTCGGGGAATATAAAATTGGTAAATTGTTCCCCTGGTAAAGGGGCTTCTGCAAGTTGGTCTGCGATGGTTTGTCCTTTGATTTATTTCTGGTGGACAAACTCAAGGTCGAGGTCGGAGAGGAGCATGAGCCATCTGGCGATGCGTTGGTTTAGATGAGGTTTGGCATACATGTAATGGATGGGGTTTGTGTTGGTGATGACGAAAGTTTTGTGATTCAGAAGGTAGTGTCGGAGTTTGGTGGCCACGAATGATAGGGCTAGGCACAACTTTTCTACATGTGTATACCTAGTCTCATAGTCCACCAAAGTACGACTTATATAATAAACGGCTTGTTCTCGATTCTCAGAGTCACGATGTGCAAGCATGGCCCCTACAGCGTGGTCGGTGGCAGAAAGATAAAGGTAGAAAGGGTGGTCGTCCTGGGGTGGGATAAGCACGGGTGGCTGCAAGAGATAAGCTTTGAGAGCCTCAAAGGCTTGGTGGCACTCTTCACTCCATTGAAAGTCAATGTCTTTTTTAAGGAGGTGATGGAAAGGTTGACATCGATCCGAGAGTTGGGAGATGAAACGTCGGATAGATTGGAGCTTACCTTGTAAACTACGTAATTGTTTAAGATTGGTAGGTGGGGGCATTTCTAGAATAGCTTTGACTTTAGATGGGTCGACCTCAATGCCACGCAGAGAGACAATAAAGCCGAGAAGTTTTCCCGAAAGGACACCAAAGACACATTTCTTTGGTTGAAGACGGACAAAATATTGTAACAGGCGGTCAAAAATAATGGTTAAAACATCGAGATGTTCACTGCGATGTTTAGATTTGCCAAGAAGATCATCGACGTAATCTTCAAGGATAGTGTGCATAATGTCATGAAAAATGTAGGTCATAGCCCGCTGATAGGTTGCACCAGCATTCTTAAGGCCAAATGGCATTACACGGTAACAGAAGGTTCCCCAAGGAGTTATGAAGGCAGTTTTATGTTGATCGGCGGGTGCAACCAAAATTTGGTTGTATCCTGAAAAGCCATCCATGAGAGAGAGCATCTCATGGCCTGCAGTGAGATCAACAAGTTGGTCAATACTAGGTAGGGGGAAGTCATCCTTAGGGCAAGCGAGGTTGAGATCCCAGAAATCCATGCATATCCGAAGTCCTCCCGTCGCTTTAGTGACAGGTACGATGTTAGAAATCCATTGAGGATAGTCAATAGGCAGAATGAAGGAAACAGAAAGAAGTCGTTGAAGCTCCTCTTTGACCAAGAGGGCAATGCGTGGATGCATTTTTCTCAATTTCTGTTTAATTGGCTTGGAATCGGGTTTCAGTGTAATGTTATGGACGGCAATGTCAGGATCAATTCCTGGCATGTCAGCGTAGGACCAAGCGAAAGCTTGGTTGCGAGCACGGAGAAAGGTAGTAAAGGTGACTTGTTCTGATGCATTAAGGGATTGTCCGATCTTCACAATGTGAGGATCCTCCTCTGTGTGGATGTTGATTTCAATAGTAGATTTGTTCAGCATAGTTTGAGTTTCAGATGGTAAGGCACATTGAATATAAGAGTCATCCGCGCCAAGGTAAGTGAGGATGGAGTCATCATCCTAGCATTCAACAACGTTAATTGAAGGTGAGTCCTCTTCAATCATGTCTGGATATAGAAGGGGATAGAAGAGGTGTCCTCATTATCGCGTTGATAAGTGAGAGGACCTAGGAAGATAGCATTTATGAAAAAAAAAAGTTAGGAGGGATAGATTCAGGATCTATCGACTCTGTGGGTGACAAAGGCAAAATGGGTGATGATGGTTCGGTAGGGATGATGTCGTTGTCTTCTTGAAGACAACTGACACGAGGTTCCTTCGGTGTAAGTGTTCCCAGAAATCTGAGACCACTACGATCATTGTGCTTGTGTGTAGTTACGGGGATGATTGTATGTCGGCCTTGTTCATAAAGACCAAAACCAAAGCCTTTCCAAGCACAACGAGTCAAGAAGGTGAGGGCGAAACGACGATTTGTCAGGTATTGAAAATCATATTGGAAAGGAACCACACCAAGAGGGGGCTCAGGGGCAAAGGAAGATGCGTCGACACCCCCATATGTTAGGTTAGTGCAGCAGTGAGGTGGTCCGTAGGGGATTACTTCCCCCACACGACGGTCATAGGTAGGATGTGCATGTACCTGTCTATAATCCTATGGGGTATGGAAAGAACTAACGTTATATAGGCGATACTCCCCCAGCGTAAGGCATTGAAAAACATCTACTAAGGGGTCTGCGGTTGGGATATTAGCTGCAGGAAGGGAAGTGGTTTTTGCGACAGTGGTTTCATTTGAAGGTGTAGGTGTGGTTGAGGTGGATGGTTGAGGCACATTTGAAGAGGATGGTTGGGTTGAATGAATAGGTGTCTTGATTGGTACAAGCACATCATTAGGGCGGTATATCATATTGCAGGTTTTAAAGGGGGGAGGATCAGCTTTTACGGTGTAGGACTTCCCCTCGTATTCAAATTTTATGCATCTATGTAAGGTTGAGGGAACGCATCCCATAGCCCGGATCCAAGGGAAACCTAGCAATATATTGTATTGGAACTCTCCCTCAAGGACATAGAAGAGTTTGGGTAAAGTACGTGGTCCTACACGAATGTTAAGGATCACGGTGCCTAAGGTAGAGGTAATAGCATCATTGAATGACCGCAACATGATGGGATTGGCACACATGTAGCTAGAAGGGATATTCATTTGTTGGAAGGATTTTGAAGAGATGATGTTTAGGCTAGCGCCCCCGTCAATCATAACACGACGTACCCGAATGTCCCAGACGTAAGCTGAGATGAAAAGAGCAGGGTCAGGATCTTCTGTACCAAAGTCAACAATTTCGTCTTCGGAGAAACTGACTGCAGCAACTTGTTGTACAGAGACAGAAGAAGTTGGGGCAGTGGATTGTTTGGTGAGAGAAGCAACGTGATTGGGTGTAAGAATGGAGGTAACAGGCAGGGTTTCATTAGGTAAGACCTCGATCCCTTGAAGAATTTCAACGAGAGCTTGTCGATGAGATTCAGAAGTCTGAATTAGATCATAAAGTGTCATTTTTACGGGTGATTGGTGAAGCTGTTTGATCATGGATCGATGGGCAACTCCATTAGAGACGGGGTAAGCGGGTCCACGAACAACCACTTTGGGTGGTGGTGCGATCGGGATGGTGGAAGGAGAAAGAGAGGATGCAGGTGTGCTTTCTTTTGCTTTCTCGTTGTTTTTCTGCACTTGAGTAGCAACACTAATCATATTAATCTCGTAGACGTGAGATGAGGAAGATGGTTGGGATAAATCATGGTCTTTAAGAGGTGGGGTTGTAATAATGATAGATCTTGGTGAGGCGGGGACAGATGGTATAGGAGAGAGAATTGAAGCTAAAGGTCTCTCCCTTCGTAAGTTGTCTTTCTTAACCTTTCTATCTGAGAGAGGTGACTGACGAAGGATGGTTTTTAAAGCTTTGCATCCCTCCACATCATGTCCTGGTGTGCGGTGATAAGCGTAGATTTTAGACTCATCATAACCTATAGGTCGAGGTTTAGATGGGTCATAAGGTTTAAGTGGGGGTAGGGAAATGGTCGCATTCTCCACCAACATAGCAAGGATTTTGGCATAAGATCCTTTGAGTAGGTCAAAATCAGAGGAGGATGAGGGCATTGGTTGTGCGGGTTTTGGTAATGTTTGGGCATGGTTGGTTCGTACGGGTGGTGGTTTAGCCAAGGGGTGTTTGGTTTTCACTAAACGTGGTTTCTTTGGCGCAGGAGCTACGTTCAGCTGGTTAGATGATGAGGCTACAGATGACGTGGTAGTGGGGAACAACCACGGAGAAAGGGGAGTGACAGAAAATAAATCCTTTGATGATGGAGTTTGTTTAGGGTTGATGGGTGGACAGGATACGTGGGGTGACAACGTTGATATATCCTTTGATCTCTGTATGGGTGTAGGAGGCGTAGGTTGTAATGAAGAAAACACAGGAGGTATGATATATTGATGCAAGGTGGAGGAATGAGGTTCCAATATGGAAGGTAGGTGTGACGATGATGGTTTTGATTGTGATAGAGGCACGGATGGAGTTTGTCTTCTAAGTGGTGGGGCGGCATTTTAAATCTAGCTTCTGTAAACACTTAGGGGAAGGGTATATGGTGGAGGATACTTGGTAGAGATTTCGGGGGATGGATCGGTCATTTGCATTTGAGTAGGATATGGATCGGTACTCAAACAAAACGTTCCCATAGGACCTGTATATCTTCTGGGGAATGACAGTCCTCACATGTGAATGGGAACTTTTGTATGGAAGAAAGGTGGGTTGTGATTCCGGTCCACTGTGGGTGTGATACAAGGGGTATATGAGGCACTGTATCAATGGGCGTTAAGAGGTCAACCGGTTGTTGAAAAGATTTTGGTGATGAAGGACTAATAGGTAGGAGGGCGTGTTTGAGAGGATCCGTCATGTTTAAAGAGTGTGGTGATGTCGGTTCAAGAGGTTTCTCGTCTAAGGATGAGAAAAGAAGTGGCGAGCTTTCCTTTTGTACAGCAAGAATGGTAGAAGGAGACGTTTGGGAAATAGATAAATTAGATAACATCCGCTCACAGTCTTGCAAGGATGTGGTATAAGAAGGCTCATTTGTGAGAAGGGAACTCTGGGCAGCTAATTCCTTGATGGGTAAAGGAATGGCAAGGATTTCAGTTTGTCTTGATGGCGAGGAAGGGGGTTTGGTTTCCTGCGTTAGTGAAGAGGCTTGATTCAAAATTTTCTCGATAGAGGCTTTTGGCTGGGCGTCGAAGACTGCATGGATCTCATGAAAACTTTCCTCGGCTAAGATATCCTGGTTTATGTTACTATTAGAAGAGTGATTTGGGAATGGTTTGTTGAATATTTTCAGATTTCAGTTGGCAGGGGCATTAGGGTTATCGAGGGTTATATCACCTGCGTCAACCATTTCCTGCACTATGTTTTTCAACATCTTGCAGTTTTCATGACTATGTCCTTTTACGTGGTGAAAGTTACAGAAGTCATTTTCTTTGTACCAGGAAGGTATAGCGCGGGTGGAATCAAACCCGGAGTGGGGTTTAACAGGAGGCAAGGTGATAGCTCCGGCTTTGAGCAATTTTTCCAAGATGACACCATAAGTTTCTCCCAAGGGAGTGTAATTGATGGGCTCGGCTTTGTACTTATAGGTGGTTTTTGGTGGGGTATTAGACGGTGTTTGAGATTTAACCATCACCGCGTGGACAGCTCCTTTTGATTTCGAAGAAGTGGATGCGTGAGGAGGGGTGGTGTTTGGCTTATTGGTAGAATCTGGAGTTCGAAAATTGGGGTTTTTGTTGCGCAACCGCAATTTCTCTTCTTCTAAGGCTCGAATTTCTAATTTCCGAGCCATGGTAAAGGCCTCATCAAATGTACGGAAAGTTTGAATTTGGAGGGTAGGAGAGATGTGCTTAGCGCAGGCCCGCGTAAAAAGTTCGATAAGTTCAGCCTGAGGCAAGGCATATGTAAGTTGGTTGATAAGGCCACGCCATCGTCCAACGAAATCTGCGATAGATTCGTCTTCGAATTGTCGGATGGCATAAAGGTCGGTGATAGATACTTTCTTGGCAATGTTAATGGAGAAATGATCCAAGAAAGATTGGGCTAGTTGGTTAAAAGAGAAGATTGAGTGCTGGGTTAAAGCACTGTACCACTCCAAGGCGGGTCCTGATAAGGACATGGGAAAGGTGCGGAGTAACAAGGCATCATCATGAGCAATCAAATAACAAGCATGTCTAAATGATCGCAAGTGTTGTTGAGGATCCTCTTTACTATTAAAACGAGTAAATTTCGGCAACTCCCATTGAGGAGGATATGAATGAAGGGGGACAGAAGGGTGAATAGGCTCCCGACAAACTTGCTCGTATGTCAAGGCGCTACGACTTCCTGAAACAGAAGCCTCCAGATTATGCATTTTGTCCATCATTTGTTTGATGAAATCTGTGGTTGGATGAGATGAGGGTGCGGTTGTGGTAAACGGAGGCAAATTGGGCCAAGGGCCTCCGCTAGACAATGGTGGGGTTAAGTGTTGATAAGGTATGGAGGATGAATATGTTGAGGCGACCGAATAGGGATGTCCCATATAGGATGTTGAGGTCACTGGATACGTGTATGGGAATGAAAAGGTAGGTGGAGCTTGAGAAGGAAAGCTCGTGTGGATAGGTGGCAGAGAGCAAGTCATGAACGGAGCGGTCTGCAAGAGAGATGAGGTAGGGGCAGTCAGTGGTAGTGATATGTGGGGTCCAAGATTAACCAAAGGAAAGCTAATCTATGTCGTATGAACCTCTGAAGCCATCGGATTGGGATACGGGGCTAAAGATGCGGGAAGCAAGGCGGTGTCATCAGGCGGAGTGGGAGCTAAATGAGCAGCTATACTAATAGGCATACCAACAAGGAGCTGACCATCGGGCGTACGGTCAGGGGCATGAGACAAATAGTATTGTATAGCACTAGGATTAGCATCCAGAAACTTGGCAAAGTCCTTATCTCCCACAGGAATTTTAGGAACCTCGCTGGTATCCGTAGGATTCCCCACAGAATGTGAAGGGGGTGATTCAGGCAAAGAAACAGAGCAAGCATGTGAAACCATGGCGGTGGCTTGCTTTCGAGTGATAACAACCATGGAAAGGAGTTCACAGTAGGGTTTCAATCTGTCAGGAACAGAAACAAACTTAGACTGGTAAAATTGGTAGGTTGCTGGTTTGTCAGGAACTGGAAAAGACAGTAACCGATATCGGTCTGATAACCGATGTCGGTTATACTATAGCTGACGTCGGTCAGGTAACCGATGTCGGTGTAATAAGACTGGTATAAGAAAATATAAGAAGCTGCTGATTTACTCAGTATATTTATCAAATTGTTCTAAGGTAATCACAGAAGACAGTGTATAACAGAGAAAACAGAACTGAAAAACAAACAAGATGCACACGCAAATCCAGAGACTAACCCTAGGGTCAATTTTAATTATTGTGGGCTTATGCCTTTAGACGCGGAATGATGTCAATCCTAAACAAAAGACTTAGGGGAAATGTCCAGTTTGTTTTGGCTCATAAGGTTACCTCAATCGGGTGGAGGAATACCGCGGAAAAGGGGGGATGTTTGAGCTGTTGAGTTAATTGTGAAGTGATTCGGTATGTGTTGTGCAGTGAAAGTAAGATTAATTTCTTGTCAATACCGTGGATATCACCCCCATGTGTACGACCTGTTACTTAATCTACGTTCACTAGAATTGAAAACAGCAAGCAGGAATGCAATGCACGTGTTTTAAACCCAAATCAAAAATTATGTTCGATGAAGCAAAAGAGATGACTTTCACTAATGCAAGATGTAAAAGCAAAGCAAGTTCTTTTACCGAAATTATACAAATCCTTGTGAATATCTTTAGAAGAATAAAACAGAAAAAATGCTCCCTATATGAAAGCAAGCAAGAAATAAAGAAACCCAAAATGGTCCCACCGGGCATGCCAAAATGTTTCGCTCGGAATGTTTCGGCTTCTGGGAATAGACTTGCTTCTATTCATTCCTTTTAGAAACAGATAAGGGTTAGGGCTAGGAGGAATACCTGTTGAATGTCGAGATGGTGTGCGCGTACCGTAGAGAAAGATCAGGCTGACTGTGAAGAACTCCTTTTTGTCTTGGAAGGACTACCTACAAATAAGAACACAAGACCACAAGATTTTGATTAGACAATAAATGAGGAAACTGCCTTGGGCCCAGGAAATATAAAAATTCCTTTCGAAGGTGGTCAGTTTCCCTGCTAATATGAATTAACACCAAAGACTGTAAAATATCAATTAAGTTGCTTTGTTGAAACAGGTAGGGGAAAGGCTGATTTCTGGTTTTGAACCACAATAACCGATCCCGGTTACTGATAACCGATATCGGTAGGGTCTAGGATCTGTGGGTTAGTTGTGTTGTGGGGTGGTTGTTGTTGTAGGGTAGTTGTGTTGTTTGTAAGGCTAGTATATGGGTGATATTAGGTAATGAGGTGATGAGAAGTAAATGAAGGATAGTTAGATGCAATATGTTGCCGGGTAGTGGATCTAGGAATGGATTTGTGAGGACTGTGATTCAAAAATCTAAGAAGTATTATTAAAAGGACATGCAAGATGTAACTTACTGGTTATTGACGAAGATTCAGGTCCAAGAACTCTGATGACAAAGGCAGAACTGAGGTAGGATGGCCTGACACACAGAAGATGAGATATCTCCCTCCCGATGATCAGGGGAGTATCACAGGGCTCTGGTATCTAGTTGCAGTCTTGGGCTTGATCTCCTTTGCTGCAAACTCTTCTTGTCTCTTCACTTGTCTCTGCTCAGCCAAGTAAAGATCCAGCTTCTCTTGATCGCTCCTGATGCTCTCTCTCAATCCAAAAATCCTTCGACCTCTGTTTTTGGTTTGGGGAGCCCATTTACAGGGAACCGATGGCGGTTACGTAACCGACGGCGGTCGAGTAGGAACTGGTATCGGTAAGGAAAAAATAGGCTATTTTTAGTAAAATAGCCTGCTTTCCCTGCTTTTCTCCCGAGAGATTAGTTGCGGGCTTGGTCAAGTGACTAGAAGGTCGGTTTTGGGTGCGAGAAAGGGGTCATTAGTCATGGGTGTAGGTGTGGACCAAGTTATAGGTCTTAATTAGGTTAGTTTAGGGTTAGGACTAGGTCATGATGAGGTGGCAAAATGAGGTGGCAGGTAAGGTGATGTGAATTTATCAATTACAAGGTAATTAATAAATAATTGTGTAAGGTTTAGGTGATGAGGTTAGGTTGCGAAATGAGATGCGGGTCACAAGGGGTCGTAAGACACAAATTTGGTGTCTACAATAATGTCAAAGTTTTTCTTGAATAACCTCCTAGGAACTTCTCTGAGATAAATTTTACCTATGTGTCAGGCCTATCCTATCATTTAAATTTATCATATGTGTTGTATTAAACTTTCCCATGTGTTTTAAATGTGTAAGCAAGATCAAGAAAGTATTCTGATGTAACACTTCTCAAGGAAGGTTCTTCAATGAGCTTAGAAGGGATAGTTTTATCCTTTCTGAGACATGTGTGCACCCCTAGAGAAGATTTGAAGGCCCAAATTCATCAAGAGATGGTATTGAGGAGCCAAAAAGGTTTTGCAATGGTTTACGAAGATTTAGGAAATATTTGAAGGTTTGGGGACGAGTTCAGTCAAACTGGGTTTTTGAAGGTGAAGGAGCTTGCAGTTCAAAATAACACCTGAGCTTCCAGAAGTGATTTCAGGATATTTGTAATGAGTTTGAGGGCAATAAATATACTATTGACAATTTAATTAAGTGATCTAAATGATGGTGGTTTTATATTTTTCACAAGAGACAAGTGCTTCCTTCCATAACCTGTTTTTAGTAAGAACATCTTGTGGTCCTGAGAAAAAGGCTATTTTCAGGGGTTTTTAGGAATAATAAAAGCATGTGAACCATCCAATTCTTTAAAAAATTATGTTTACAGTTAATTTCATATAAATAAGTTTTAGAAAAGACATCCAGTGTTCCAGAAATTTCATCGTAAAGTCTCTCCCCATGGTAAGATTTCGGGACTTAACCAATTTTGAGGCTGGAAACATGTCATCACCAAGTGATGGTGCAATTTTGTGTACAATATGTCTCATCCCCTTGGAATAGTTAGGACATAAAAATGTGACCATGGCCAGCTAATCCCCCTATATCATCATATGACCTCAACGAAGCTTAAAATTACAAGTTCAATCCCTTATCGCCTAATCCCAACCCTTCCGGTTTTGCAATCAATAAGTGTAAATTATCACCTCCAGGTGAGGGTGCAATTTCCTATCCCATATGTCCCATCCCCTTGGGAATTTTGGGACAAAAAAATTCACCCCATGCATATCTTGGCCCTTGATTCCTCATATGACCCTCGAAGGATCCACATGCTAATTTTCAACCCCCTCTCCTCTCCACCTTGCCGAATTAACTTCCACCACTTATCCTCACCAAGTGAGTGAGAATTTTCTTACATCATCTATCCTGTCCCCTCAAGATAGTTGGGAAACAAAATATTTTCCATGCTCAACCCTTTCCTAGGTTCCTCATATGACCCAGTCTCACCCCCTAGGTGCTTATTGTTTACTCTTTCTCTCTCCTCCGCTAAGAAATCAAATTTCAAAAATTCTCAAATAGAGGTGAGGGAGAATTTTTATGTCCCATATGTCCCTTACCCTTTGGAAAACTAGGACAAAAAATGCGCCCATGTCCAAGATGGTCAAAAACCAAAAATAATGCAAAAAATCTAACTGTCGTGCTTCTTCGCTCTTTGTGCTACCAAAATAATTTGTTAAAGCCATTGGAATTCATTTCCCATTCATATTTCCTCCATAAATATATTAAGGCTGCTTCAAAACCTCCATTAAACTTGTAAATACTTTATACACTATGTCAAATTTCCATTAGAGCACCCATGGTTTCCAGAATGAAAATTTTCACTATCGACAAGCGAAGGAATAAATCATACCAATGTTTGAGATATTTTTTCTTCTCCAAAGAATATTTAGGATATATGAAGCTCAATGAATCCATTAATGGATACCATGGAATATTCAGTCCTGAAACCCTCACCTTGAAAATTTTCTTTTTTGATTTCCAAACATTCTAACAGGTGAAACACAATGAAATTTGGAGCATGAGATCATGACAAAGAGTTGAATCTAATAAAAATGTTTTAATTACTAACCAAGGTAATTTTTTAAATTAATAAAAATATCATAAGCTATGCTCATCCAAATGATAATTTTTTTAACTCCCCAAATTGTAAGCCCGCATCACCCAGAATAGTAAAAAATGAGGCAAAATGGAAGGCAGGGAAAAATTGACAATTTTCTCAAAATAATAGGTCTGGAAGAAATACCTACTAAAAATATAAAGTGGATAAAATTAGAAATGAATCACCAAAAAAATAAATTTGAATGCACAAAATGGTTAAAGGGGTCAAATTTGAGAAAAACATGTGATATGTTCCAAAATAGCAGGTCTTGGTCTTACCTACTAAGAATATAAAGTCTTTATTTTGGGTACAAAATGTTGTAGATGGATCCATTTTCACTCATATTTCCACTTTTTGGAATCTTTATAGATTTATGGGATGATATCATAGCTAAAAAAATAAATTAGACCTCCATATGAGTCTTGGAAACATCATCTTGAGCCCAATTATGTCTAGAAACAAAGAAGATCATCTTGGTGCGCAGTAGGAGAAATTCAGGGATATTGTGTAATTAGAAGAGATTTGAAAGAAGTAAAAGCTCAATTAAAATTCAAGATAAGAGGTCATTAGTGATAATTGGTTAAGGTGGATTCATCATCATATCTCAGTGACATGATTAATGTGAGTTCAGTGAGCTAGTTGATTTGAACTTGATGAGCTAGAAGTGATCTAGAAAAGAGCTCAGATCTCTAAGAGTAGTAAAGGAAAAGTCTGTAATCTTGCAGCACAATAAGAGGTTTGAGCATCGTGAATGAAATTTATGAAATCCTAATGAATAAGAGAGTGATACTCACTCTTATTGTGAGATCAATAATGCATCATCATGGGTGAGGCTCGTGTTCATCGCGAGTTCACATTGGGAAGTATTGAAACAATTTTTCTAAACACTCATTCGGTGGTTCAGGGTGTCTGGGCATCATGAAAAATGAGGATACTATGATCATCATCAGAAATTTCTTTAGTATAAGGATACTTATTCATCAAGTTCAATTAATCCCCTTCCCTTCTTCTCTTCTCTCCATTTATTTTAGTTCTTCATTATACACAATCATGATATTTTGTCCTAATCACTTAAGTGACAATATTTGTAATTTGTAAAAGTAATCTCTCAAAATTAAAAGAGAGATACTAAATTTTCTCTTTTAGGGGAAAATTAAAGGTCACAAGTGGAATAGGAACACAAAGAGATGTGTAAGGGGGAGATGAAAGGTCTATTCACAAACCTATAAATTGCTATGGCTTCTCCATTCCAAAGGATGCTGAAAACGCTAGATTTTGATAGCTTTTATGTTGTAGTAATTGTGGATTTTTGTTGTGGACCTTTGTACTACAAATATACATGAAATAAAATATACATTTATTCAATTCCTCTTTCCCTATGCATTCATCTTCTTTCACTCTAATATTCACTTTATAAGCATAGTGATAAAAAAGAGATTTGTATCTTTGATGGATGGCCTCAAAGAAATGTGTGACTGTGTTGGTTTTTTTTGTCTCACTAATGGCTTCATTGTGATTTCCTCCAATTGAATTTGAATGACTATGATTATTGGGTGTAAAATTTACAATTGGCATAATCACAACAATGACCTTCCCTTTGTATAATTTCTCTCCTTCACCCCTCCATCGCTATAATGTCCTCACTTGCACCCCGTGAAAGCAATTTCAATGAAGTGTTCCTTTTGGATCCATGGCCTATTTGGGCCAACCCACAACATTTATATAGGAGTATATTAGTTTCCATTCAATAAATTCTAGTTTTCCCATTCAATGCAGAGGGACCTAGTCCCGTGAGCATTGGTGGAAGCACCTAATTTGTTATATGACAAATTATTTTACGATTAATATCTATTGACCTTCTAATGACTCAATGACTATTTGACTCCTTTATTTGAAAAGACATCAGTATATGATTGCAAAATGAGTTGATTCATTTAAAAAAATCCTAATAAACTTATAAAATATGTAATATGACCTCTTATTCACTTTAAACAATAACTAATCGACATATACTATTAAACCAAACTTAAAACACGAGACTAGATAAACTTACACAACTTGCAAACTAGATGCTTGGATTATATAATAGCTACAAAAAATATTCGATATCACTTCCCACACAATATTTTGAGGAATTCAATGCATGGTATTGATAGGAAAATTGACCGCAAGATATGAGATTGACTATAAGGTTGATGGAAGACATCTTAACTGGCATCAAATTCTGCTAACGCTTATCATTTTGGGACTGTGAAATGAGGAGGTAATCCATAATATCATGCCTCATACCAACACAAACATAGATTTGGGAATCTCATACCCTTAGTTATATAAATCAATCTAGCCTTAAACACGCCTAAAACAAGTCTTAATAGGCCTAATTCTTAGTACCTCTTTGCGAACCATATTTTCTTTTCACAAATTTTTAATTAATCAAGATAATCTATAATATCTTGTTAATTATGTGATATTCACGTGTAAATATTTTCTTTCTTTTATTGAATGTTTTCTAGTTCATGGTATTAACTAGTTGTTGGTGAAATAATTTTTCGTGTTGCACATTATGTGTTTCCACCAACGGTCATGGGCTAAGACCCTATTTATTTAGGTATGGACATGATCCCATTAATTAATGTAAACTACCTAAATCTATGGGGTGGAAAATAGGCTAGAGATCACACAAGAACACTCCATTGAACTTGTGGAAAATTGCTTGTATGGATTATAAGGGAGAAAATTGCAACTAATGGGGGTAAAGGGGAGTTGGAGAAACAAGGATAGAGAATTAATATTTTGAGTATTCAATATCATATTATCAACAAAAATAACAAGTGTAGGTCCAAATTCAATTAGAAAAATAGAACAATGCAAACAATGATAAGACTACAAATCATAGACAAAGAATTATCTTCATTCATTTATCAAAGGCAGTGACACCTTTCTTAGTTTTACAAGATCATCATGTTTATAATGTTGGAAATTAGAGAGAGTGGAGGAAGATAGAAAAATAAAATAGAGGAAATGTATCTTTCATTTCTTGATGTATTAGTGGTAAATCTTAACAACATACATTCAATCAACAATTACTAACCTTTTTGAATGGAGAAGACATTCCAATTCATGGCATTGTAAATTATCTTCTCATCTACCTCCCACATTACATTTCACCTCCCCTCATCACTTGTGACCTTCCACATACTCTTAGGAATCAAACTAATTCCTTTTCTTTTTTTTGAAAAGTGACTTATAAATTACAACATTAAATCACTTAAGTGAATAAGACAAAAGAGAGAAAAAGTACATTCTCAATGAAAAATAATGTTAAAGAGGAGGAGAGATAAGAAGAGAGAGAGAGAAGTGGAAATCCTGAGATGAGAAAGGTCTTGTTGATGAATAACTTGATTCTGTTGGATTTTGAATGAAGATGAAGCCTTCTGATGGAACTTCAGGGAAATGCTTCATAATTGAGAATCTTGACCTCTTACCACCTGTTGAACTGAAATAAGATGATTGCAATGTCCTCCTTCTTGACGTATGATCAGACTACAATGTTTTAAATGAGTGTTTAAGAACACTACCAAGTGAATCAATTCAAGTGAAACTCAATATGAATGCTAATTCTTTCATACATGATTCTCCATATGAAGATCATCCTTCACTTTCCCTTTCTAGTTCTAGAATCATCTCATTGTTGGACCATGATTTCCATTAGACCAAAACCCATAGGTGTTAATCTCCACTATAATCATGAGAGTTAGGATCCAGGAGGGGCAGTTAGTCCATGTCACGAAACTCATGGGGAGTGTTGGATGCACATGGCAATAATCCCCCCAACATTACTCGGGTGAGTTTATAACTCGAGACCTATCGATCTAAAACCATTTTTGGACCATGATTTTCGTAGACCAAAATCTGTAGGTGTTAATCTCCACTACAATTACCAGTGTTAGGATCCATGAGAGATGGTTATTCCATGTCATGGAAGTCATGTGGAGTGTTGGACGCACATGCCAACACTCATACACCCTCTTACTCATATGATTTTTATGGGAATATTTTTCTTCTTCATGATAGAATAAAATTGAAGGAATATCTGAGAATGAGCTCTATGTTCTTTGACTTCCACACTACACTGAAAGGAATCTCCTCTTAAATGATCAACAACTTTAGCCCATTGCGTACAATGAGTGAAGAAATGAGAATAAATTTATGAGTAGACCACTTAAAACCATGGAGGATGTCAAACCTCACTTGAAAAAACCTTGTACTCCCATGAAAAACTTCCATTCTTTCTTGAAAAATCATTCCCATGATGGGAGCTTGAAAAAACTTACTTACACAATGAAATCATGACGATCCTTGACTTTGTCACCTAATGAAATGCAAGACCTAAAAAATTATGATACCAATATGGGTGAAGGTAGGAGAGATATATTAAATTTAATTTCATTCACCTTATGATTAAATAATATGATGGGGTGAAGTGAAATTTCCTTCGAAACTAGAATGCATTATGAGACCAAAATTGGGAACCAAGTCAGCTTCCCTTCTTCCCGGTTCACAACTAATCTTTTGCTCCTCTACAAGCATGAATTTTTAATTACCATTCCCATGAGGAAATATTCATAGATATGGTCACCACTTAATGATTAGTGGCTGAAAAAACTTCAAAATGTAGAATGCTCACTCAAAGACACCTTATGCTCACCATAACCGGGAATGCGGGGATTTTCTTGACAATTGAAAATTTTAATTTTGTGAATCTTATAACCAAAAAGGAATTAAGAGGATGAGAGTATGTCACCATATTAATGCATTTCTTGATTAAGTGTTATCGATGCAAAATATACCAAAATCTCAAATAAGAAGGGTTTACAAATACCTGCGTTGACAATCACAATGTTGGGTTGACCAAATGTAGACAATATAAGAGGATCTTTCATTTTGTGAGTAAGAAGACCTGTATGAAAATATAACTAGATAAAATCATATTAGATAAGGATGATAACAAGTTACTCGGTAAATGCAGATCCTAGGAATCCAAGGGGACTTCCTTGTAGGGTGTCAACTTGTATGATACAATTAAGTTGTTTTGATAATAATAAGATAAGTAATGATAACAATGATTTAAAAATTGAGATCGATAGTGATACACTATTCAGCTTCGTAAGTGGCCCAAGATAGAGAAATGGAAAGCTCAAAGTCCTCGAAGTAGTTGTACTACAATTATTTAGCGCCTTCTCTCTCTTTTTGAATTCCTTATATTTGATTTTAAATCTTTTGTGTGAATGTAATGTTGTATAGACTAAGTTTGTGGAGAATATCAAATTGTTCCCACATGAATGACTACTGGATGATCAAAATGGCGTATATGCTTGTAGACACCAAAATTGGGTCACACTCCCCTTGGTCCCTTGTCAAATAAACACCTTGAACACATTCACCTAACCATGGCCCCTTTCATCCCACTCTAATATTAATTTAATTAATTCATTATCCTCAAAATATTTATTATTTAAATATCCTAATTGGATAATGCCCACATATCCACCTCACCTATACACCTCATCTAGCCACCTCTCCCTAAGACCTATTATTAGTATGTTGTCATAACTAACTAAGACCTACCTAAACCCTAAAAATCAAAGCCTACATTCCCTCTAACCACATTCCTACCTATTAAAAAGGAAGCTTCCATTATAATCCACGGGAGTGAAAATGAATGAGATCCTAAAAAATCAAGGGGATCTACCCAGTTTAGTAAACTTAGGAAATCCCACCCTAACCGACACCGGTTACCCTAAACCACCGCCAGTCAACTCAGAATTGCCGTCGTTTACCATTTAATCCCTAAAACAACCTTATTTCAAGGTTGGGAATTTTTTGAGAGGTTGGCACATCTTCTGAGAGTGAGAGAAGAAACCAAAGTTGCATGCAAGCAAAAACAACATTCTTACATGCATCAGAGCATCCACAGCCAACACCTGAAGCAACCACAAAGCCATTTACCTTCATGGGAGCATCCAGGGAAGTGCCTGCACCACACCAAATTCCTTTTATTTGATCACCCACAATTACCAACCAAACATCAAGCTCGTACAACAGTAAGTGTTTTATTAATAAGAACTTGTCCATTACCATTTTTAGTAGATTCTTTTATTTCTGTGATTAGTTTCTGCTCCCATTTCCATTTACCCACCATTTTCCTCCTTACAAACTTGACCATTCTTTCGCCCACACCATTGACCTACCCCATACTTGGATTTTAATCACCCATGAGTATATGTAAGACCTACACAGACCCTGTCATATCCCTCTCCATTTCCATTTAGCCTTGGATCTGCCCTCACCTCAAAATTTTTATTGAGTTTCATGTACCTCAATCACACCGACACCGGTTACTCTCAACACTCATTGGTTCACTTAAACTGACATCGTTCCTATTAGAATAATGTTGATCTCTGTTTTTTTTACCATTAGACTAAGAACAAAGCCTAAACTCTCTACCCAATATCTAAAACATCCCAGAACTTGACCCTGACCAATACCAATACCCTGGCAAATACCTTGACCCTCAGATTCAGTCATAGCTTACCCTGTTATGAACAAATTTGCTTATTGTAGATGAATGAGATACCTAAATCATTTTAACTACACTAGGATTTCCTTTATTGTTTGCATTAAGTTGCTTTAAATAGTAAATTGACAACCGTCTAGGGAGTATCACACTTCCCAGATCTAGCATACGCTAGGAAGTCCACTGCATATACTGTTTAAATTTCATTTGGTGGTCTTATTTTCCATTTCAGGTAGTTCCTCCAAGCAAAAAGGAATCTCTCACGATCAGCTGTGGATCATGAAGTCATACACGCACAACAACCTACAACCAACACTTGAACAGGTATTCCTCCTAGCCCTTTACCCTTATCTGTTTCGTCAACATTCGAAGAAACGATCTAGAATCAGATGAAACATTTTGGCATGCCTGGTGGGACCCATTCGGGGTTCTTTGCATTCTTTCATTTCTAGGTGAAAATTTGCATGTTTTTTTCCATTCTAAAAGGTTCTTACATTAAAATTTCTTCCCTGGAATCTTCTCTTCTTCTATTGTCTGAAAGAAACTGTATTTTGGTGCTTTAAACCAAACATTTCTTTCCTTTCATTAGTATCGCATTAGTGAAAGCACCCCTTCTCCTATTCATCTTTTTTGTGTCATCGAATTCAACATTTTGATTTGGGATTAATATTAATTTCATTTCATTCTACTTTACTGCATTAGCTCACATTAAATGAGGGCAACCTATACACTAGAAGGCATGCCCAGCTGATGGTTGACAAAAAAATCGTAGAAGAGCACTTCCTTTCTCTCTCTGAGTCTTACCAAACATCAAAAAATTGAAAATAAACATATTGTTAAACAACATCTCACCTAGAAGAAGATGTAGCTGATCACACGATCACTAGTACAATGGGCACCCCACTAGTTTATCTCTCTCCAGTACCCCATCATAGGATGACCCGCCCTTGACCATAACATAACCTGAAACCTCTCCTGGTAGATCTCCTTCTTCATTGGAAGCCATCCTCACCAAAAATTCTATTCTAAAGTTCATGAGTCAGTCCTTAAATGGCATAAGCTAAACAAACATAATACAAAAATCACTCTTAGGATCATGTTTTTCTTATTGTTTCTACTTGTCTTGCATTTTGAGGTGAGAGGATTTGTTCTTAATTTTCTTATTTTCCCTTGCATGCTCCTCATCATAGTTAGCGTATTTCAACTTCATCTGAATGTTCCTGAACCATATTCTCATCATTCTCAGAATTGTGGGTTTGATTCCACGTCTAAATTTTAACTCACAACCACATTTTCTGTCATTTTTGTTTCAATTTCACAATAACCGGTGTCGGTCTAGTGACCTTCATTGGTTATCCTCTAACCGTCATCGGTTTCACCCAATTAGCATCAGTTTACTTTTATTTTAGTTAACCTACTCAAATGGACACATGATTCACCTTCTTTTCTGTTCAGAGCCTCTTTCACTCTCAACATATTCACTTTCTAGATAAATTTGATCAACATCTTGCATACTTGGCAGAATTATTGGCCTTTTACCTTGTTTTGACAAACTGACCATTTTCCACAGTGATCGACCATGGTTAACTGAGACCGACGTCAGTCTACCCTAACTAGTATCGGTTAGCCTGTGTAATTCTCCAGTTAACATTTTTAAGCCCAATACACCTACCACCACCTTTTTCTCCTATCTCTATTATATTTTTGGGGCATTTACAAAAAGTAGTCCTACCACGTCTGTACTTGTCCACATGGTGCTAACGCATAGCCAAGAAAACACCCTCATATTCCATGTCAGGCGTCAACCACTCCCACCTAGCCCTTCTCCACCTTCTATTTTATCACCCATGGATCCTACCTAGCCTATCACTATTGCCACATGGGACGAGGAGTTCGCATGACTCCTTGACCAGAACCTTGTCACCTTGCAGTTTTATCTTTCGCACTCATCCACTCAAGATTCCTTAGGTTAGTTGATATACGACATGGCCATATCTATCCCCTTGACACTCACTCCTACTTCTGTTCCATTCTCCTCTAGCTCCGTGCTACCCGCACCTACCTTGCCCCCATTCATTTCACAGCTAGGCCCCATACTTGCTATGACCATTGTGTCTGCCACATCTATTACATCCACCACATCCAATATACCTTTTCCAACCACCCAGAACATAACCTCATCTGTGCCTATTATCTCACATATACCCATAGCTACACAACCACCCCCAGTGTCAGTGACCCCTACCCCTTTTCAACCCATCATCCTTTCTATTCCACAGTCCTTAGCCCTCATTGCCACTAGGGTCACCATGACCCTTCCACCTCCATATACGTACTATCAGTAGCCTCCCATTTCATCTATTATTCATTCTGGGTATGTACCCCTATTTCACTCCCCCCTTCTCAGTCTACTTATACGGCAGTGCCATATACTCGAATGCTACCCCCATTATATGCCCAATACCAACCTCCTTATGCTACAGAGGGTACCCAGCCATCACAACCTACCAATGACCTGATCAAGTTAATGATGGACAAAATGCAGACATTGGAGGTAACACTCTCACCTACGATGATATTTTTAATGATCCCATACACCCATCCATTCCTATTCATCCATACCATGTACATTGGAAAATGCCTAAATTTAACCGCTTCAAAAACAAGGAGGACCCACAAAAACATTTGTGGTCTTTCAAATAGGGGTGTTATCTTATTTCCCATGATGATGCTTTGCTCCTGAGGATTTTTCCCATGTCTCTGACCGGGCCCGCGTTAGATTGGTATAGTGGGTTGCCTAGACATTCTATCTTCTCATTTAATCAGGTAGCCCAAGCCTTCTTGGATCACTTCTCCATCAATGTTGTTAAGAAGGTTACCATGACTGACCTATACTCTACATGTCAATATGATGATGAATCTATCAAAGATTTTGTCACTCGTTGGTGTAGCCTGATTAATCAACTCACATTCTAACTACCACAAACTGAACTCATAGAGCTCTTTCACATAGGCTTGTGCTAGACATATCTCACTAACCCTGTAGGTGTAGATTTTTTGAACCTTTGATGAGGAATTCACCATGGCAAAAAAGCTATAGATTCAAGCCATCAAAGAAAATAAAATCCAACTATGTAATAAAAACTCAGCATTTAAGTCAAATGATACCTCTTCTTCTTCGAAACCATAAAACAATTTTTCAAAATCTAAAGGAACTACTAACGCAGTTGTACTCAAGGCCGGCCCAGCTCATCCCTCAAATTATGCTAACCCCTCATCTAATCTCTAACCCATTCAGACTTTTCAATTCAGATAGGAACAATGGAAATACACCCTAATTGGGGAACCTTATTCTTCCATCTTAGAAAATCTCATTAAAGTTGGGGCCATCACCCTTCCTCTTGTAAAGACAGATTGGTTTTGATCCTGCTCGCCTCACACCCACGTGGTACAAAGAGCATGACTTTTGCAACTATTATCAAGTAAAAGGTCATAGTGATGGCAATTGCATCACTTTCAAAAACATTTTCCAAGAAATACTTGAGAAAGGTGAATTAACCTTGGATAATATTAATGCACTTGCCAATCAAAACCTACACGTCTTCAAGAAACCCTTTCGTAATCACACCCCTTCTTCTTATAAAACCGGAGAGACCTCAACTCGTGATAGACATACTTGCGAGGTCCATGCTATTTTCATTGATGCACCTGTTGCCTCCCAATTATCTCATATTCCTTCAATGGAGGAAATTCTATCCCGAAGCCCTCGACCTACACTTGAACCCACTTCACTTGTTTCTCCACCCATAGAGGAACACCCTTCATCTCCTCCCTCACCCATGAAGGAGATGCCTATTAACATCGAAACCATTTCACCTTTGGCTTCTCCACCTAGAGATCTATCACTTGCAGTACCTCTTTGATCCGTGGAAGATGCTTGTTTATTCCCTCTACACACAGAGGAGCACCCATCATCTCCTCCACACACAAAGGAGCAACCGTCCTCTCCTCCACCTATCAGAAATCCAATAGAAATGCCTTTACCTCTAGGTGCCCATTTTCTGTTAGTTACCCAAGATCCTGTGGACTTACTCTCAGCTCTCTTACCCATAGAAGTTGAAGCTAGAAAATTCCCCATTTCTAAGACACATTTTATGGGAATTTGCATTAGATCCTCATCAGCCTCACCTACAAATAGTTCCTTTCTCACATTTATCCGATCACCTTGATTATGTGAATAGAGCCTTACTTTAGGGGCATCTTCTGCTTCTTGTCTCCACACAAATGCAAATGTCACTTGCTGATACTTCCACTATATATCCAAAAATATTTCAGCCAATCAAACCAAACACAACCACAACTATCACAAATTCCACCACGATACCACTCATGGCTCAACTCACACCCCTACCCATATCCCAATATGCCTCAAAATCCAAACCTACACCTACATCATCTTCCTCGCCTAAGCCTATTACTACCTTATGGGGTCATCCCAGCCATGAACCTTACTCATTCTCCCATCAAATTAGATTTATCTACATCCTTCAAAGCCAACACTCAACCTACTCTGGCACCCAAACAGAAGAACCAATCCCATAGATCTCATAATCTGACCTCATCGATCACACCTTCATCACCTTCACCCTTTCTGTCTGTCTTAGGAGCACACCCTTCTAGCATGGTTAAGACACCTCCTCCCTCCGATAAACATAAAACATAGCATCCCATTCCTCCCTTGCAGACCCCTAACATACCCAAGTACCCAACATGGCTTTTGCCCACACCTGTAACATATTTACCATCCATACCTCCAATACCATCAATAACTTCTTCACAACCCATGACACTTCAGTCTCTTTCCCTCACACCTCTTGCATGACCTATGTCATCTAACTTCACAGCACCTCAGTTATCCCCATGGGTAACTCACCCTCTTCCACCATCCACTTTTCCCTCTAGATCTCGTGTGCCCATATCACCTTTACCCAAGAAGGTGCAACTTAAAGACAAAAATTCACTACCCTCCAATAAGGTAGTCAAACCAACCACACACTCTCTTGCCAGTTCATCTACCATACCCCTACCCAAACAAATACGACCAACACCTAGTACCACACCAGCACCTAAAACTATGGCTCGACCTACTCCCCCTCATACAAAGACCCTTCCTCTACAGTCATCTACACTGACACCCAAACCCACCTTCACTTCTCATTGTGATCCACTAGCGAGATCCTATGCCAAAATCTAAACCAACTTCTGAAACTTCTGTCATCACATTACCACCTCTCAGACCTTATGACCCTCTCAAACCCAAACCAAAGGGGTTTGACGAAACCAAAATTTGTGCATACGATCGTGTGCTAGGGCACGATGTGGAAAATTTCAAGGATTTCAAGACTGTCCTTATCCATTTGTTTCCTCCCGAAGAAAAATTTGACAGTGATGACCTTCTCGATGAGGACCCCTTTTCACCAGCACCCATTCTAATAGTTCTTCCCTCATTGCCTACTCAACAACCAAGACCTCCATCCCAATAAATTCTAGAGCCACCCCCAAGATTCAAAATTAACATGGTTCACATCAGAGAACTCACCAAACCTCCTTTCAAATGTGGGTGTGCCCAACTCATCTCATAAGGTTCCTTCCCACCCCTGGGCTTTTGCCCTTCTTTTCTCTATACCTTTCATGGCTGGCCTATGTCGCCCACCTTCCCACCTCGAATCAACATGATCCACATTGCTACCCATGCTTAGAAGGATAAAGGAAAGGAAAAGGAAACTGACCCACTAACTAATCCTATACCCAACATACCATCTGCACCCACACCTAAAATCACTATCGACCATCCCACATATCCTATGTCTAACGGGGTTACACATCATGCGATGCTCAAGCAACTACATCAATCCCCCCTCAAAATGTCCCTATATGACCTCATCCAAACCTCGTAATCCCATTTTCAAGCTCTCATGGAGGTTCTTCAGTCTATTGAGGTCTTACCCAATGACCCTACACCCGTGGCCTCCATTATTACACCTCATCATGTAGCCTTCCTTACCAAATTACCATCTTCTCTTGCACCTCCACCTACTCACCAAATAGCCTCCCTTAGCTTCTCAGAGGAAGAGATCACACCGCACCAAACTGATGACCCAGATCCATCTCTCTTCATCTCTTTCCACATCGATGATATACATGTACAACATGTTATGATTGATGGGGGCGCTAGCATTAATATCATTTCCTCCCACACATTCACTCAAATGCGCATACCTAACAATTACATGCATAAACATCCCGTCATGTTGCATTTATTCAATGACGATATCACCTCTACAATTGGCACCATCATCCTCCATGTTCACATGGGCCCCCACACTATTTCAGAGCTATTTTACGTCTTAGAAGGGGAATTTCAATTCAACTTGTTGCTTGGTAGGCCCTGGATTTGTGTTATGAGTTATGTTCCTTCCACTTTGCATCGTTGTGTAAAGTTTGAGCACGAGGGACACACCTATACCATTCTAGCTGACCCATCACCTTTCAAAACTTACAACATGCTTTACCGACCCAATGATGTGCTTATACCCACTAAAGCATCTACCTCCACAATCACTGCTTCTTCACCTACACCTCCACTCACCAGTGCAGCTGCTACCTCAACTGCACATACCCCCTCCATTCTTACCACTACCACAACCTCCACAGATGAACCACCAACCTCCCAATTTGTTAACCCCATTTCCAATCTGACCTCTAACACATCGTCTATTCCAGCTACCTACATACGAACCACCGATCCTTTAGAGGTCATTTTTCAACACCTCACTCTGGAGGAGTATCGCCTATATAGTGTTAACACATTCCTTACTCCATAAGAGTACAGAAGTCTTCACCGGCACCCTCGTTATGATAACCATATAGGAGAGCACATCCTTTATGGTCCTCCCCACCTTTGTACTAGTCTCACCTATGGGGGACTTGATACTACCACTTACACACCAGAACTACCATCACAAACCCACCCATTTTCCATTCACTTCTAGTCACTCACCAATCATCATTTTTCCCACACCTTCCTACACCAATGTGCGTGGAAGGGTTTTGGTTTTGGCTTTTACAAGAAAGGTCACCATATTGGTATTCCATGTACTACCTGCAAACATAACGACCATAGTGGTATCGGATTTTCTAAACCACCTACCAAGAAGGCCTGCATTGAACTCATTGAGGACATCAACCCTTCACCACCTTCTTCACGTGTTCCACCTTCTTCACAACCTTCACCGACAGAGTTGATGGATCCAGAATCCATTCCTCCTAAATTTTTTTTTTCATAAACATCATTTCCTTGGGGCCTTTGAATTATCAATGCGAGGGTGAGGCTCTATACTCTCTTCCCTTCCCATATCCTGAAATGATCAACGACGATACACCTTCGATTAACATGATTCAATGTCAGGATGATGAGTCTATACTTACCTACTTTAGTGCTGAAGACTCATATATTCATTAGTCGTTACCATCTGAGACCCAAACTATGTTGAATGAATCAAGTATCAAAATCAACATCCATACTCTAGATGACCCGCACATTCTAAAGATTGGAAAATCTTTAGATACTGCTGAACAGGAAGCCATCACTTCTTTTCTCAAAAACTATAATCATGATTTTTCTTGGTCTTATGCAGATATGCCCGGTATTTACCCCACCATAGTGGTCCACAATATTGTAACCATTCTCGATGCCAAACCTATCAAACAAAAGATATGGAAAATGCACCCTCGCATTGCACTTCTAGTCAAAGAAGAACTTCAACGCCTTCTTTCTGTTTCCTTCATCTTACCCATTGATCATCCCCAGTGGATTTATAACATTGTCCCTGTGACTAAGGTGATGGGGGGACTTTGTATTTACACAAATTTTTGTGACCTCAACCTATCCTACCCAAAAGATGACTTTTCTCTACCCGGTATTGACCAACTGGTTGACCTTACCGCTGGTCACGAGATGCTATCACTCATGGATGGTTTCTCAAGTTATAACCAAATCTTGCTTTCCCCATAGGATCAACACAAAACCACATTCATCACCCCTTGGGGGGCCTTCTGCTATCGAGTCATGCCTTTTGGCCTTAAAAAACACTGGTGCCACATATCAACGGGCTATGACTTACATCTTCCATGAAATCATGCATCGTATATTGGAAGATTACGTGGATGATCTCTTGGCCAAATATAAATGCCGCTCCAAGCACCTTGCCATCCTAAAAACCATCTTTGACCACCTCATTAAGTATTACATTCACCTTCAGCCCAAGAACTGTGTCTTCCCAGTCCTCTCGGGAAGACTCCTGGGATTTATTATCTCCTTACGTGGTGTAGAGGTTGACCTTGCTAAAGTCAAAGACATTCTTGAAATGCCTCCGCCCACTAATCTTAGGCAACTCCATAGCCTACAAGGTAAGTTGTAGTCTATTCACCATTTTATCTCATAATTGTCTGATCAGTGTCAACCATTTCATCATCTTCTCAAGAAGGATGTCTCCTTTAAATGGGATAATGACTACCAAAAAGATTTTGAGGCCTTAAAACAATACCTTCTCCAACCACCCATCCTCATTCAACCTAAAGATGATCAACCCTTTTACCTATACATCTCAGCTATTAATCATTCCTTGGGGGCCATGCTCACTCATTGTGATGAACAAAACAGGGAGTAGGAAGTTTATTACATAAGCCATACTTTTTTAGACTGCCAAATCCACTATACCCATGCCAAAAAACTTTTCTTAGCCTTAGTGTTCATTGTCACAAAAATCTGCCATTACCTACCCAACCACAAAACCTATGTTGTGACCAACACTGACCCCCTACACTTAATGTATGCCAAACCTTACCAAAATCAACATGTTGCACGCTGGCTTATGCTTTTGGCTGACCTCAAGCTTGAATTCATCCATCAAAAGTCCATCAAGGGCCAAGCCATCGCCGACCAATTGGCTGACGCACCTATTTCCAGGGATCAACCTTCTAATTTTGACTTTCCAGATGAGTCAATTGCTTCCCTTTCCTTGGATGAGCCTGCATACCAAATGAAACTCTTTTTCAATGGTTCTAAGTGTCAGTGTGGGGGTGGGGTAGGTGTTATCCTCATTCTGCTTAATGGTGAACCCATGCCTTTGTCTTTCAAACTCGATTTTGATTGTACAAACAATATTGCCAAATCTGAAGCACTCGTATTAGGTCTCCAAGCTGCCTATGCCTTGGATGTCAAATCCATCAACATATTTGATGATTCCTAATTGGTCATAAACTAAGTCAATAGTATATACCAATGTCGTAATGAGACACTTCAAAAGTATAAACATCATGTGGGCATAATTTTGACCACTTTTGATTGTTATGACCTTCAAACTATCCCTCGCTCTACCAACAAATTTTCAGATACCATGGCTTGCTTGTCCTCTCAAATACCCACTTTGCCTGCCGATTCTAAAATCTTTGTCACTATACAAAGACAACAATCACCCTTTTATTTACCTCATGAAATTTACTCTATCAGAACTATTTCTCGTGACCTAAGTGACCTTTGGTATAAACAATAATTAGACTACCTTTCCCTCTCCATCTTGCCTCCTGACCTCACTCATAATGCACAATGCACTTTTCTAAAAAGGTTCTCTTGTTACGTCATCATGGGTGGCCTCCTATATAAATGTGGCTTCGATGGAATTATCTTACGGTGCCTTATGAGTTTTGAAATTCCTTATACCATTAAGGAAGTTCATGATGGCATATGTGGAGGTCACTTAAGTGGCCTTGCTGTTTCTAAGCGTATTCTTCACCTAGGCCATTACTGGCCGACCCTGAGCCATGATTGTTGTGACTACGTTAAGCATTGTGTAAAATTCCAACAACATGCCAACCTTCATCATACACCCAGTCATGCCTTACAGGTTGCTCGTGATCTTTGGGCATTCTCTTAATGGGGTTTGGATATCATCAAAGAAATCAATCCCCATTCTTCACAATGACATCAATGGATCATCACCGCTACTGAATACTACACAAAATGGGTTGAAGCCATACCTCTTATCTCCACGAAAGCTAAGAAAATATGTGAGTTCATCAACCATCACATTATTTGTTGCTTTGGTGTTCTTCATCACCTCATCACTGATAATAGAAAACAATTCAAAAATAAAGCCTTGCGAAATATTTGTGATGCCTATGACATTCAGCTAAGTTTCTCATCACCTTAATACCCAGAAACCAATGGCCAGGCTGAATTCACCAATAAAACCTTGAAAAAAATTCTCATGAAATTGGTTAACGATATTGGGAAGAACTGGAATATGCACATTCCTTTCACCCTGTGGGCATACCACACTATTATTTACACTTCCACTGTTTCCACACCTTTTTCTCTGGTTTATGGTATAGAAGTTGTTTTACCTCTCGAACTCTAGATTCCTTCACTCTGCATTTCTCTCCATGACATGCTTAATGATGAAAACTTTTGTCAGGACCATTTAACACAACTTGATTTATTGGATGAACGCTGTCTTAATGCTCTTGACCATCTTCAAGTTTACTAAAAATTTATCAAATGTGCCTATGAAAAATGCGTCCGTCCATGAACGAACCTTCTAAGTCGGTAACCTTGTCCTAAAAGAAAATCAACATGTAACCAAAGCATAAAAACATAAATGGGGAAAAATTGCTCCTAATTGGCTTGGACCATACATCGTGACTCATACTTATGGATTAGGTGCTTATCTTTTATCTTCATTTGATGGTCAACCTAAACTTGAGCCCCTCAATGCCTTGCATCTTCGACCATTCTACTGTTGAATTTTAGTCCTACCTCACTTTCTTCCTCTTTGATGCTTGTCCCTTGAGCACTACTCACTTCATATGCCATCACCAATGATTAAATAAGAATCACATGCATACCCATCACTCTTTTATCTTCTGTTAAATATGTGCACCACGGCACTGCATATGGCATGATTCTCATGGATACTTTTTGTCTGCCTTTAGATGAGATCTTATGGTCATTTCACCTTGCCTTCTGAACAAGAATCCAATTAATCATCGTAAGTATTGTCCATGACTTCAAATTCCTCACGCGGGATCCAAATCCTTGAGTCAAACTTCTAACAAAAACATGACTCCCTCAAAAGGATGTCTTTCTCTCTACGTCGTTGCTATAAATAGACTGCTCCCTCGAAGAACAACTATGTAAAGCCTTCTTAAAAAAAAAGAGAGAGAATCTGAAGCTTCCCACATCGATCAGCTTTGCGAAGACCTCAAGGAGTTAATTTCTTCATCCCATATAGAATTCCCACATCGATTAGTCTATCTCAAATAAAAGTCAAATAGAAAACGTTTTTGGCATGGACTTGCCCATTGTGACCTTGGATCTCTTGTCAAAAGGCATGCTACATAATACCATATAAAAACTAACCACTTTTTTTACCCTCTCACCATTCACACTTTCACTTCCTACAGCCTCAAGGGACCTGCTGAAACTATGACATTCGGTGATCATGCAAATTTTCTTCACCTTTAGAATAATCAATCATGCAATGTCTTTAGGGTCTTATGTTCATCAAACTATCTAAGGTATGACCTACTCATTATGATCCTTACTATTAGGAATTAGAGAAAAAATATGTAGAAATAATTCCTCAAACCACAGCAGTAGGAAACTATATAGCAGAATTATACTTGTAGAAATATAACAACATAAATAAATAATGCACACAAGAAGATAAGACAAGATTTAATGTGGTTCACCCAATGTGGGCTACGTCCAACAAGAACTTGCTCATATTTTATTATCAACAAGAGTAAAAAAACTCTCACAGCCTTCTCTCAGTTATGAACTCACAATAGAATTCTAAATATGTTAAACCACATCTAAACCACAATTGACACCTAATTGCTTAACCTTGATCACTCTTGATCACATCTTGATCACTAATACTCAAGACCTCTTGAACACTCAAGATATATTCAAGATACCCTAACACCTCTATTTATAGGATTACAATACTTTTAAGAAGTCCTAAAGCCGACCCTAGAAGTTTGAAAGTCGTAATCTTTCAACTTCCCATGGCTAGAAAAATAGTCCTGACGTTAACAGCCAATTAACAACATATTAACAGTAGCGACACAGCGAATGCACAACAACGTCACAACAGACGATTATAGAATGCTCCTGAAGTCTCCAAACTTAACCGTTCAAGCTCCAACACTTCAACACTGATTTAATAAGACCAAAAACAGGGTCCACACCCCAACAATCTCCCACTTGGAGACTATTTTCACTTAGAAAAGTTCTTAACCCTTCATTATCAACCATGAAGGCCATTCAAAGTTGAACAAAACTTCAAATTCTCCCTTGCGACTGCCTTGGTCATCATATCTACAGGATTCTGACTGGTATGAATCTTTTCCAGCTTCAACTTATCTTCTTTCAAAGCTACCCTGATGAAATGATATCTCAGCTGAATGTGCTTCGTCCTAGAGTGGAAAGTAGATTTCTTCACCAAATAAATAGTGCTCTGACTATCACTGTGTAGGCTCCCAACTTCTTGCTTATTACCCAACTCATCAACCAACTATTGTAGCTAAATCATCTCCTTGCTTGCCTCTATGGCAGCAACATACTCAGCCTCTATGGTTGACAAAGCCACAACCTTTTGTAACTGTGAAATCCAACTCACCGTTGTATCACTAACCATAAATACATAACCTGTCATTCTCCTCCTACTGTCAGAATCACCTACCATGTACGAATCTACATAGCCATGTAATGTAGTGTCCAATCCACCGAAACACAATACTGCTCCCATGGTCCCTCTCAAATACCAAAGGATCCACTCTACTACCTGTCAGTGCTCTGTACCTGGATCACTCATAAATTTGCTCACTTCTCCCACTGCATGGGCAATGTCAGGCCTAGTGCATACCATAGCATACATCAATCTACCAACTACTAATGAGTACAGTACCCTAGAAATTTGGATTCTATCCTCCTCAGTCTTGGGAATCTGTTCCTTTGATAATTTAAAGTGACTTGCCAAAGGAGTACTAACTAGTTTAACATCTGTCGAAATTAAAATTTTCCTCCTTCATTTCTATTTTATTATATATATATATTAGGAATATGATGTTGTTAAGTATGATTAATAGTGGCGTCCGATAGAAGATAACAGCGCCGTCATTACGGTGCCACCAATAAAGTAGAGTACGGTAACAGTCAAAATACAATAGGAATGTTGTGGTAAAAAGTAAATATTTGTCGTAGGTGGTCCAGTAATGTTAAAATGTTAAAGTTGGGGCAAGTAGAGAAGTAGGGTCTACATGATTAGGAATTAGAAATATTATATTTGTAAAGGAAAAGAGTGATGTCATAAATATTTTGTGTATTTTATTTGTGGAAAATTCTAAAAAGGTGGAACCCATATGAGATGATAAGGTTTATCTTATCTTAGAAGATAAGCCTACATGTAAAGGTAAAAGTTTAGGCATGGAATATGATTGGCCGGAAGAGATTTCCTATCCTATCTTAGAGATAGGGTGGATAAGCCTGAATTCCTATAAATAAAGAGGCCACCCCCCTCATTTAGCATAGAGAGAAGTAGTGAGAAATATTAAATGAGTAAGTGTGTTAAATAATCCATTGTGAAGTTTCTCCCATAGTTATTGTTGGAAGGAAAGTGAAGTCAATAACACTTGGAGTATCTCATGGGTGAGATTGTAACAATTTCATGTTGATATTATTATTTACACTTATATTTCAGATTTGTCATCATTCCTTTATATCATAGTCTATGGTATTCTTGTGTTATGTTTGTTGTTGTGTTTCCAGATTACATCCACCAAACTAAAGGCTGTGCATTAGTAAATAATCATAGCACGAGGAGTTCCTGGTGGAGAATTATCATAGTGCCAGATTGGTGATGACATTTTTGGTTCCGTTGCTGGGACCATTCCTTGTTGGTGGATTTTCTAGAGAAATATCCCCCCTTAGTTAGAAATCATTTGGAGGGTAACCTTGTTTTTACTGTGCATAGTAGTTACCATGGTAAAGTCACTTTTTACCATGAATAGTATTTACCACAATAACTTTACTTTTTACCGTGAATAGTATTTACCACAGTAACTTCACTTTTTATCGTGAATAGTGTTTACCACAGTAAAGTCAGTTTTTACCGCAGTAAGTCAAGTTTTACAGTGGTCATTCCTATTTTACTGTAGAAAGGTGTAAAGTCACTTTCTATTGTAGTGAGTCTAATTATTTGTGCACACAAGTCTTACTGATTGTACTTGTGAATTGGTATTTCACTGTGGTTACTTTTAAAAATGGGGAAGATTCCTATTTTTTCATCCCAATCTAATGAAGATGCTTCCTCTTTCATTCAAGAGTTTAAACGATCTTGCATTTGTAATGGCCTCATAAGAAGGGAACAATGGACTGAATTTTTTCCTATATTTTTAGATGGTTCAGCTCCTAGGTGATAATGTGAGACATTCATGGGATTTATTAACTGAAAGTTTTCTTGAAGAATTTAGTGAACAATAGAAATATGCAAATATCATGATCAAGATCACAAAGCTAACCCAAGGAGAGAAGGAGAAGATAAGAGATTATCATGCTCATGTTCTAGACCTAAGGAGGAAGCTCGATGCCTAGATCCGTAAAGAAGGATTAGTGGATGGGTTAATGAATGTCATGGATAATCTCCTTTGTAAGCACTTCATTCTTGGGATGAAGCTAGAGATTAGACAACGAGTGAAGTATGACTGCACAGCTACCATTGAACAAGCAAAGGAGATTGCAAGAAGGCAAGAAGAAAACATGGAAGAGGAGCCCAAAGAAATTGTTGCTAAAGTAGAGCCTACACTAGTACCTTTGGTCCAGAATCCACAATCACTCTCACTGAGCACAAATATTTTTCCTAGTGCATCTACTAAGTATGAAGATCTGCTCAAGAAGATGGGCTAGTTAACTATTAATCTTCTTCAAGGAAAGGAATTTAGTTCTTAGGGAGGAGATAGAGGTCCAAAAATAAATATTTCTGAAGTTGTATGTTATGGTTGTTATAAAAAGGGTCATTATAAGTCTAATTGTCCAAATAGAGCTTCTACATTTGGTACAAGAGATAATGATAAAGGAAAAGCACCTATGAATTCTTTTGATGTAGTAGATAAGAGCATAAATAATGAAGTAGATGTGTTTATAACAAAAAGAAAGAAAGAAAAAGATAACCAAGATGGAAATGATCCTAAGAAGATGAAAGGAGAAACTAGTAAGAAAAATACGAGAAGAAAGTTGGGTGTGCAGGATTTTCTGATTTCACAGGGACAAGGACCATACTCCATCTTAGAAGATCTTTCCAAAAGGCTTATAAATATTACATATGGTCAACTCTTGGCTATGTCTTCTAAGAAGAGGTGGGAGCTGTGAAGTGGACTCAATGCTCGATGAAAGAAGGAGGTTGAGGTCCTTGTTTTAGAGGTAGAAGCAGATCCCTATGCTCCACAAGCTAAGGTATTATGTAATGTTATTTCAATTCATGATGTCTTAGTTGATGGAGGTGCTACAGTTAATGTAATGAATGAGTCTATAATGAATATATTGGGTTTAAAAATTGATCACCCCTTAACACTTATGTTAAGGTCATTAAATAAGGGAAAAACTAAACCAGAAGGTGTTGTTTCAAATGTGGCAATATCTGTTATGGGTGTTGTATGTGTGGTAGAATTTCAGGTGATAAAAAATGGTACTATTGTGTACCTAATGTTGTTGGGAAGATCATGGCTAAGAAGATTTCATTGAAGAAACTATTGGAATGAAGTCTTCATGACACTTGGATGTGGTAGAGAGAGGGTGAAGATAAACGCGATCCCTCGGCATCATAAGGTAGAACCTATGGATTCAAGTGATGAAACTAATGATTGGACATCCTCTTATTACTCTAGTACCAGTGACGTGGACACCGAAGATGAAGAAAGTGAGGTTGATGTTTTGGTGATGGATATCCTTCCAGTCACACTGACTCATGACCCCATAAAATTATCTGAAAACGAAATTGATGATCGTCTCCAACAAATAAAGATTGGTGATGCTGTGATGGAGAGTGAGAAGGAATCCTACCTCTAGCTCTTTTAAAGGTACATACACATATTCACTTTTGATTACAAGGAACTCCATCAAGTAAGTTGGGTAGAACATTCTATTGAGCTGGTAGATGGTGCTAAGCCCATAAAGAAAATGCCATATAGAATGAATCCTAATTTTTCCAAGACAGTAAAAGAAGAAATAGATAAGTTGCTTGATGTAAGATTCATGTTTGCTGTGGAGAATTCAGAATGGGTTTCTCCCATTGTGATCTCAATAAAAAATAATGGGAAACTATGCATTTGTGTTGATTATAGGAAGCTCAACAAGGCAACAAAGAAGGATCATTACCCTCTTCCATTCTCAGATCATATCTTGGACGAATTAGCTGGCCAAGAGTGCTATAGTTTTGCTGATAGATATAGTGGATACAACCAAGTTCATATAGCAGAGAAAGATCAGCTGAAGACCACGTTCACCACTCCTTGGGGAATGTTTACTTATAGAGTTATGCCTTTTGGGTTGTGTAATGCTCCGGCAACGTTCCAGCGCTTGATGAATAGGGTGTTTGAACCCTACATCGGGAACTTCATTAAAGTATTTTTGGATGATTTTTACATCTATGGGAGCAAGATGGACCACCTGCACCAGATGGAGATAAAATTTCAAAGGTTGAGTGTGTCTTTGGATGTTCTAAAGGTGTTTTGTTAGGGCATGTTGTATCCAAAGATGGTATTGGTACTGATCCTGATAAATTTTCAAAAATCAAAGAGTTACCATTTCCTATGAATAGAAGTAAGTTGAGATCATTTTTAGGCCATGTGGGTTACTATAGAAGGCTCATCAAGAATTTCTCAAAGATTGCATAGTCACTAACCCAATTCTTGAAGAAGGATGTTACTTATGAACCAGGAAATAAGGCGCATGAAGCTTTTGAACAACTGAAGGAAGCCCTGGTGTCTTCACCTATTTTAAAGAATCTAGATTGGAGTAAGCCATTCATTGTGTATACTGATGCCTCAGATGCAGCACTAGGAAGTACTTTGAGCCAAAAGGATGAAAATGAGAATGATCATCCAGTTTACTTTGGGAGCAGACAAATGAGTAGTGTTCAGGTAAATTATACTATAACTGAAAAAGAGGTTGTAGCTATCATTTTTGTTGTAAAGAAGTTTAGAAATTACTTTCTAGGGAAGAGATTTATAGTTGTAACAGATCATCAGGCTCTAAAATATATTGTAAATAATCCTAACCCATCAGGGAGGATAACAAGATGGATAATTTTGCTACAAGAATTTGAATATGATATTATAGATAGGCCAGGAAAGAAGCATGTCAATGTAGATGAAATCTCTCGAGCCTATGATGGTTTAGGTTCATTTTGTGATGATGATGATTTTCCAGATGCAACATTGTTATCCCTTCACACGATCCCTAGTGAATACATAGATATTTGGAATTATCTAAATGAATTCAATTTTCTTGATGGTGCCAAAGCAAAGACTAAGAGAAAGATTACTCAAGACAGTCATCCATATTCTATTTTACATGGAGTATTATTTCGAATAGGACCTGATGGATAGTACAAGAGGGTAGTTAGACATGATCAAGGGAAGGAGCTGATAGAAGAATTTCACAATGGTACATGTGGAGGACACTTCTCTGGACAACTTACAACAAGAAGAATCTTGGATGCAGGTTATCACTAGCCCACTCTTTTTAGATATTGTTATAATTATTGTAAGACATGTGATATTTTTCAAACACATGGTAACCGTAAGACTTCATCAGCTCCATTATGCCATATTCTTCCATTTAGTCCCTTTGAAAAGTGGGGAATAGATATTGTAGGTCCACTTCCAACTACCCCACACCAAAATAAGTATATTGTAGTTGCCATAGATTATTTAACCAAGTGGGTTGAAGCTAGGCCATTAAAAACAAGTTCCATTGATGAAGTGGCAAGGTTCATATATGAACACATTGTCACCAGATTTGGTTGCCCATTATAAATTGTAACAGATCAAGGAAGCCACTTCATTCATGAGGTGGTAGAATCCCTAGTCAACAAGTTTTCTATTAAGAAAAGGAAGGAAACAACATACAAGCCAAGCACAATTTTGTGTTCTGTCAAATTCTAGCAAAAGATGCAGCCTTGCAGGTACATAAGTGGGATAAAAGGATTCATGCAGCATTGTAGGCATATAGGGCAACATCAAAGTCATTAACAGGATACTCCCTATTTCAGTTGGCTTATGGCATTGATCTAGTTCTTCCTATTGAGTTTGATATTCCCATTGTGAGAGTTATGAAAAAGGAAATGATGGATGAAAGTGATTCAGTAAAAGAAAGGTTGTGCATCTTCATTTACTAAAGGAAATGAGGGAAATAACAAAGGATACAAGCTATAAGAAGAAAATGAAGTAGAAGGAATACTTTGATCAAAAGATCCATTGGTCTCCATTTCATGTGAATGACTTGGTTCTAGTATATGATTCCAGATACAAAAAAAGAAGGAAGAGAAAATTTATTCCTAAATGGATGGGGCCCTACAAAATAGTAGCTGTGTATGAAAATGGTACATATTGACTGGAGGAACTGGATGGCACTCCCATTATGAAATGGGTCAACCATGAAAAGTTAAAGATTTTCCTAGCACTCGAATAGTCTACTCTGAGGATGGAGTAGAAGCTAGGAAGGGGGAAAATGTCGACATTAAAATTTTCCTCCTTAATTTCTATTTTATTATGTATGTATTAGGAATATGATGTTGTTAAGTATGATTAGTAGTGGCATCCAATAGAAGATAACGACGCTGTCATTATGGTGCCGCCAATAAAGTAGAGTACGGTAATAATCAAAGTACAATAGGAATGTTGTGGTAAAAAGTAAATATTTTTTGTAAGTGGTCCGGTAATGTTAAAATGTCAAAGTTAGGGTAAGTAGAGAAGTAGGGTCTACATGATTAGGAATTAGAAATATTATATTTGTAATAAGGACAAAGAGTGATGTCATAAATATTTTGTGTATTTTATTTGTGGAAAAGTTTAAAAAGGTGGAACCCATGTGAGATGATAAGGTTTATCTTATCTTAGAAGATAAGCCTACATGTAAAGGCAAGAGTTTAGGCATGGAATATGATTGGCCGAAAGAGATTTCCTATCCTATCTTAGAGATAGGATAGATAATCCTAAATTCCTATAAATAAAGAGGCCACCCCCCTCATTTAGCATAGAGAGAAGTAGTGAGAAATATTGTATGAGTAAGTGTGTTAAAGAATCCATTGTGAAGTTTCTCCCATAGTTATTGTTGGAAGGTAAATGAAGTCAGTAACAGTTGGAGTACCTCATGGGTGAGATTGTAACAATTTCATGTTGATATTATAATTTACACTTATATTTCAAATTTGTCATCATTCCTTCGTATAATAGTATATGGTATTCTTGTGTTATGTTTGTTGTTGTGTTTCCAGATTACATCCACCAAACTAAAGGCTATGCATTAGTAAATAATCATAGCATGAGGAGTTCCCAGTAGAGAATTATCATAGTGCCAGATTGGTGATGACACATCCTACATACTAAACCTCTCTAAGATATTCTTTATGTACTCTTCTTGAGATAATACCATCTTCCTCTCCTTCCTGTTCCGAGTTATTCTCATACCAAGGATTTGTTTTGCTGCCCCCAAATCCTTCATAGCAAAGGAGTCACCTAGCTTCTTCTTGAGTACCTTTATTTCCTGCATGTTCTTCCCTACAACAAGCATATCATCTACATACAGGCACAAAATAGTATAACTACAATCAATAAACTTCTTGATGTACATGTAATGGTTTGAGTGACACTTGGAGTAACCCTTCTCCTGCATAAAATTGTCAAACTTCATGTATCATTTATGTGGAGCTTGTTTCAGGCCATACAAGTTCTTCTTTAATTTGCACACTAACCTCTCATTCCCTTTGACCTCATAACCCTATGGCTGCTACATGTACAATTCCTCCTCTAACTCACCATGAAGTAATGCAGTCTTCACATCCAACTATTCTAAGTGCAAGTCTTCTATTGCAACCAAACCAAGAACAGTCTTAATAGAAGTGATTTTAACAACCGAAGAAAATTTTTCATCAAAGTATATACCTTTCCTTTTTACAAATCCTTTAACCACCAACCAAGCCTTGTAACGTTTCCTACCTCCATATTCCTCTTTGATTCTATACACCCACTTGTTCTACAATGCTCTCTTTCCCTTGAGTAGCTCCACCAGATCCCAAGTCTGGTTTTCCATAAGAGATCTATGCTCTTCATCCATGGCCTGCTCCCACTTCTTCCTGACATCCACCTGCACTACATCCACAAAGAACTCTAGCTCTCCACTGTCAGTGAGCAATAAATAATTCAAAGATGGAGTAAATTGTTCAGGTTCCCTTCTTACCCTAGAAGACCTTCTCACCTCAGGAGTTTGGGGTTCCTGATGAGTAGGTACATGAACTGGCTGTGCTAGAACATATTGTACCTGAACCAGCCCCTTAGACACCTTGCTATCCGCAATGTCCTCTAACACTATGTATTATTTCATTGATTCTTCTTTCTGTTCCTACAACTGATCTTTATACATGACTTTTTCATTAAAGACAATATCTCTAGACCGAAATATTTTCTTGTATTTAAGATTCCAAACATGGAAACCAAAGTCATCTTCACCATATCCAACAAAGGTACATTTCTCAGACTCAGCCTCTAACTTGGTCCTATCATCAAGTTATTAATGTGAACACATACCTCACATCAAAATACTTTAAGAAATGAGTAATTAATTTTCTTACTAGACCAAGCCTCCTCAGGTATCCCTCCATCCAAGGCCATAGAGGGTCCTCTGTTAATCAGATAAATAGCAATGCTTACCGCTTCTACCCAAAACATGAGTGGAAGCCTCGCATGTAACCTCATGCACCTAGTATGCTCCATGATTTTCTTGTTCATTCTCTCTGACACTCCATTTTCCTGTGGAGTATTTGGAACCGTTCTTTGCCTGCGGATCCCATTTACCAAAAAGTAATCAATAAATTCATTGATGCAATATTCCCCTCCATTATCCGACCTGAGACATTTCAACTTAAGACCTATTTCATTCTCAACCAAGGCTTTCCATCTTTCGAAAGTTTCAAACACATCAGATTTATTTCTAATGAAATATACCCAAACTTTTCTAGTTGCATCATCAATGAAAGTGACATAATAACATGAACCACCAATAGATTTTACCTAAGATGGCCCCCATACATCTCTATGGACCAACTCCAACTTACCCTCCTTCCTGGTAGGTCCAACCTTGAGGAATCTCACCCACTTCTGTTTCCCATAAACATAGTCCTCACAAAAGTCCAAATCTAACTCCTTTAATCTGGGCAACCTGCCATTTATAATCTGCATGCCCTTATGACTCATATGACTGAGTCTCTAGTGCCACAAAGTTACATCTCCATCTGCAATAACTAAATTTCAATAATCAGCACCACTGTTTAAATACAAAGTACCATTTTTCTTACCTCTTACAACCACAAGAGCTCCCTTGGTAACCTTTCAAGAATCCACTATAAAACTAACCATACAACCATCACTACCCAGCTGTCCCGTTGATATCAAGTTCCACCTCAACTTAGGCACATGCCTGACATCCTTAAGTAGCCATGTGTTCCCATTCTACATTTTCACTTGAACATAACCTTTCCCTACTATTCTGCATGGTTCATCATCACCAATATATACATGTCCAAAATCACCTTGAACAAAATCAGTAAAATAATGTCTATGTGGGGTGGCATGGAAAGAAGCCCCTGAATCTAACATCCAAGATTCAACAATATTATCTAAAGAAATAATTAAGGCATCTTGACAAACATCACCTGCTACCAAATTTACCTCTTTAGTTTCCTCCTTCTTGTTCTTCTTATCCTGAAGAGCCCAAAAATCTTTCTTAGCATGACCAACCTTCCCAGAGTGCCAACATTGTAACTTACTCTTGGAATTTGACCTTCTGTGATCATTCGACTTCCCATGGTTACCTCTCCCTCTATTCTTTTTTCTCCCTCTGCTCTCCACCGTCAAAGAATTTCCAGAAGTAGAAGAATCTTCGGTGCTCTTCCTTTGCATTTCCTCGCTTAGGATCACACCTATTACATCCTCAAACTTCAGCTTTGAGTTATTAGAGACTGAATTACTTACAGCCATAACCAAGCTATCCCAGCTATCTAGTAAGGAGCACAAAATCAACAAATCCCTGACCTCATCATCAAAGTCAATTTTTACTGAGTTTAACATACAACTGTATTAAATTCATTCAAATGATCAACAAAAAAACTATTCTTAGACATCTTCATAGTAAATAAATTTTTCATTAAAAATATTTTATTAGAGGCAGAGGGTTTTTCATATAGCTTCCCCAACACACTTATGAGACCTTCCGTGGTCTTCTCCTACGATATGTTGAAAGCAACCAAAGATGCAAGGCATAAACAAATTTCCCCAAGCACCTTTCTATCCAGCAACTCCCAATCCTCATCCAACATGGCTGTAGGTTTCTTTACTTTTCCAGCCAAAGGAACATGGTGGTCCTTCTAATATAAGTAATCCTCCATTTGCATCTTCCACAAACCAAAGTTCTTCCCATTAAACTTCTCAACCCTCAATCTAACCTCATCTGCCATAGCTCCCATTGAAGCTAAACTTTTACTGTGATTTACAACTTCAGCAAAAACCCCACCAAAGCTTTGATACAAATTGTTAGGAATTAGAGAACAAATATGCGGAAACAATTCCTCAAACCACAACAGTAGGAAACTATATAGCAGAATTATACTTGTAGAAATATAACAAAATAAATAAATAATGCACAAAAGAAGACGAGACAAGATTTAACGTGGTTCACCCAATGTGGACTACGTCCACCAAGAACTTGCTCAGATTTTATTATCAACAAGAGTAAAACAACTCTCATAGTCTTCTCTCAGTTATGAACTCACAATAGAATTCCAAAGATGCTAAATCACAATTAACACCTAATTGCATAGCCTTGATCATTCTTGATCACCTCTTGATCATTAAGACTCAAGACCTCTTGAACACTCAAGATATCTTCAAGATACACTAACACCTCTATTTATAGGATTACAATCCTTCTAAGAAGCCCTAAAGCCGACCCTATAAGTTTGAAAGTTGCGAACTTTCAACTTCCCATGGCTGAAAAAAATAGTCCTGACTTTAACAACCAATTAACAACATGTTAACAGCAACATCGCAACAACGTCATAGTGATTACACAGCAACGTCACAGCAAATGATTGCAAAATTCTTCTAAAGTCTCCAAACTTAACCGTTTGAGCTCCAACACTTCAACATTGATTCAAGAAGACCAAAAATAGGCTCCACACCCCAACAAATTTTGAGACCACTTTCATTCCGATCCGAAACCTGAAATACCACTTTATATTTTTAGTAATTCTCTACTAGGTAGCTTAGTAAAAATAGTTTTTTTCTGAAAACCAATTGGTTTTTAGTAGCTCGATTCATTCCTCCAAGTTCAGAACACTCAAAAATGACAAATTGATAAAATTACTAAAAATAGACACCCATGTATGACTTACTAAAAATAGTAAGTGTTAAAAATGAGTTCAAAATGGTCACAAATGTTCCTCCCCTTCATGTATCACTAATTATAGCCTTCACAAAGGTCAATTTCTCAGTTGTAAGTGAATTCCTACATATCTGGATGTGATAAGCATAAGGTGTCTCAAAGTGAATCTATTGCATTTAGAAACATGACGGAGAATGAACCTCATGAAAATGTGACAGAAGGGATTTTCTCAAAGTATGTCATCCAAAAACAAATGGTCACCTGTTTCAAATCACAAGGTTATTTTTAACCTGTGCACCATACTGTGACCAAGTTTCAGGAGTACCTTCGGTAAACAATAGTCTATGTTTGGCAGTCCTCCTTCCAAGAGGCACTTTTCAACATTTACAAATCTCTACTTGTCACTATGTAGTGATCATCTCTCAGTATCTTGAATTATAGGAATGATAAGGAAAAATTCATGCTAACGGAGGATTAGAAGTTGAATTGTGACTCAGGCAAAACGGAAGCCCTCTCCATTCTCAATTTTGGTCTTAAAGTGCATTTTGGTCTCAGTATGTTTGTCACCTCATCAGATGAGTTGATAAAAATATGGAAGCATTCTTCATTCAATATCATACCTTCACCCATCTTAGGGTCATAAGGTTTCGGGTCTCACATTTTTTTAGTCACTATGTTTCCCAGGTGGAAGGGTCATCAAGGTTGCATTGTGTGGACAATTGTTTTAGGTTCTCATAAGTGCAAGAGGTTCAGAAAGGAGTGGCATTGTTTCATGGATTGAAAGGATTGGTTTAAGTGAAAGGGATAATTCTTCATTGATCTCAATCATCCATTCACCAAGTTATTCTCACTTCTACTCTCAGTGTACTTGACAGGGCTACATAAGTTCATCATTCCAGGAGGCTTCTCATAATGTAGAAGAGGTCAAGCATCAGGAGTTCATAATCTCATCAAAGCATTTCAACGGTTCATCACAGGAGTGGATCTTCTTCACAATCGAAGCTTTTTCATATTTCTTCATTCGAGCTTGGATATTCTCCGTTCTCTCTTATTTTCTCTCTTCTTCTCTCTTTCTCTCTCTACAATTTTATTTCTTTGTTGAGGAGAACATTTTGTAAAAAGTAACTTAAGTCACTTAAATTTTTTATTTCTTCATTGAGGATTGCACTTTAAGTTGAAAAGTTACATGGGAATATGAAGAGCCACTGGATTTGGTTATATAATGTAATGCTCTCTCTATTTCAAAGGGTTAGATGTTTATTGGTTGATAGCTCTCAAAATATTACTACAAGCAAGAAATTACAATTCTTCTATCTATTTGTCTTAGGTATTCCTCTCTTTCTCAACTCCTACTCCAATAAAGCTTTTTATTCCTGCACAACCAAGGAAATAATGCATCTTTTGATGAATATAATGCAGTTAAACTTTGTGTTGATTGTGTTTTTTTATTTCTTTGCGTATTGGTGTCTTCTCATTGTTAACTTAGAAGTTTTCTGGTTTTATTTAAATAAACCCGGCTTGCTATTTATTGGATTAAACCCCCTTCTCACTTTCTCCCCTCTCTCCATACACATGCCTTTCCTCCACCTCCTTTTTGCACACAGGTTTAGTGGATTATTCCTATGTGATCCTTGGTTGAAAGGCCACCCACGATGGTTAGAGTAGTGTACATATTTCCCTATTTTCAATAAATGGAGTTGCCCCATTTCTAAGCAAAGGAACTTAGTCCCAAAGATTTGGTGAAAGCCTATAATTTTCCCACAAATCATTTTGCTAACACTCACTTATGGGTTTGGACCCACTGCATACTACCTATATCTTGGTCTTCTTCTCCACCTTCACCTTTCTCTTCCTAGGGCCTATCTCCATTAAGCACTCTAATTTATGTGATTTCTCTACACATCCCTATTTTTTATACTTGATATCTCCTTGTAGGATTATTTCTCCCTTTTCCTTTTCTTGGCCTCTGCTAGACTGCACCCTAGTTACCAGTGCACTATCAGGTTGCAATCTTCTTACTTGTAGTCACTTCTCTCCCACTTCCCCATGGCTACTCTGCCATCTTATCCTCTTCTCTAGATTCTCCTTGTTTCATACTCACCTTTGTGACATCGTTGTAGGTGGTGCTCCTACTTTTTCACAAAACAATATTCCTTAGTGGTTTCAGGATACACCTCATTTCCCTCTTTTTAGGACAATTTATTCTGACCACTTTCCTTTTCCTCCTTTTCTTACTTTGTGCAGTGTACATTGCGAAAAAATTCTAGAGCATCTTCACAATGCTCCCCTCCTTCCTCTTTTGTTTGTGGGGAAACTTTTGTATGCTCCCACAATATCTCAACATATTTTCCACAACTTTCCTCATCTACATATTCTTTCTTCTATGTGCCTCTCATAATACCAATACCTACAACCTCTTCAATAGATTTATCCTCCTTAATTTCCTTTGGGAAAATTTTTCCTTGTTCACACAATTCCTTCTTTCACTCTTCTCTTCTAGAAAACTTCTCTACATTATCTTCCTTTGCATCTCTATCGATATCGCTCTTCCTCAGTGTGTTATTTTTCATGTGCACTCTCGCAGTCTCTTTCAGGAGCTACTTTACTTTAGTTTCCTTCAAGGAAACTTTCCCTTTTTCTCTAGGAATATTGTAATTGTACTCCCATTTCCATTCCATTTACCTCCATGCAAACTTGACCATTCCTTCACCCACGCCCTTAAACTACCCATACTTGGATTTTAATCACCCCTGAGTATACCTAAGACCTACACAAACCCTACCATAGCCCTCTCCATTTCCATTTAGCCTTGGATATGTCCTCACCTCAAAATTTTAATTGAGTTTCTTGTACCCTGACCACACCGACACCGGTTCACTTAAAATGACATCGGTCCTATCAGATTGACGTCGGTCTCTGTGTTTTTTACCATCAAACCAAGAACAGAGCCTGAAATCTCTACCCAATATCTAAAACAACCCAAAACTTGACCCTGACGAATACCAATACCCTGACAAATACCTTGACCCTCAAATTCAATCATAGCTTAGCCTGCTGTGAACGAATTTGCTAATTGTAGACGAATGAGATACCTAAATCATTTTAACTAAAGTATGATTTCCTTTATTCTCATCATTAAGTTTTTTTAAATAGTGGATTGATAACCATCTAGGGAGTATCACACTTTCCGAATCTAGCATACACTAGGAAGTCCACTACATATACTATTTAAATTTCATTTGGTGGTCATGTTTTTCATTTTAGGTAGTTCCTCCAAGCAAAAAGGAAGATCTCATGATTAGTTGTGGATCAAGAAGTCATACACGTGCAACAACCTACAACCAACATTTCAACAGGTATTCCTCCTAGCCCTTTACCCTTATCTGTTTCGCCAACATTCAAAGAAATGATCTAGAATCAGGTGAAAGAATGCTAGTGATAAGATGTGATAGACCTAGAATAGTCATCTACAAAAGATACATCTTGTAAATAACTTGTTAGATAAGAGTCGCATTGATATCAATATGACAATGCTAAACATGATTAGAAATGATAGGGATCAATGGTGATCAAATAAAAATGTTTTTTTTAATGAAATATTGATAAAACCTATAATAATGAATACCAGGGAGAGATTGATGCTGCTAAGGTAGAATATGAAGAATATAGAAGGATATGAAACTTAGAAATTAGATTTTGAGATGTGTTTGTAAGGAAAATGATAAAATAAGTGACAATAGATACCAATCAAAAATGATAGTGAGTCAATGGCAATTGGGAAGGAAAGTTGGTAAATTTGATAACAAGCTAGTAAAACAGGTTTTATAGTGTAGAGGTAAACTGGAAGGAGTCTAGGAACTGATAAGGCTTCGAAAACATAGGTGTGGAAATGTTTATAAGGGGTACTGTAGGGAAATAAAGTCAATGGACCATCGGGGATCAACAATGATCTTTATTGGATATTAAAAAATATTCTAAAGGTTTGTCTAAATGATGGAAACAAGAGATGTATCTTAAAAGTGTATGCAGGATGGAGTAAACAAAAGGATAGGAACTGTGGCTGATAAAAAATTAATTGAAAAAATAGAAAGCATAAGGTACTAACCTTGAACAATAGCCTGAGGGTGATAAATATTCAAAAGAGGTTGTGTAGTTATTTGATAAGGCTCCTGAATGCTTGTCAATAATGTGTTGTTTATTCTAAGCATCATGATGTTGCCACAAGTGTAGCAGTTCATCATCATACGTAGGTCCTAATTAGTTAGGAAAGGGAGCTAGAGGTTGGCTAAATAGGATCGACAACATCCGCAATGATCACCGATGATTGTGGATCATTGTCGATTTGTTCTAAGAGGTTATAAACAAATAGGGGAAAAGATGAAAAATGGTTAAAACCATTTACCATTCGATATGTTAGGTTGTTGGATAGATGGTGGGAGGTTAGGGATTTGGGTTATGAGAGGTTAGTGGGTTAGCATGGGTAAGATAAATTAGTTAGGTTATGTGATCATGGGACCTTGAAAATGTTAAATTTTCACAAACATTTGAAATTATGGGTAAGTTTATTTCTCCTCTTAGTTGAATTTTCCTTGTTTGAATCAAGATTGAAGAGGAAAGTCTCATAGTTAGTCATTTTCAAATTGTTTTGGGCCCAGATTCGTTAAATCGATCCTTTGAGGAATGTGATGAATTGTTCTTCTTCTATTGTTGTTCCCCACATCTTCGATTTATCTACTTTCTTTAATTTAGTCAGCTAAATTAGGCCCTAATGGAACTCTTAGAACCATTCCCAACTTCCTTGTGTTCATCACTTCCCCTCTTTCGCTGAATCATTACATTCCACTTCATTAATCGGTCAGATCATAATTTTTAGGAATTAAGAGAACCTTGAACCCTGTTCCTCCATGCCTTCATTTCATTGATCTTCCACATCATTCGACTCCCCACACACAAATCAGCCAAGTTGAGTATTGCAGGAACTTCAAGAACTTGAGAAACTATTCCTTCGGGCTCTCCATTCCCCACAACCTGAATTTATCTACATCTTATCGAAATAAGAGTATGTGAGTTATGTTCCACTCATTCCACTCAAGCTTGGAATTTCCTCCTTAAAGAAAAATGGGGAGATATTTGTGTTTTAATGTGTTCCCAGAGGCCTATTGACACATGATTAACCATTTTGGTGTTAAAATGGGGAAAAATGGATTGTTTGACCATGAGCCTATTATATAATCCACCCCAATAAACTCATTTTCATATTTTCAATAAATAATTTTCCATTGCTGAGTCATACCTCATCCCCCCTACATTCAAAAGTGATATTTTTCTCATAACTTCCTCAATATTTAACCAATTTCAAAACTTCAAGTTGCATTATGACTGTTGTGAAGGCATCTTCATTTTCATCCAAGAGGGGAGTGGTTTTACCCATGTTATATCTACTTTAATAGTTGTTTGAATTCTTGAGGCCTTCCCCTCACATCCTCTTTAGAAATCACTATAAGAGAATTTTTTTCCCTAATTTCTTCCCAAAATTGTCACCATGAAGTTCCAATATAATGGGTATGAGCATATCTCATCCCTCAAGACCTTTGTCCCTGAAATTGGTGATAGCGATGTAAAACATAGGAATTTGGAAGATTTTTTTTTCCAAAATAAAAGATGATAACCCAACCTTGTTGGCACAATGTATGTAGAGATAATGGGTTGGCTCATGCACCTTTTTTCTATACTTTAGTTCAATGCATTGACATGGTCCTAACCTGTGCTTCTAGTTCTGGCATACAAACTAAAGAGATAAAATATCCTCAGGGAAAGGTTATTTCTCAATTAGATTCTCACCATATTAACATGGTCTGGGGTATTCCTTCCTTTGAAGACTCTAAAATCCTAACCAGGGAAATCTCAAAGGGAATATGATCTCACCCCTGTCAAATACCAAATAATGATTACCAAAACCTAGATCAAGGTTAAAAATAAAGATCCATCCAAACTACCTAAGACCCTATGTAGAACTGAATTCTTGGAAGAAATATTTAATATGATAACATTACTTGCAAGGGTAATGGGTTTTCCCTCAATACAGGAGTTCCAAAACTAGATGAGTGTTTATATTAACATAATTAGTGAAGGTACACAACACCTGAACTGGGGAGAAATATTTTGTGAAAATATAACCCATAAAATCACTCAAGTTCAACAAAATAATTTTTTTCAATGACCTCTTACTTGATGTATACCATAGCTAGTTATAGGATATGGAGAGGTTTTATAGGCTAGGATAACAGACATAATCTAGCTATATATTATTTCTATACTCTACTCACCTAAAAAAATAGTAAAAGCTATTGTAGGAGAGTTAATGATGCATTCACAAAGTTTTTGGTAAGATTATTTGAGGGAAATGTAACCAACAAAGTATCTCAAGAGGTTCGATAGTTAACTTAAGTATATGGTAGCTTGTTGATACAATTTAGAAAGTTTTCCTACATCTGAACAACTTGCTTTGAGGGAGCTCCATATAAGCTTCCGATATGCTACAATGATAAGATAGTGTTGGTTGATCTTTGTAGGAAATTGGATATCCTCCATCGGGCTTGGCGAGATAAAATATTTATCACATACAATTTCCCATAACTTCAGGAAATTATACATGCAAGTCAACCCTTGATGCCCATAACATTTAAAGAACTATTTCTCCATTCGAATTTCATCCTTATCATAAATGGACCAATTTTGATAATAATATTTACATTTGGAATAATCTCAGGTTAACTTACTACCATAAAATAGCATTTGAAGACTACTGGGTGCATTGTGTTGATGAGTATGAAGTCATAAGAAGATCCTATGGAAGGATATATTTGCAAAAAATAAAGGATTTCAAGCTATATGTATTAACTCAATGAACGATAGATGATGGTTCATATCCTTTCACTACATAATATATAAATTCTATTTAGTACACTCTTAGTCCCACCATTTACTAGACACAGAATGAGAAGGATAATCCCAAGGATCGGAACACCCCTTTTCTCTTGAGGTCAATATATTGGCTAAACAGAAATAAGAAAGAATTTAATGAGTCTCAAAAGATAGATTCCTCTCAAGAAGTGTCTTCTTCAAAAAATAATACCCCATCTCAGAAAACTCCCTCCTCCTTACCTTTGGATTCTAGAACTAAATTCTAAACCAAGAAATATAATGTAAAAGAGGTGGAAAATAAATTAGAAACATCTAGATAAGGAGATAAGAAAGAGAGAAAAAATGATTTACGAGGTGAAAAAACTCTTGATCAAGCACAAAAACATGATGAAGAAGAGGTATCCGAGAAAAAGTTGGATGAACAAGAAGAAGAAGAAGAAAATGAGGAAATTGATGAATAGGAAGATTTTGTTGAGGTATCTTCACTTGACCCAAGGAAGACTGGTATTTCAAGGACAAAACTTGATGTAAGGATACCCTCTTCCTCTATTGTAACTTCCACTGTTGAGGTTTTAGTTTCCCAACCTCGAAGATATAAAATCTCTCTGGAATTACCTCCTCCAACAACATATTCTGGAGACTCTTTCACCTAGGTTTAGCCCATGGTAGATAGTAGAAAGAGGAAGGCTCAATCCTTGATTGAGGTTCCTAAGTATGATGTAGTGGTTTCTCTCTTTAGTACTTCTGATCATCTTCTAAAGAAAGTAAAGACTACTCTCTTCTTATTTCAGACACTACAGGATAACAATTACTAGAAATTACTAAAGGAGGAAAAGAATAAAAAATATGTATCATTTTAGATCTTGAGATAACAAGAATCTCATTGGGAGAATCAACTCCAGAGGGATAAGTACATAATCTTAGAGAAACCTTCTCTAAGGTTATTAAAAGAGTTGAAAAAGGAAAGAAGCCATAGGAGTGGCTAGACGAGTAGGTACAGGTAATTGAAATGTTTTTCAATTCTTTCCTTTGATCTGATAAGACTCCCTTAGATAAAAATCCTATATCCACACTCCCAGCCAATACTACTACTACTGGAACTGATTTGAAGGAAATCATGGAGATTAAAAAGTATGATAATTTTGGCTAGGAATCGTAAGGTTGGGTTGAGGGCATTCTTATTTCAGGATTACAGTTCATTGATGAATCATGTAAGAAATATGATCACATCATATCATCTCAAGATCAAATAAATTCAATTATTGATAGTATTGATAAGGAACTCAAAATTTGGGTTGATGTTATATAATACATTTGAATCATGACTCTCATAAATTAGAAAATCCTCCTTTTGGAGAATATTTTCAATAACTCTAAGAGTAATGTATCCAAAACTTGGAATTTTAGTGTGGAATGGAGAATAAGAGTTCTTTAAGAAGCCTCAACTTAATTACGGAATGTATTTTAGAAAGGAGAGTCATTAAAATATGATATCTTTACAGAATTAGAGGCCCTTCACTACCAATTGTTTAAATACAAATCATCACAGAGGAATTCAATTTATCAGTTCAAAGGGGATTTCAATGGACTCATAAAAGAGAACTTTTTCAAGGAGTAATTGGTCAATTAAGAGAGGATGGATGAGTTTTCAGAACTCAACAATTTCATCATAGAGGCAGCTAAAGGGACTTTCTCAATATAGTTGAATAGTAAAAGAAATGGATTCTTCCCTTGGAAGCTAGTTGACTAATCTCTCCAACATCATTGTCAAAAAATAAACAAAGATATCTACTGCAGTGACCAAGTTACGAATGAATTTTTTAAAGCTCAAGGTTCTAGCATATTCCATCTCTTTTATTCCTCCTTCTTCCAGTTCATGATGTAACTATTTGACCTCTTTTATAATTGAATTAATGTTATAAAAGGCAAAATTATAATATAAAGTCCTTATATGTAAATTAATTAATTAAGTGTTTTAACACTTAATTAAGAGAACTAGTTAGTTAAGGTAGTTACTTATTCCCCTTTTCCTATATAAGGCTTTACTTTATTTTTAAAAGGGGTTTGATATTGGTGCATATTGTATGTAAGAAACACAAATTTTTAAATACAGGAGAAATATCCTTTCTTGTCTCTATTCTTATTCTTCCAATCTCCTTTTCTTTTTCCTATTTTAATTAGTGTATGGTTTTCTTTATTTGGAATCTAAATATTTTTATTCTCTTTTGTATATTAAGATTTGATGAATTTTTATTCAACCTAAATATTTTGTTTTGTGAAAATTCCATTTATGCAAGCTATATATTCTCAAATTTCATTAACATACAAGAGTATGATAAGATCTGTAGTCTTCTTATCTGAAATTGATCTTATTATCCCCTCTTATTTGTTCATTCTTGTGGTAATTTTATGGAAAAAAAGAGGATCAACATTTCCTTAATCTATAAGTTAGCTAGAATTGTATGTCCCTAATTTGTCCATCTTGTTACATCTTTGTTGTTGCATTCTTTTGTTCTTTCAACTATTTATTTATATTCTATGTTAAGAATCATGCAGTTATTCATCTTCACCAATATCCTCATTAAAAATTAATTATTTTTTACATTTGTAAATATTTAAGAGTTTAATGTTTTTGGGTCAATAAGGGAACCTCCCAATTAAAGAGGAGGGATTGCCATCCCCTAAACTGTTGTTTGCTTCTCTAAAGAAAAATTTTCCAACCAATTTTGTTTTGGCACCCACCATGGGGTACGTATCATGATACCCATAGAGTCTTTTCACCATAGTTGAATAATGGTTATTTCAAAAGTGTTACTACACTGGATGAAGGAAGATATACTTGGAGTATGAGAGCTCAAGGTATCGAAGACCTTACTTTTCAGTTTTAACAACTTTATTTTTAATTATCTCCAGAAAGAAAGGGTAAAATCAAGAGATCTACAAGTACACCTCCAACACAAAGGAGACTTGGTTCATCTTCACAAGTAAGTACTACTCTAGATTTGAATTTGGCTAATGTTGCCCTTCCTTTGCTAAGTATTATTTTTGGAATGGATGCACCTGTACCTTTAGGACATAATATTGGTCCTTTGTCTCTTCCTTAATCTCTCTATAACATAGCTAAAGGAAATCTAAATAATTTCAGAGATGGTAAGGTTCACCCTGATGAGCATCTTGCAACATTCTGTGTTTCTTTTAGAGTACTTGGATTTTCCCATGAGGATGTATCTGTCAAACTATTTTTTAAAAGTCTTCAAGGCAATAATGTTGTGTGGTTTTATCATATTCAAACTAACAATATTACCGGTTGGTATACAATGAAACCAAAATTTAAGGCTAGGTTTAAACTAGAAGAGGATGCCCATGCAATTTTGGCCTAATCTCTCAAATGAAGAAGGAGCCTTATGAACCAATGAGGGATTTCATAGCGAAGTTAAATAGATTGGTTCTGAAAATTCCACCTACTTCCTAGCCTACCACTGAAAATCTGAAATGTTTCTTCATCAATACTTAATGTCCTGAGGTTAGTTTCACATTGAGAAGATCAAATAACTAGAAAACTTGAATGAAGAACAAGAATTGGCCATACTTGTTGAATATGACTTGATCATGTCTGGTAAGCTAAAGTGATGCAGGAGAACCATCTCCAACTTGTAAATATGTCATGTTATCATCAAATTTTTCCTTGCAAGTGTGTTTATAGGTCTTATAGGTCATTATGAGTTAGTTTGTGTTGTTAGTATTTCTTTGGACCTTCAAAAATTCAAATGAAGCATTTTCCCTCCAAAATTCTAATTTGAATTGTAAGGCCAATTTTTGGCTTCATTTAAGAGTTTTGATGGATTCTTACAGCTTAAAACTTTGTAAAAGATGAAATGAGGCACTGTATGGTGTCTTATGTCCTCTATAGGGTCATAAGTCATGATAAGTAATTGTTAATGTTATAACTTAAGACATCTTATGTAAGAGAAACTTTTAAGGGTGAGCTCATACCTATGAAACATGACTGTAACTGGCCTAAAGACTTAAGAACCATAGTGAATGAGTGATTAAGATAATATATAAACTATGGTGTAACTAATTTCACCTCATTCCCATTCGATGAGAATCATGAAGAGAGATCAAGAAGGAAGTTGTTTGAATTTTCTTTTTGATACATTCTTATTGTAATGGTTTATATAAATTTATTATTGTTATTAATAAATACTAACTGTATATGAGGATTTTGAGACTAAATAGGAATGTTTAGAGAGTTAACTTAGTGTACTTGAAGGTATGGAGTGACTATATTTCTTGAGAGAGAGTGAGATTTATATTTGTTAAAATTGGACAGGTTGTGGCAGGGTAATTGGAAAACTTGATGTATGCATTATTGTGATATTGTAAGCATTTCTCATGTGCATGTTGAATTATGGTGTAAATTTTTGCATGCAAATGAGAAGGAGAAGGTTTTATTGTAAGAATTGTTTTTTGTATGTTTACATTAATTATAAGTGAGTCATTTTATTATAAAATTGGATATATGTCCTTGAATACAACTGTATAGTCCTGTACCTGATTGTTTGAGGAATTTTACAAACTTGAGTCTAGTTTTGATGAAGGTTAGACTATATGGATGGTGCATGTAACTGAGAATAGGTTGTATCATTAGTAAAGGTATTAAAATAGCTTCAGGGAGTTGTGGAAGAGTTACTTTGATATTGTTTTTTTGAGACCACAAAGAAGAGGGTAGAAACCCCTATATTAAAGAGCAATGTAAAGGAAATATGAATAATTTTTGAAGATTGAGGAATATCCAGGCCCTACTGGTAAGATAGAAGCACGAGGAAGGATAAGTAGAGAAATCAAAGGAATTTTTAAGTATTGAGGTGAGGAATAGTTTGATTAGTACAAAAATTCCTCCTATCGGGTGTACTAGAAACCCGACCAAGGGCTTAAGAAAATTTGAACCTAAAAAACTCTAATAATCCTTACAAGGGCCAAGAATATGTATAAGTAATCTTTAAAGACCCCAAAACATATTCACAAGGTATAAATGTAAGAAATGGTCCTGATAAAAATATTTAGATGACAACATCTTAGCTAAGGAAGAAGAATAGCCTACAGACATAGGGTTTAGTCGGATAAAGAAGGAACAACATTTTCCTCAAGGATTCAAAAGCTCAAACTAATAAGAAATCATATAATGATGGTTTAAAAGGATATTCATGAAGTTTAGGGCCTTATGAAGTCTTAAAAATCTTTCAATGTATGACAATGCCTTAATTAAACTATAAATAGTTAAAAGTGACCTACAAGGAAGACTAAATGAGTGTCTTTGAGAGGAGTTTGATAAGGAAATCTACATGAAACTTTATAAAGAACTAGAAGCCCCAAATGGGTGCTAACAAATTACTTTATGTTGAAGATACTGTGAACATAATCAAAGATAAAAGTGGATAGCTACCTAGATAGGGTTGTAAAGGAGCTAGGCCAGACTGAGAGAGATTATGTAGGAAAAATTATTCAATCAAGAAGTGAGGCCCAAAATTGTCACACACCTTATAGATGGAAAAGGGTGTTTAGAAGTTTTTTAAAATTATAAGGAGGACATTTGGATCACTCCATCCATGACCAAAGGCATTAGTTAGGAAGCCCTAAGAAGGACATTCTAGGGAAGGTAAGTGAGTTTTAATCTTTTGAATGATTTTAGTCAACATAACGGTTGGAATAATTTGATTGAAACACCGAGTACATGAGGGAATGGTTTTATGAGTTCAATAAGGTCAAGAATCAAAGATTCTAATAGGTGTGAAGACTCTTCCTTAAAAAGAAATGTACTAATTTGAACCATTGAGGAAGAATTTTGGAGTCAAAATAGAGAAATAGGAAATCATGTCTTGTAAAGGAGTATAGGGAAAGTGGCTAAGGACTTGGATAAGGACATAAGGAAAGGTAAAGAGACACTATTGATAATTGATGCAAGAAAGGTTAAAGTTTTTCTTGCTAGAGTCTTATTCTCCAAATGCTAATGAAGGATAATTTTAAAGAATGGTAAGAGTACCTGTACTTACACTTTTTAATGATCATTTTCAATGTTTTCATAGTATGCATTAAGTTAGATGAACAAGAGCATTGGATGCAAAGAGAGGATAAGATGAAAGATATACTTGTATGTGTGTTATAGCTTGAGAATTGAATGATTTAGAGTTGAAAGGAGTAATATTTGAAGTTGTGGACATGTTGAATGTATGAATTGAACTAAGGCTCTGCATCATTTGGTATCGGAATAGAGAAAAAGAGATTGAAGAAGTTGAGAAAATTTTTATACAGTGAAGAGAAGAGACGTGGAGATATTTCCAAGAATATGAGTGAAGGGAAGAGCCATGAGAAGCTCATGAAACTAGTCATAGGGCATAGATATGTGATTCCTAAGTGGATGAAGAAATAAGGAATAGAGAAAGAAGAGATCAAGTCAAAACAAATGCATGAGAGGATAAGAGAACAAGATCAACAATCAATACTGATAAAGATGATGTCAGAAAAGAGGTAATGGAAATAAGGAAAGCATGCAAAGAGAATGTAGTCACAAAATCACATACTTACTATTACATTAATATCATTAGGTATGTTATTTTATATATGGATCTTACGTGATAAGATTATTCACTAGTGACATCCTTTGGTCTTCTTGACAGTTATTCAGGCATTGTTGTTGTCTTTTTGGTTCAGTGTTCACTTGTTATAGTTTTTGGTGTCTTTTAGTGTGTCTCAGGTGTTGTGATTTACTCACTTGTTGTCTTTAGGTCTATTCTGGGGTGCCTAGGGTTACACTGGGGCACCCTGGGGTGCCCGAATCCATGATTTTAGGAATATGTGTCTTTGTAATTATGGTATTATATTTATTTTTTTGAGGTCAATCTTAACGGTTACCCCATACATTCCCCTAGGTCGTAGTTAACAGTTTCAGGTCACCAGTGTTGAAATTAGAACAAGACATCCCTATATAAACATAACATACTCACTCCATTATTAGCGGACATCTTACTATCAAGGGAAGCTATCTACTAAGGCAAGGGACTGCATTTGGGCATCTTCTACATCTGCATCACATAAGCATAGGGGGGAAGGGTTGTATTCTTTCTATTCCATCTACCATTTCCATTCTACATCTAGTTATTACCCCCTACTACTGAATCATTAGCCCCTCTACAAAACAAAAAATAAAAACAAAGGCAATGTTAGAACACCTTACACAGTCAAATACAAACCTTCAACATATTAGAAACAATGTTTCTAGCATTATTCAAAAAAATAAAAAAAATTAGACCAGGGTGCCCAGATGCAGGACTGGGCACCCCAAAGTAGAACACTATTGCCTAGTTTTGGGTGCTTCAACCCTAGGTGTCACTAGCGCCCTTACCGCTCTTGTCTGGGTCCCAACGCCAAGAAAATCCAAAACCGTAAATTTTATAAAATTCAACTGAAATACCTAGTGCACCCTATATTTTTGCAAAAATAATACACTTACCAATTCCGTAGTAGTGCAAGATGCCAGAGTGGTCGCCACTCTCTCAAACCAACTAGGACATAATGGTCTCTCTTGAGGCATCTGTACTCAATCCATATACACTTTCACACTCACATACATAACGAATGAAGTGATAATTTACATTTACACTTTACTATTTATACTCACATTTCAAATGCCACCTTTACTATGGTCTATATTTTTATGCTTATTACTATGACTAATAATACTACACTGTTTCACTCATATCTTGAGTGTTTTTACTCTGATCTACACCTCATTTGTGGAATTCTTTTTAGAATTCCTCCTACCACCGTATTGTACATGTTTCATGCACATTCTATCTCCGTACTGCTCTCTCCTATTCATTACATATGCATTTAAACCTCTTAATGTTACTTTCAGATTAAATTTTGTTCCTTTCCTCACTCCCTCTTTTGCCGAAGGGGGGGCATATTATTAGGGGTCCCCTTATAATGCCTCCTTATGTCACCACATGTTCTAATATCATAAATTCAACTCCTAGAAATTAATACTATCACATTTCACCATCAATCCCCCCTAATGACCTAATTTGGGGGCAACAAATGTTTAACATTTCCTAAACATGATTATTGCTATAACATATCAACTCTCCCTAATGACCTAACTTGGGTGAAAAAAATACTAAAAATCATTTTACATGACATCTCATCAATTTCTAACAAATTTCCCCTAATGACCTAACCTAGGGGAAATTAGTGAAAAACCTCTCCATGAGTAACCAATAAAAACAATCAATCATCCAAATCAAATCATATCATTCAAATCTTCAAGCAGTTTCCTTGATGACCTAACTTGTGATTTTATTCTATATTCCATGTTCGCTTCCAAATGACCCAACTTGGAAGCTGTCTCTTTCATTTTGTGTTTGCTTCTTGATGACCTAACCTGGAAGCTATCTATTGAGTTTGCTTCCAAATGAACTAACTTGGAAGCCGTCTCATTGTCTATTGAACTCGCTTCTAGATGACCTAACTTGGAAGCCTTTACATTGTGGTGACAACCATGGAAAGGGGGTAATATTTCCTTCCCTTTATCACTCCTATATGGGTCAACAGCTTAATACAAATCATTTAGATCCAAAAATCACAATTTTTTTTTATCTAAGTCCATCTGTAGTGGCTAGATCTTGAGGTTGTAGTTAAATTTTGGAGAATAACTTCTCCCTACAGTCTTCCTCTGGTGGCAGGATGCCCAAATCCTCCAATTTTTACATTCATATACAAGCGTTTGGGTTGGGAAATGATCACTTTATACCCACTAATTTGTTATTAAACCACATTTAAAATCATTAAATCACATCCTAATCATCATTTTCATTTTCCACTTTTCATCGCAAAACTTACACTTTTTGATATGTTGCATGGATTAGCTTGCTGATCCATGATTCAACATGCTTTTATAGTTCTATTAGCACACTTCTACTACACATTTTTACGTTCTTCTACAACATGGGATTTTATGGATTTTTCTCAGGTACACATCTCTATCTACTTTATGTTACCAAGATTTCCACTCACCATCATAAAGTGGGGGAAAATGTAGTCATAAAATCACACACTTACTATTACATTTGATGCAGCCTAGAATTCAACAATACAATCCCAGGTGTGCTAGCACATCACTCAGCCTAGATTGAGCACTCACCTGAAGCACGCAAAATGTAACACCCTGAACTATTGTTACCTCCTCCTGAGCATTCAAGTGTTGATATATGGTTTCTTTGTAAAAGGATGTGTTCCTTGATTGAGAAATCATGCTTGATATGTACTGTATCTTCTTTGCAGATTACAGATCTTTGACTGAGTCGGAATATGATTGGACTCTTTTATTTCTTTCATTTTGTATCTGAGTTTAATCTGATCTCGGAATGAATTATAGAGTTATCCACCTATAATACCTAGCCTTGGATAAGTGGAATTGACCCAAGTAATGCTTTAAGTTTGTTCGTGATGAATTAAAATTACAAACCTTGAACAGGTTGCAAGGTCTAGATGCATTGAATAAGCTAGTCCGGAGTATAACTCAGGTTGATCGTGTGAAAAGGATTGGTTCCCGATATCTAAATATATCTGGAAGGTCTTGATTACGGACCAAGTAATAATTCAGTTACATACAAATTCTGTAGCCTAATGGCAGTACAGGAGTTAACCCTGTTCGAGAATGCATGTTGTAGGTCTTTTTCTGAGCATACGGAATGTAGACCTAACTGGAATTATTAATGTTAGTAACCTAAAACTAAACTTAACCTAGGGGTTAGATTAGTGATAATCTAACCTAGACCTAGGCTAAGAGCTAATGTCCTAAGTTAGTATCTATGTTCTATGAAGTTAGACTAGGTGTTATCCTAAATTCTAACCTAAGTTACTAACCTAACTATTGAACAAGGATGTAAGGGGACCTATGGAGGGATGCGAACCATGGGCAGATTTTTCTATGTCATTAAATGCAAAGGATAAGTATGAAGGACAGGTATTGGTAGAAGTTTTAGAAACGGCTAACTTGAGCCGACGTGGCAGGTCGCCAAAACTGAAAATGGTCTTGAAATTTTATTTGTCTATCGCCAACTATGGCGGTCGGTGGTAGTGGAGTTTGAGCGGGAAGTTGGGAGTAAATGCAATTAATGAGCTCGGAAGTCGAGCTCGGAATTTGCGAGAAGGCATGCAAATTGGAAAGTTAATGTTTTGTTTGGCTTATCACGAATTCCGGTTTTCCCTCTGCCTGTTCACTGGTTCTTCGCACCAGTCTTCTTGGTGTTGCATGGTGAGTATGAGCGTATCTAGCTCTTTCCTCTGGCAAGGAAAATATATAAGTCATGGAAATAGCAAAATTTTGTTGGTGGCTCTAACTTGGAAAAGGAAAAGAAAGTCTGAGCTCTTTCAGTGGTCTGCTTCGGAATTTTGAGCAAATATCCAGGCATGTCAGGCCCTAACTTTTAAAAATCTTGCTCTTCTTCAAATGATTTCATTAGAAAAACTTTGTTCAAATGATTTATGGAAATAGATGGTTTCTATGGTAGCCTTGTGTGATTTTTTGCACTGAATCTTCCTGCGGATTCGATTTTTCATTTAACCCTTGAGGGGTGTTTATTATATTCGAACTGTTTCTATATTTCTTTGTGTTTTGCATTCTGGCTTAAATATGTGAAATATATGAAAAGAATGTATGCTCGGCCTGCTCTGCGAGAGCCCATAAATTATTCTCGTGATGGGTACAGGCCACTGTGATGCTTGTCGATTTATACTCATAGTCGATGCTTGTTGCTGATACTTGCCGTTGATGTTTGTTGTGGATACTGGTCGGGAGGGATACTGATGGACATTGGTGTGATTGTTCAGTTAAATTGAACTTTTTGTAAGCTTGTTGTGGTTATTATTTAGTGGTGATTATTGATTCTTGCTGGGTTTCATTATGAAATTTTATAGTTATTGTGAAGAGATAACTTACTGTGTTACAGTATTCATTACGACTTTCTTGGAGTTGTTTTTCCCTTGCGAGGAGGTTATGGGGATTCAACCCGTTTATATATATATATGTTTATTTTATTTGAAACGACTCTGTAGAGTCCATTGAATGATTCGTACACTATGGACCACTATGGAAGCTTTATATATCTTTGAATATTGGTAATTTGAGTTTCGTTGGAGTCTTGAAGAAGTAACAGGTCATACGACCTCTGTAATTTGTAATAAATTTAGGTACAAACTCCCTGGTTATACTGTTACGTTTCCTTCTGTGTAAGCTTGTTCGAGAATATTGAAGAGGTTTAGTGGGAATTCTTGTTACGAAATCAGTAATTTGTTTAAGCCTGATTTTTAATGTTTAACATTATTGGCACAGTTGGGAATCACTGTTTATTATTTATTTGATATACTGTTGCTTGGGTTTAGTTGAAACCCTTCTAGGTAACTACAGTACCTACCTCAATTAAGCTTGTTTAGTTACTAGTGTTTTCGACACTTTTGGTTTCCTTGAGTATGGGAAGATATCTTATTATCGGCTTTTGGAAAAAGCTATACTGTTAATACTGTTTACGGAGTTAGTTTTAAAATCCTTGCGTGGTAATCTGTGTCACTGTTTCTGTATAAGCCTGAGTATGAACATGTAATGGTTTTGGCTTTGTTGAATTTCTTTAAATAGCTTGACATCTTGTATTATGGCTTTTATAAAGTAGGTCGTGAATACCATACTTTCAACTCTAATTGCGTTCAGAAGTGACTACGATATTCTATGTTATGTTTTCTTTCTGATTACATTCCAGTTTGATGTGGCTGTGCATGTTGCATGGATTTCGTTTAAAAATCTCTCTGCATAGTCATAGGGAGATGATATTGGTTAAATGATTTCGAGTCTCTTGTTGACTGCGACAACGAAGGAGATCCTTTGAATTCGACCTTGGGTCTAAAACCCTTACAGTGTAGAAAGGGTTTGAATGGGCTGTAGGTTGTTATAGGGATTGTTGGCGTGTTACGTCTTCTTTGCATAGATATCCATTCTTGAGCATGATTGAATTTAGGAGTTGTCGACTGTACCTAAACAGGTAATGGTAGTGTTTATCTTCTTATATGTCGCTTCTTGCGTAAGGTCATACTGAGTCTGCTTGGTAGATAGACACCGTTGTTTGGCAAGAGGGCTACTATACTGTAGTTGCTTTATTGTAAGTTTTAACAAAACAGTGGTGCTGTTGATGGACTCAAGTGATTTATTTGCATGTGTATTAAGTGAATGCCTTGCTTTTTGAAAGAAGGTATAGTCATGAGCTAGTTCAGAGGGAAACATGTACAATTTGTTTATTTCTCTTCTGTTGTAAATTATAAGTTGATATAATTGTTTAACTAACATCTGTAATTGTTTTTACATAATGACGTTATCAGGATTGATATGGTATTCCTATTTTTAATTTGAATATCATGATTTTTCTGATGTTTGTTCATCTTGGGATTTACAATGAATAATTGCTTAGGATACTTTTGTTCTTCTTGATCCCTAATATTTTGATGAAATATTTGAGAAGTATATAGGACTACTCTGTAATGAAAATTATTATTACACGTTATAGACATGATATATTCCTAACGTATAGTCTGAATCATGTTTACTTGTTTGGTGATTTTATATCATTTAAACAGGGTGTTTAATGAAAACAATTAACGGATTGTAATTGTTTTAAGAGTTAGTGCTTATCATGCTCAGTTCATTGAACTGACCCATGTTGATAATTTTTGCAGATGGATGCCGTAAGTGGTAAAAGTAATGCAGATCTGACAGGATGATCAGATTGTTTAATTTGATTTATAATGAATTACATCTTGATTTTCTAAATGTACTATATGTGGAAAGATGTTCCTTCTCCGTTGAGCATTGTATCAAGTATGCTGAATGCATAAAATGTATTTGTATAGTTCTGAAAGGAATAGAAATAAGTATTTGCTACTTATGTGTTGTAGTCTTATTTTGATAGTTGACCTTCTTTGGTTTATATACCGGAGGGGCAATGTTATCTTTGTATAATTTGGAGACTTTTGTGATTGTCAATGAAAGCTTACAAGAAAATGTGATTGAATTCTTATGAGTGTTTAGTAGTTCTAATTTGTTCTATCGAAAGAAAAATTGAAATTTAAATCATTGTCTTTCTAAAAGATAGGATTAAAATAAACCTAAGCAGAACGCTAATCAAGCTGAATTAAATTACTAATCCCTAGTCTTGATTATGACAGGACAACATTTAATTGGATTCTTAATCATTTATATCTTGATACTAATAAGTATGATATAAATTCAGTTAGGAGAACTGATATAAACCTAATGGGGTTCAGATGGCAATCTCATGTGAAGTTTATGAGTTATTGTCCCATTTCGTTGTTTTAGAATCATGTATATTCTAAGAACTCCTTGATGAGATGTTGGCCTTAATATCTCCACCGTGTAATGGGTTTTATTGAGGAAGGTCATCCTAAGATGAGCAATCCAGGGATCAAGAGAGGCTAACCTTAGGGGAACGTCTTTAATGTAATTTAAACTCAACGTGCGTAATGCATATTAATAAGTAGATCTTTCCGAGGCGGATTTAAAGGTTGACGACACAATTCAATTGCAGGGTTGTACCTCCGAGAAGATTAGGATCTTCTCGAAGTTACAACAATGCAGGTGACTTATGACGACACCCTTTGCATTGATCGCTAAGATTTACACTTTGATCTCGAACAAGTTACTCAGGGACCGATTAGGAATGTGGTCACGTTATAAGGCTGCCTAGGAGATTCGGGGTATCTTGACACACTGGTTTAACTAGGGTTGAACCAGTATGTCATCGTATCCCTAATCCTCGTGGGCATCCATATAACATTATCACCTTGTTAATCTGTTTCTGAGTGAATAAGTTGAGATAGGAGGGACTGACAGAAGTTGGTATAAGACATTCTACATAACATAAGAATGGGGTGAAGGGCGTATTCCAGATTGATGAGTATGACGTTAAGGAATACGAGACATAAACAGTATGTTTCAAATCTTTGGCCAAAGTATCGCAAGCTGCTGATTGTGTTGTCCTAATTCACCTAGTCTAAGGGATGAGATGCCGATGAATAATGGTAACAATTATTCAGTTAGGTTCCTTGGACAAAGCATTCTGAATCCCAGAATAGGGAAGAGAACCGCAAGAGTGAAGTGTTAAATGAAAACTCCAACTCTTATTACTCATGAATAGATCGGTAGATTACCGAGTCATGGAATGAATAGATCGAAGGTACTTCGAGTCATTACAACTGCATATGGTTGTCTGTTATAAGAATGGTTATTTGATTGTGAGTTCTAAATTAGGTATTTAGAACCAGGATGCAATTATCAAAAAAAATAAAAAATTGACTTGTTCTATTGTCTAAAATGAGGATGTTACACAAAAGTACCAAGTTCCTCTTTAGGGTTGTTGTTGCATGATGTTAACATGATGAATAATTTAATCATTCAGATCTATAGATAATATATCTTTCAAACAGTGCATATTCAGACCTAGATCTAGAAAATAACAACATTAAAGGATAACCATAATGGAATCAAGCATGCAATACTGAATTATAACCATGATAACACCTTGTTTCAGTCCATAATCTCCATTATATTAATTACAATAAATACACAGAAGCTTCGTTACAATAACAGTAGTATACACTCATGCGTGTAACAGATCTAGCAGCATAATCTCACTATACCCTAGTTCTCACACGTATATCTATGCTCTCTCTGCTACACAGTTCAATAAATATTTATAAGGGTGGGGAATTTCCCTTCACCACTTATCTAATCCCAAAATAGGTCGCATGCTATTATTAGCCACACGTCTGTTACAAAAATAGGCTTACATGCAAGAATGCTAACAATAGATCTCTCTTTGTCAACTATCAGTTCACAATTATATCTTTAGCTTGCATCCATGCAAAGCGCTTCATAGCTGATCATCCAAAAATAGCCAATGCATGTCACACAAGTCTCCAATTGGTTTGAGTGCTCCGCACACTATTTCCAAAAATAGATCCTCATCATGAAAATGGCTAAGTCTTGAATCTGTTTCTCTTATTTGCATGTGATCCTTTCTGATACTCCCTTACATTTGAATGTGATCTACTCTCCCATGCGAACCTTCTGTATTTCCTTCGCTAAGTGTCATATTATGACTGATCAACATTACCCCACACTAGTTTCATTTCCACCCTGGAAATGGTTATCTCCAAAATGAATCAAAGAATATGAATAGAAGAATAGAAATAATTTTGATGAATGAAAGAATGTCTTTAACCTGTAGTATCTTCTTCTGCAACCTAAATAATCAATTCTGGATATTCCTCTTTTATCTCCACCTCTAAGGTCTGTCAGTCATTAAGCATGGCCTCTGCTTTCTCTAGAATATCCACTACAATTGACTCTAATTCATCCCTTGCAATCTCTCCTTTTTCATTCTGTAAGACCAACACAATGTTGGACATGTCAGTCATTCTCCCTTCCAACAAGTCCATCTTTTGAGCGATGAGTTTTCCAAGCTCATCCAACCTTTCCCTGTGAGGTTCCTGAGTAGCTGTAAGGGCCTCACACTTTTGCTTAACAAGTGTTAACCATTATGCGCAACCCAATGTCTCATCCTTCATGGATTTCAAGACCTCATTGTCTTCTAAAATGGTCTTGGTCCTTATAATAGCCTCTAGACATTGCTGTACAAATATTCAAGTGCTTGATCTGCCTTCTTGAGTTCCTCCTACAAGCTCTGAAGTAATCCTTCATATGATGTAATCTTCCGCATCACTGAAGCCTTTTTTTTCTTTGCTTCCTATGTTGTATCCTTTGGCTCAGGAATGCGTAGAGGTTCATCTTCAAGCACTAAGTCCACCAATGTACTTACATAATGTATTTTTGAAGGAAATGTCTTAGGTACCTTTGGCTCTAAGTGTGGCCTAGCCTTCATGACATTGTCACCAATCTCCTCTGCCATGCTGATAAACACAACATTCTTCTTTTGTGCCAAGTCTTTTTCCTATGTTTTAGGTGTTATCTCCTCATCCTTAGTCTTGATCTCCTCCCTCAACACCCTAATTATCGCAGCTTTATCCATATTCCGTCGTGTGACCTTTGTCGAGACCTTCACCAAAGCATTGCTCACCTATTCATCTAACATAACAGTAGGCTTTATTGTTATGTGTCTAGCCTGAGGTGTCTTTTTCAACCTCCTTGACACACATGAATCCTCACACACATAAAATTATGGTTCATCCATGTGCATGTGCATTGAACATGACAATTACTTCCTTGTGTGCGCACTATTGCCATATCTTCATCCATTAACTCCCAGCCATATAAATCCTTTTGTGTCATTGTGCTCTAGAAATAGGTGCGGACAATTTTACCTGTGTCCTCAGCGTAGCCCATGGCTAGTGGAATATACTCCCCACTTTTTCTTCTTGATCTAGGCTACTTAGGAATTTGGGCTTCAAGATTTGGAACTTGTACGGCTATGTCCTGAGTAGTCTCTGTTGTTGTCTCTTTTGCCCCTTTTTCTTCCTCTTCTCCATCCTTCATTTCTTCATCTTTTTGTTCTTCCACATTCTCTAGAGGTGTAGGAGAATTGGGTGCTCTTTCCTTTGACTCTTCCACTTCCTCATTCAACTTTAATTTCCTTCTCCTTTTCTCAGTTGTCTCCTTCTGTGGAGAGATTTGAGGTGATCTGCGCACTGTTTTATGGAGTAGCACCTTGGGATCCTTGTTCTCTGGAATACTCTCTTGAATCGGCACTCTCCTTGGACTGCATCCAAGTCCTCATCATCTCCCTCTTGTGGCTAAGGTGGTGTAGTTACGCACGCTCAACTTCATCCTTATTTGGAGGTTGTCTTCTACCTCTGTGTTCCAAACCACCACTATCCTCATGCTCTTCCTCTTCATCATCAACCTGAATTGTTTCTGTGGGCTTGGGTGCTGGAATATTTTCCATTGTATGCTTACCTTTTGGTGGCCCTGGGAGCACGAAATCATTCTCCACATACTTAGTGTTCTCCAGCTTGGGTTTGAGTTGTAGGTACACAAGTGCTACTCCAGTGTCCCTAACTGCCAAGCTTACAGGTTTCATGCTTATAATATCTAAAATAATTCTTTCAATGTATGCATTGCACCCTGGATATACATACTTCTTCCTCAGAGTGTGGTAGTTGCAATCTACCTTATCTGCATTGAAGGTTAAGTGGCGTGCATCTGAAAACTGATGAACTGATGCTTGGAAATACCTTGCTGTGAAGGCATATGATAATTTCCACCATGGGATCCAAGCCCCATCCTTCATCGTAAATCATGTGATGAAAAAAATGTTGGTATATGTAAAATTGAACTACCTTACCCACCACCGAAGGAAAATCCTTGGGTATGCACCACTCTTCCTCAAACGTCATGTGGAGTCTATCATACCACATCTCCACCCTCTGCTTGAATGGTCCACTCATTGATCCATCACACAAGTACTTTCCAAACCTTTCCACATGTGACTTGTGTTCCATGGGGTACTCCCAAATCTTCTCCTTTGGCCCATCAGGCACCCCAATCTCCATGAATACTAAGGACAATAACACAGTGCCAAAAATTATTCTATCACATGTCCATGCTTCTTCGATGATTGTCTTTGCTATGTGATCTACAATATTGTAGACCACTCCTTGAGACATCTTCTTGGCGACGTGTAACCACATTGTGTTTACCTGCGACCACCTTCCTTGGTCATTCACCTTTGTCACAAGATGTTCAGATGCCTGCACTACTGGGTACTTTTTCAACTTTTCAATGTCCATGCCACGCAGACCCTTGGTATACCCCAACTCCTTCCTCATCTCTAGGATTGTGGCCTTATCAGTTAAATCACTATCCAGATCCAACCATGAGGCCCTTAGTCCTGTCACCATTGAAATCAAAGTAGCTGTGATTCTTACCCTCCATCTGACGAAGTAGAAGAAGTCTCATAGACTCTACTCATCAACCATCGATACAATGGTTCATACTTTCCAAAATATGGCAGATCATACAGCTGGTAGACTCCATTCTGCTTTAATAACTTCTCACCAGCGTCATCGTATATTGGCATATCCTCTGTCATGCGCTTGTTCATTTTCATGCTCAACAACGCATCGAGCTCCTTCTTATTATCTGATGTTTGATGGTTGTAGTCATTGATTTTACATTGGTGGATATGGGAATCCCATTCTTGTCCCATAATCACGCCCTCCGAATACTGAATTTCTAAAAAAATTACTCTAAGGAGTAATTTCTTCTTCCACTTCAACCTTCTTCTTCCCTTTATCTCCTGTTGTGGGTGCTTTCTTTGGTGCCATTTGAAAAATCTCTCTTTTCTTCCCTCTATAGTTGAGAAAGTCAAAACCCTAGCTTAAATCTCCATGCCCTAGTGGAAATCATGTGCCCTAGCTCATTTGTAACACGTCTACTTCACTCAAACCTTCACCTATGGTAACACAAGCTTCTCCAGCGCACAACCCTTCTCTCCACGTCTGGTTTCACACTCTACGCACCTCAACATGATTTCTCGTCTCATTCACACTTAACCCTTTTCAAATTCTCTCAATTACAATGGTAAAAATGAACTCGCATCCTGTCCTTATATAGAATTTCAAAAAGTTAGTGCATTTATTGCTCCTCCACCTACCAACAATCCTCTCATTAAGTGACCATTTTCATTATTTCTACATGGTACATCTTTACACCCAAGCTATAACCTTCTAGCGTGCCCTCCTACCTTTTGGCTGCAGACTTCTCTTCAGCGTGCTTCCATGTGCCTGAGTACCTCATCACTGCGCCTTCCACTGGTAGTCTTCTCAGCCCCTGCTTACCTCACGTTATACTTGTTTCTTCATTCCTCTCTATCTATGGTCCTTGTGTCCAGAAGAAATCTTTTTTTTTTTCAATTTTCCAACCTTGAATAGCACCTGTAGATAGTTCCTTTCATGTGGAATTATTTCCATCTGTACCTGGATATCAACAACCTACCCCACACTAAGGGTATGTGCAGTCCTCTACACATAAAAATTCTTCAAATAGTAATTAGCTTCTGATGCATAAATGCACTTATTACATAAACACACCAACTAAATTGACAAAACATAGCAACAAAGAAGGAAACACATTAAGGGAATGCAGAATTGAAAACCTAATCTAAATGGCAACACTGCCTTATTACAAACACCAAGAAGACTTATTTATAGTAGGGCTTCAGCCTACTCCCATTGAAGTAACCAGGTAACCGTATTCCATCAAGGGCCTCTAACTGACAAAGCACCTGATTCAAGTATGTGAGTGATAACATACGGCCCCAACCAATGTACCTTGAGTTTTCCTGGATGGCACAAAAAATTAGAATCATAAAGGAGCACCATCTGTCCTATCTCAAGCTTTTTACCCCTGATGTGCCTATCATGCCATGCTTTCTACCTGGCCTTTTCTTGTTTTTGACTCCAACGTGCTATGGCTCATCATTCATCTAATTTGATTAACTGTTCAATGCATTCTTCTAATGCTTTCTCATCAGTAAGACCTCCAGTGCATGCAATACACAAAGAAGGTAACATAAATTCCATAGGAAGAACTACTTCTGTGCCAAACACTAACTAAAATGGTGTGGCTTTGTTCAACCTTTTATATGTTGTCTGATATGCCCAAAGTACTACATATACCTTATTATTCCAATCCTTTTGTCCAACATCATAAATTTTTGTCAATGTATGGCTCAAAATTTTGTTGAAAGCCTAAGCAGTCCCATTTTCCTGAGGATGATAGGGTGTAGTCTTATGGTGTGCAATCATGAATTCATCCAATAGAATTCTGATTGTCTCATTAAGAAAATGTGTGCCCCTATCACTGGTCAAACTTAAAGGACATCCATACCTTGTAATAATATTTTCCCAAAGAAACCTAGTTGTTGTGACTGTTGTACAATACTTTGTAGGTGTTTCTTATGCCCACTTGGTCAGATAATCTATGCAAGTTATGATGTAGCATGATCCAGTTCTACGTGTAACTGGTGAAACAGGACCCACAAAATCTATAGCCCATTTCTCAAATGGTTCGGCACTAATAATGGGTCTTAGAGGCATTTCATCTCATTGACCTGGTTTCCCAAGACGTTGGCAATGATCACATGCCTTACAAAATTCCTTACAATCTTTATACAGGGTCTCCCACCATAATCCAGTGAGTAGAATCTTGCACATAGTGGCATCACCGACATAGTGGCCACTTAAAATACCACCATGAGATTCTTCCATAATATCTATGTGCTCATGTTCCAATACACAACGGCGTAATACCTCATCCCAACCTAACTTGTACAGGTCACCACTAATCAACATGTAGGGGGTTACGCGTATAACAAGTTGTTTCTTCTCCAAGGATTTCATTCCCTCTGGTGTCATCCCTGTTCGTAGAAAGACAACAATGTCCTCTAGTTCTGATTTCACTCATTGTAACCTTTATAACTATGCATCTAGCATGGTATCCTCAATTTCCTATGCTTATTCTCCTGACTATATTCTTGATAGATGGTCTGGTCTAGAATTACTTTTCCCTAGTTTTACCACAACTGTGAAATCAAATTCTTGAAATAAGAGCACCCATCGACATATGCACCCTTGTAGAATGGGCTTTTTACCAAATACTTCAATGCCATGTGATCTATATAAAAGATGAATGGTGTAGCTAGTAGGTACTGGTGGAATTTATGTAGCACATAGATCATTGAAAAAGCTTAGAGCTCTGTAGTTGTGTAATTCTATTTTTCAGGAGTCATCTTTCTACTAGAAAAATAGATAGGATGATCTATAATACCTTCTCCAGGTTGAGTCAACACCACCAATGGATGTGCTAGAGGTGTCAACATGTACATGAAAGGGTTGGTCCCATGAAGGAAAACACAGAATAGGTGGTAGTAAGTTTTTCCTTTAATGTCTCAAATGCATGTTGTTGTGGTTCTCCCCAGTAGAACATACCTTTCCCTTTCAGTAACTCCTCCAATGGTGTAAACAACTTTGGCATATCCTTTGATAAACTTTCTGTAATATCCTGTATGACCCAAAAATCCATGCACCTCACTCTGACTGATAGGCTCCCTTAGGCCTATAATGACTGTAACCTTGGCTGGATCAACCAACAAACCTTCCTTGCAGATTATGTGTCCTAGCAATATCCCAAATGGTGTAGCAAATATGCACTTCTTGATGTTCAAGGAGATACTCAATTGTCTACATCTTTCAAACATTAAGTGCAGATTGTCACAATGATCCTTAACTAATCCATACACTGTCCAATCATCTAAATAGACCTGTAAGAAGTTGTGAATAAATTCCTTGAATGCTTGAACAACTATGCATGAAAATACAGTAGGCACATTTTTCAGACCAAAAGGCATTACAGTATAGGTGAAGCTACCCCATTCAGTAGTAAACGTAGTCTTTTCCTGATCCTCCTGGGAAATCCAAACCTGATGATACCTAGAGAACCCATCTGTAAATGAATAGATTTTGCACCCTGCAACCCCTTCTAGTATTTCCTCTATGAATGGCAGTGGGAAAGGGATCAGTCACACATGCAACATTCAGCTCCCTGTAATCCATGCAAATCCTAATCCATCCATCCTTCTTGATACTGATCACCATTGGACTAACCCATTTTGACTCATCAAGGGGCTTGATAATTCCAGACTTCAACATTTTGTCAATCTCTTCTTTGACCTTTTTGTGCAAGTTGGGGTTCATCCTGTAGGGTCTCTTTCTAACTGGGTGCACACCCTCTTTAAGTTTTATCTTCATCTCCCCTAACGATTCATGCACGCCTTTAAGTTCATGGTACCCCTAGGGAATAAGTCCTGGTAATCCCTTAGTAACTCTATGATTTTTTCCACTTCAGAGTCTAACCAATAGTCCCCAATTACGGCTTCCTTAGGCTCAACATCTGATCCAATATTCACCCTCTTTGTCTTCATAGGTTCATGATAGGCGTGCGTGGTCATATCTGCATTGTCCAATACCTCATGCCTACCTGTTGAATGGTTTACATCCATATTTTCTACTTCCTCATCATCCACTAAGTAGACCATTTTTCCTTTTTCCTTCTCAAGGAAAGCACATTGAAGTAGTGTTGCATCATCCTCTGTTTCTTCAACAGGACATGCTCCTGAGTCTCCTTCATCCAATAACTCTTGAAGGAGTTCTTCAACCTTGGCACTATCTCCCATAGTTAAGTGCTTTATGACTTTCAATGCTTCTTCCACCAGAGGCTTTGTAGAGAAGAATTCAAATGTCTGGGTCATTCCTGCAATTAAATCCTGCCAATTTCCAGTCTCTCTATGGAGTTCTACATATACATACCAAGCACGTGTGCATCCTTGTAAAGTGGAATAAAACTTGTGCACCCATAGCGAAGGTGGTAAAGCTTCCTGCCCTTCTGTCCAGAGTCTCTCACACTTCTGAACGTGGTGCTGAACAAGTTGATTACCATGATAAGTATAAATTTGAGTAGGTGCATTGCTCCTAAAAAACCTAGTAGTAAGGGCGATCCTAATTTCATTCCATCCTACAAGATTATCCTTGTGGGCCACCCACCAGTGTTGTTGTCCCATGTAGTGTATATGCTAGCATATTTCTTCTTTCCAATGGGTCTATCCACTGTTCCTCCATGGTGCTCAAAAATACCATAGGATCTCCTTCTCTAGTGTAACAAGGTACCGAGTTGTTACCTATCCTTCTGACATAATGCAGTTTCTTGCCTCTAGGAAATATGCTCTTTACTTCACGCCCTACCAACTCATAAGTGTTATGAGCCCAATTATCACAAGCAACACTTGTAGTATCACTAATGGACTGTGCATCCTCCCACTGAATTATTCCTTCTTTAGTTGGCTCAAGCATCTCTGGGTCTCAGATGGCGCGTACATAAATCCTATTCAGATCGTCTTCACTTAAGGGCTCAACATAGGGTGCAGATTTTCCATCTGTTAAAGGGATAATAACTCTTTCCTCCTTGTTTTCAAAACTGATATAACCTTTGTTGAACCAAAGATCAACATTATTTGCATAGCACTAGGGACACCCCAATAGAGATGGGAAGCTATCTGACTCTACCAGCGCTAAAACCTCAAAGTCTCTAGTGAACTTGGCTCCTTGTATAGTAATGGATGCATCTTTCAAAACTCCGATGGGAGTGGCTTTAGTCCTGATTAGCCATGAACAATACATTAGAGGATGGCTTCAATGGGGGTCTTCCCATTTGTACCCATGCATCTAAGGTAAGAACATTGAATTTTGCACCTGTATCAATCAGTATATTACTCAATAGCCACCCATCCACAACAACATTCAGAGTGATTTCCTTGTCATAATCTAGGCTATGAGGGGGAAGATTCACATGTAGGATCTATCGTCTAGTCTCAATACTTGCGAACGGAGTGTTTCCCTTTAACCAATCCCCTAACAATGGAATGATATTTTCTTGGTGCAACATTTTACATACTTCCCTTAAGTCATCTATATCATTTTGGACCATCTCTGATACTTTCTTTTGCTCCATCTTCCGTGATTTCTCTTTTAAGTATTGTATCTCACCCTGAAGATTCCTAAGAACTTCCATGGTTTCTTGATAAACCTCCTTTTGATGGGAAGGATCTGGGTACCGTGCATGTAGAACCTCCTCCTTAGTGATGGTAGGCTTCTACTGCAATGCTTCTCTGGCACGTGCCACCTCAGCGCGGGTCATGATCTTCACTTGCAACTCCTCAGAATCTTCCTCCAACTTAGGCATCCATTGATTTTCAATAGCGTGTTGTATCCTAACCATCCCCGTGCCTTCATTTTATTGTTTATGCTTCTTACTAAGATGCTCATACAAGTTCGGGAACTCCTCATAGCTATGGTTCTTTCCACAAAAAGAACATGTAATATTCTGAGGACATTCACGCCTGTAGTGGTCAGGAGATCCACATGTATAACATGTTCCGTGAGGGAACTCACTTCTTCCACTACCATGACCTCGTCCTCCAAATCCACTGCGGTATCCTCGACCTCTGCCATGACCACCTTCAAAATGCCCTTCATTCCTGATCATAGCACCCCTGATTGTGATCTCGGTCCTGATGCTCATTCTTTCCCTTAGAGTTATCTAAAACTCTTGTCTTTCATACACCAATATCTATAGCATCATGGATCTAACCAATCATCCTACAGTCTTTGGTGTCATGAGTCGTGGACCTGTATATTTTACAATAGCTTGAAACATTCTTCCTTATCGCGCATTGTAATAATGGGTAGTGGTTAGCATCATGGTTTAAATGGAATATCTCACAATCCAACAACAATAAGCATACTGATCTGTGAGGACAACTATCCTTTGTGTGACCTTCTACTTCACAATATGTGCACCAAATCCCTGTGTGCATCTCATGTGCTGAATTTGCTGATAGTTTCTCCAACTGTCTTGCCATAGCTGTGATTTGTGCTTCTAAAAATGGGCTCACCCCAGTGTCTATGCTTCCAACTACCTCAACACGTAAGGCTGCTTCAAGTGCTTCACATGGATTAGTGTATGTCTTATGTGATAATGCCCTCCTAAAAGGGGTAATTAAGCCCCCAATGAACCACTATGCATGTTGGCTTGCGTGTATATCATAAGAAAACTTAGATAACAACATTTTAAAATGGGCATCATACTCTCTAACACTCTTAGTAGTTCCTTGCTTAATATCCTTGAGTGCACTTATACTCTTCTGCTCAAACTCAGGGATGTGAAACTCTTTAAGGAATGCATCTTTTAAAGTTGTATAGTCTACGCAAGTCTGATCAGGGTCAAACTTTCTGTACCAGCTGTGTGCACGCCCTTGTAACGTAGTAGCAAATTGGCTTTCCCTACGCTCAGAAGTCATGATTCCTTTTGTGTGCCACAATATTTCACACATATGCACATGTTCAGGAACATCTTCTATGCCCCTATAGTCTGGAAGACGAAGAGACATCTCCATGTAAATATTCTGGGGTTGGTGTGGACCTTGCCCACCTAATCCAGAACCTCCTGTGTTTCCCCTACCTCCAGAACCACCAGATCCACTAGAACTAGAGCTACCTATGCCTCTGATCCTGAACCTGTAGTTGGTGTCAGACCAGAAGATGTACTTCCCTGTGTCCCAATAGTAGAACTGAACTATACCCCAATAGTCTGCGAAGCATTACCACTTCCAGAAGTTAGTCCAAAAATCAAGGTGCACCTGTATTCTATGTTGATGATACACCTAAAAAGGTACTCCCATATAACAACGAATTCATTTGCGCTGCCATCGTTGTGCCTCTATAAGACTTTCTCCTACTCTCCCACTACCTGAATTAGCTTGCTGACTGCTTGTTGTACTAGATGCTGGAAACCCAAGTGCAAGGGCAAGGTTAGCCAGGTGGATTCAGATGCGTGCCCGCGGCCCAGGTCGTCTCTGTTGGCGTGCTTCTACATGAGGCTGAGGAGGGTTCCCTATCATGTTTTCCCAAATGGGGGAGTTCCTGAGGCTCGGGTTCCACGTCTTCTACGTGAACTTCAACTCCTTCCCGAACTATCTTTCTCCACAACACCATTTTCTCTGTAACCTCCCGCTGCTTCTGTACCTCCCTCTCGCATGCCTCATTATACTTAAGCCATGTATTTCCTCTCTCTTCATTTCTGCCGCTAGGTTTGCCATCTTTCACCAAACCTGTCTCCTTCCCCCGCGTGTGGTGGGGTTTAGTTAGCCATTGGTTTACTCTCAAAATTCAAAGTTACCATTAAGATCTTGATCGTTAGTGGAATGCCTTGCAGGTAAGTTCCCATTGGATATCATAAAAAACTAGAATTCAGCTACCTCTGGACACGAATAAGTGGAAATTGAGTACTCCAAGATATAACTGTTCAAAACACCATGGAACCATGTATCCACAGCTCGATTCCAAATCAGATCAACATCATAAAGGGCCTGAAATTCTTCCTGTGTCTAGACAAGTGCGTGATACCTCCAATTCCTCTTAGATGCATACACAATCAACCACTCGTACAATTCTACTGGAAAGATAACGAAGAAGATCTCATATAAACTGTCATACATGTTCTGTTCCACCCACATGCGCATGCATTAAACTCAGATCCAGTGTTGAAATGCCATGCGTATTCTTCTTCTAGATCATGTATCCACTCCTCAACACTTTCTAAGGTCAACTGGTATGTCTTCATCATGAACCATCCTGAAAACAACTGAAAAAGAGGTCCCAGTAATAGAACCAATGATGCAGCCTAGAATTCAACAATACAAGCCCAGGTGTGTTGGCACATCACTCAACCTAGACCGAGCACTCACCTGAAGCACACAAAGGTACCAGCCCCTCTTTAGGGTTGTTATTATAGGATGTTAGCATGATGAAGACTTTAATCATTCAGATCTATAGCTAATATATCTTTCAAATAGTGCATATTCAGACCTAGATCTAAAAAATAAAATCATTAAAGGATAGCCATAATGGAATCAAATATGCAGTACTAAATTATAACACCTTATTTCATTCCATAATATCCTTTATATTAATTGCAGTAAATGTACAGAAGCTTCGTTACAATAACAATAGTATACGCTCATGCGCGTAACAGATCTAGTAGCATAATCTCACTATACCCTAGTTCTCACACATATATCTATGCTCTCTCTACTACAAAGTTAAATACATATTTATAAGGGTGGGGAATTTCCCTTCACCACTTATCTAATCCCAAAATAGGTCGCATGCTATTATTAGCCACGTGCCATTACAAAAATAGGCTTACATGTAAGAATGCTAACAATAGATCTCTCTTTGTCAACTATCCATTCACAATTCTATCTTTAGCCTACATCCATGGAAAGTGCTTCATAGCTGATCATCCAAAAATAGCCAATGCATGTCGTGCAAGTCTCTAATCGGTTTGAGTGCTCTGCACACGTTATTTCTAAAAATAGATCCTCATCATGAAAATGGCTAAGTCCCGAATCTATTTCTCTTATTTGCGCGCGATCCTTTCTGATACTCCCACACCTTTGAATGCACTCTTCTCTCCCATGCAAACCTTCTATATTTCCTTCATTGAGTGCCAGATTCTGATTGATCGACAACATTAATACCACCGGGTATGTTATTTTATATATGGATCTTGTGTAGTAAAAGTACTCACTAGTGACCCATCCTTTGGACTTGTTGGCAATTAGTCACGCATCATTGTTGTTTGTCTGGTTCATTCGTCACTTGTCATTGTAGTTTTGGGCATCTTTTAGGGTGTCTCGGGTGTCTTAATTTTCTCACTTGTCATCTTTAGGTCTAGTATGGGGCACTTAGGGTTTCACTGGGGCACCCTGAGGTGCCCCAGTCCATGATTTTAGGCACCCATGTCATTGTAATTTATGGTCTTAATTTGTTTGTTTGAGATCGATCTTAACGGTAACCCCATGCATTCCCTTAGGTTATTATCGGCATTTACGGGTCACTAGTGTTGAAATTATAACAAGAGATCCCTATATAAACATAACATACTCACTACATTATGGATGAACATCTTACCATCAAGGGAAAATATCTACTAAGGCAAGGGACTATATTTAGGCATCTTCTATATCTGCATCACAAAAGCATAGGGGGAAAGGGTTGTATTCTTTCTATTCCATCCACCATTTACATTCTACATCTAGTTATTGCCCCCTACTACTGCGTCATTGGCATTAGGACATCCTAGGCATAAAATTACACACACACGCACATAGAAATACATGGGATCTGAAATTTAGTGCAATTCTCAGTTGTAAGACAACTAGTTCGGAAATTGAGTTCAGTCCAACCTATTCATATGAATTTTTTATTTTTAGGAATTTATGTTTTAGATAGGGTTTTTTAGGTAGATCTTCATATGACAATTACAACAACATAGGTGACATTATTGTGACACATGTACAATAGGAATGAAGGTATTGAAGAGATATTACAACACTTCCGAATTCAAATTTTGAGCTTTTCTGCCATCTACAATGCCCAGATTATAGACCAGGGCACCCCGAGGTGCCCCAGTATCCTCCCAGGTGCCCCAGTATAGACAAATATTCAGTTTCTACCCTTCCCAAGGCCATTCAGTCACTACTTTCCTAGTCTGCGTACCATATTGCTACAGTCCAACACACAATAAGGTAAGTAAACTTAAGGTTAGTACCATATCCCTCTTAGTTCTATTATTTTGATATATTCAAATACTAAAATAAAATATCTAGGTCTTGCATTTCAATATAACATTTAGTTTCTATTTATTTTAACTCCTAAAATAGCTATAAAATCATATTTTTAGTTAATCATTTTGGTGAACCCGATGCTTTGAAATTTTTTCTTTTTGATTCTCTTTTATACCCTAGTGGTTAACTATAGTTTTTATTTTTCATCATCATGTCTCATTTTAGTGTCAAACCTATCTATTATGAGGTTGTCATAGTTGAGCTTAAGGCTTTATAGAGTGCTCCTATCATCTTACTTGATGATTCTCAACAAGCCATTTTGGAAGGCCAATACGGTGTGCCACCTAATCTTGTTGATTATCTTATTCAGATATGCCTTGTTGACGACCTTGTTTCTTTCACTCTTTATACGCAATGTCATCCAACTGCATATGGTCCTTCTTATCCTTCTTTTGATCTGTCACCCGATGTCTTCTATCCCTCTATCATTGATTATTGATTACACATTGATTCATAATCTGGTACCTCCTGCTTATCCTCTAACTAATCCTATAACTACCCCTATGTCTTCTACCGCTTCCGATAGTCCTTCCCCCACATCTCCTTCAAGCTTACATTCTCCTTTCTATTACATTGATGATCCTATTGATTCTTATGACGATCATAGCATTACTTCTAGAACCCACCTTCTACTGATCAACGTCACATATCTCCTTCTTTCCATACTGTTGCATGTGAGTCTCCCACTCAATTGTTATCCTCTCCTGAAGTTGTATCTACTATTGCACATGAGTCACCCCCCACCATGGATTCTTATCCTTCTATTCCCACATCCTCTACCCTTGCTACGGTATCTTCATCTATTAAGTTTTCTTCCTTGCTAACCATACCTACTAGGGTTTGTGTTGATACTAGTCTTAATACCACTCCTATTTTCACATCTACCACCACACCTTTAGCATTTGATTCCACTATATCACCTCTTGACATTCCCATGATCACTCACAATGGAAAACTTCAGCCACTTAATACGTTATTTCCATCTCCTACCATCCCCTCACGGGATATTTTATCTCTCATGCATGTTATAGGATAACTCCAATCGCAAGTTCATACTCTTAATCTAGAAAGTACATCTCGTTATGCCTCTATTGATAACAACTCTTTACATGAAACCCCGTTCCTAAAAAGATTCATAATTCTACCTTCCCAAAATATTTTTTCATGCCTACTTTCACATGCTTCAATGGTACCGGTGATCCTCATGCTCATATCCTACATTACTGCACACTTATGGGTGACTACTCTAATGATCTCTTGTTGCTTAAGGCCTTCCATTATAGCCTTACTGATGAGGCACTACAATGGTACACCCACTTACCCTTTAAGTGCATTAGTACTTTTTATGACATGAAGGACATTTTCCTTTGTCATTTTATTCTTAATAGTGGCCCTAGGGTTACATATGACCACATTCCTACATTACATCAAGGCCCCTATGAACGCATAAAGGATTATATTTTATGCTTAAATGTTTGTATACACCAACTCATTTTCCAGCCTAGTGACTTAGAAAGACAATTCATATTTTTTCATGGTCTTATTCCTCCACTTAAAAAAGGCTATAATACAACACTTGTGAGTCATTCATTCTCTTATGTTATAAGGTTATAGATCTAGAAAAAATCTTTCATCCTCACATGACATTATACCCACACATGTTCCTCCACCACTTCCATCTTCTGCTCATCTACTCTCATCACCAGTTGAGCATCCAAAGTAGTCTCTACCATTATCTAAACAAAATTCTAAGCAAGCTCCACCATGTTCTTCCTCACCATTACAATCTTCTCTAGTTCCACAGCATGCTCCTACTTCCACAACTCCACCTCCTTCATGCAAGCCATGGTAATTATATCTGAACACTCAACCACATGATGTACTTTTAATATTTCTCAATGAATGATTGATTCAGTTACCCTCTAACCAACACCATCCCCACACCGCATGTAACGCCAACGTGACCAACACTATTGCAATTATCATCACATTTCTATCCAGAGGGACAGTGATCACCTTGCCTTATGTGAAAATATACAACTAGTGGATTCTTACATCATCTCCTTTTCCTCCTCGTAAGATGCTCATTGTCGTCCTTCACCTCATCAGCTGTATGCGTACCCCACTTACTTCCTCTCTATTAGGTTACTCATTTTATTCATTCATGCTCCACTACCACATGTTCATCTCTACACCTCATCCATAATTTCCAACTATCACATTCTATTGCATCCGTACATTTTTCACATTATGCACCACTTCATGCTATTACATCACACGGTTTTCCACCTGTCCCTAGAAGACCCCCATTTTAACTACACATGATACCCCTTTTGGTCCAAATGCTCATGATATATCCATTCCACATGTATCCTCCACCACCTGCCATCATGGTCTTTAGTTAGGTGATTTCTATCACCTTAGCCCCCTGATGATGCACTTGTGTTCTTATAGTTCGTATATGAATGTTGAGGGATTAGATTATAAGAACCTTTCATCACGACGCTTTATCGTTCATCTCTCACACCTGAATAATTTCGCTGATGAATACACTCTTGCTTATGTGGCTCATACTTGATTTTTTAGGGGTTTTATTACATGAGCCTATTCATCAATACATGCTGGGGGGCATCGTTACTCTTCCCTTGCTCCTATTTTCATCACTTATATCCTATTACACCACATTTTCACATATTCATTATGATACATTTATCTGATTCCCACATTTATTCTATTATCACAAATACGTTGTATACGTGCTATGATATTTTATTAATATCATAGTTTACATTAGTTATCTAATACATCATTCACCAGACATACTTTATCTCAGAATTACTAACATCTTCATTTATCACATACATTACAATACAAATTATAAGACCATAACCATTGAACCATAACCACATACATTACATAAAAAATACGTGACAACATCCTCAACATTGATCTAACGTATATAACAAAAATAAATGTCCATACATATAGCGTTCATACAATAATCATCCCAAAAACATGTTTCATGAGTGGGGGTAAAGGCCCCCTACATCATATACAATCATCATTATCAAACCTCATCATCACTATCTCTCTTATGTACTACGAGAGCCATACAACTATGATGCCTCATCACTAAAATGACACCACATTATGTGGCCCCTGAAATTATTCTACCTTCCTACTTGTGTAGCATAGTAATCTCCATGTTCTACTTTGAGAACTGTCACGTTATAAACCTACATATCATGTGAACATGTCCTGAGGCCTAAAGGACCACCACCTACTGCCTCTCAGGCAGGTTGATTCTCCTCCCGTGTCATCGTCCCTCTCACCAAGTAGAACTATAAATATCACCGACACCTATGGTCACTAGCTCAAACAAATGGGCATGATCATCTGCCTATAATATTTTCCATGCACTCTAGTATTACTTCCGCATAACACATCACTTGGCACATTCCACGTGAATGTGCATATCAACGTGTCTACTATCAACGATAAATAGGCATCTCTTGCAAGATATAGGACATATCAACCTCATTTTAGCCAAATACATATACACCACAACATAAATCCAATTCGTTAGTCACACTAATAAGCATTACACACATACTAACACTCTACTACAGACTACCGCTACAGGGTCAAGGGACACCTTCCTTACTCACACTCCTTCTCTGGTCGTAACTCCATAAATACCTATAAATACTAGATATAGTGACATCTATTGATGTGCTTCCCACCACGCTCAATAATCCTCCATGTACACCCCACGTCATCTCCAACTATAATATGTTATCGATGTGTCTACCAAATCTGGCCCTGGTGGTATCAACTACTCTGTTTTTTGGCCCTGAGCCTAGCACCTACGCCTTGCTCAGGGGCTTTAACAACTCGTACAACCATATTGATGGCTCTGTGAGACACATGTTGTTCCATACAAAACCATCCATGATACTCTCTCCACCTAAAATAAATCTGCCACACCTAGAAAGTCAATACTCTAGCCACATAATCCTCCAAATGCATCACAACTCTGTAGAAACATCAAGCCATCCCCCCATATTCATAATATGGCCTCTATATAACCGACTCTTGCCCTATACTATCTATTAGTCCCCTAAAGGTGTCTATGTCCATCTTCCTACTATGATATATAAACCAAATATCAAGCATATATCTCCAATGGCTGATCCCACTCTCCTCATGGCCCTACAACTAGTCTCAATATGACTATGTGCTCATATGCCCATACATGTAGCAGTGTGGTGGCCCTTATTCCCGCACCATGCTCATCCTTATGTAAACCTATAACAAGTCCCTGTACAAGTGGGCTAACACACATCCGTGCTCACACATATCTCATACCATCCTCTTCTATTCAATTGACATATGTTCGTGCATCCTATACAAGATTCTGAAACCTCCTCCCTCCATGACTATACATGATGTAATCACCACTATGATGTATTTATCCCCTGACCGTGGAAAACCTAGACTGACCATATCACATCCAAATTGATATGGGCCTTAGCAGGTACCTGAGACCCCTTGAAAAATATCATCTAACCAAGCACATCTACCACTCCATATCCAATATTTCCATCACTCATGCCCTCTCCCAAATAACTGGCAATCGTAATATGTGATATACATCCTCCATTGTCATAGTCATCTCCCCTATATGAAACCCAAATGTGCATGTATCGACACACCACATCTCACATAATGCATTCAACATGGGAATATTATGGGCCATGTCCACCATCTATGCTATATGTTCCGTAGGTCAACATCGTCAATCACATCCCAATTATCATTTGATAAAACCATATACCTAACAATGTACTCAAGTGACGGCAACTGGGGAACTCCCTTGAGTGGATATCCCTCTACGGAACACCAAAAAAAAAAATGCATCATTAGAACACCTTACATAGTCAAATACAACCCTTCAAAATATTAGAAAAAATGTGCTAGTATTATTCAAAAAAACAAAAAATGTTAGACCAAGGCACCTAGATACAAGACTGGGGCACCCCAGAGCTAGACACTAACGCTTGGTTCTGGGCACTTTAGTCCCAGGGGTCACTAGCACCCTCACTAATCTTGTCTGGGTCCCAATGCCGAGAAAATCCAAAACCCCCAATTTTACAAAATTCAATTGAAATACCTAGTGCACCGTACATTTTTGCAAAAATAATATACTTACCAACTCTAGAGTAGTACGCGACGCCACAACGGTTGCCACTCTCTCAAACTGACTAGGATGTAATGGTATCACTTGAGGCATCTCTACTCACTTCATATACACTCTCACACTCATGTAAAAATTGAATTAAATGATAAGTTACCTTTTCAATTTACTATTTACATTCACATTTTAAATGCCACCTTTATTATTGTCTATATTTTTGTGCTTATCACCATGACTAATACATGTTACACCATTTTGCTCATATCTTGAGTGATTTTCCTCCAATTTACACCACATTTGTGGCATTATTTTTAGAGTTCCACCTACCACCATATTATATAGGTTTCATGTACATTATATATCCTTACTTCTCTCTCTTATTTACTACATATGTGTTTTAACCTCTTGTCATTAATTTTGGCTTAGAGTTCATTCTTTTCCTCACTCCCTCTTTTCCGAAAGGGAATACATATTATTGGGGGTCCCTTAATAATCCCCCCTTATGTCACCACACATTCCAATATCATGAATTCAACTCCTGGAAATTAATACTGTGACATTTCACTGTCAATCCCCCCTAATGACCTAATACGTGGGCACTAATTGTTTAACATTTCTCAAACACAATTACACGTTATAACCTATCAACTCCCCCTAATGACCTAACTTGGGGGGAAAAAATGAGTAAAAATAATTTTACATGACATCTCATCAATTTCTAATAACTTTCCCCTAATGAGCTAACATGGGGGAAATTAGAAAAAAACCTCTCCACGAGTAACCAATCAAAACAATTAATCAACCAGATCAAATCATATCATTCAAATCTACAAACGGTCTCCCAGATGACCTAACTTAGGAATTACATTCACCATTTCTTTTCTAGATGACCTAACCTGATGACCTACAAACGGTCTCTTTCATTCTTTGTTTACTTCCTGATGACCTAACCTGGGATTTTTTTCTATATTCCATGTTTGCTTCCAAATGACCCAACTTTGAATCCATCTCTTTCATTCTGCATTTACTTCCTTATGACCTAACCTAGAAGCTATCTATTTCTGTTGTGTTCATTTCCAGATGGCCTAACTTGGAATCCATCTCATTCTCTATCATGCTCGCTTCCAGATGACCTAACTTAGAAGGCATCTCATTCTCTATCGTACTCACTTCCAGATGACCTAACTTAGAGGCCTTTACATTGTTGTAAAAACAATGGAGTGGGGGAAAGAGTGTGATCTCTTTATCACTCCTATATGGGTAAACTATTTAATCAAAATCATTTAGATCCAAAAATGAAAACATTTTGATCTGAGTCTGTCTACAGTGAATATATCTTGAGGATGTAGTTAAAGTTTAGAGAATAATGCACTTTTCTCTCTACACTCTTCCTCTGGTGGCAGGACGCCCAAATTCTCCAATTATTCCATTCATATTCAAGCATTAAGGTTAGGAAATGATCACTCCCTACCCACCTATTTGTTATTAAACCACGTTAAAAATCATTAAACCACATCGTAAGAATATTTTTCATTTTCCACACTTTATCGCGAAACTTAAAATTTTAGATATGATGCATGGATCAACTCGCCAATCCATGATTTAACACACTTTTATAGTTATATCGGCATGATTCTATTACACATCTACACTTTCTTCTATAGTAAGGGCTTCTCCAGATTTTTCTCATGTATGCATCTTCATCTACTTTATGTTACCGAGCTTTCCACTCACCAACATAAATTTGGGGAAAATGTAGTCACAAAATCACACACTTACTATTACATTAATATCAATGAGTATGTTATTTTATATATGGATCTTGCATGATAAAAGTATTCACTAGTGACATATCCTTTGGTCTTGTTGGCAGTTAGTCAGGATTCATTGTTATTTTTCTTGTTCATTCATCACTTGTCATTGTAGTTTTGGGCGTCTTTTAGGGTGTCTTAGGTGTCATAATTTTCTCAGTTGTCATCTTTAGGTCTATTCTAGGGTGCCTAGGGTTACACTGGGGCACCTTGGGGAACCTTAGTCAGTGATTTTAGGCACCTGTGTCATCAATTTTTTTTGTCTTAATTTGTTTGTTTGAGGTTGGTCTTAACATTTACCTTGTGCATTACCCTAGGTCATAATCAGCAGTTTCGAGTCACTAGTGTCAAAATTAGAACAAGATATCCCTAGATAAACATAACACACTCAATACATTATGGGTGGACATCTTACTATTAAAGGAAACTATCTACTAAGGCAAGGGATTGCATTTGGGAATCTTCTACATCTGTATGACACAAGCATAATTGGAAAGGGTTATATTATTTATATTCCATCCACCATTTTCATTCTACATCTAGTTATTGCCATCTATTACTGCATCATTCACATAATATTACACAGATACACACATAGAACTACATGGGTTCTAAAATGTAGTGTAGCGTTTAGTCATAAGACCGCTAGTTTGGCAACTGAGTTCATTTTGACCTATTCATATGCATATTTTATTTTTAGGAATTTATGCTTTGAATAGGGTTTTACAGGAATATCTTCATGTGAAAACTACAATGACATAGGTGACATTATTGTGACACCTGTGTGACAGGAATGAAGGTATTGTAGAGATATTGCGACACTGCCAAATTCAAATTATGAGCTTTTTTGTAGTCTAGAGTGCGCATATTACAGACGAGGGCACCCCGAGGTGCCCCAGTATAGAAAAATATTCAGTTTCTTCCATTCCTGATTCCATTCAGTCATAATTTTCCCAGTCCGTGTACCAATTTGCTACAGTCCAACATATAATGAGGTAAGTTAACTTAAGGTTAGTAACATATCCCTCTTAGTTCTATTATTTTGATATATTTAAATACTAAAACAAAATATCTAGGTCTTGAATTTTAATATAGCATTTGGTTTCTATTTAGATTAACTCATAAAATAGTTAGAAAATCCTATTTTTAGTTAATCAAAGACAAATTTGAGGGTTGTTATGCCTTATGAATCAAAATTAACAGATGATGATGATGAAGGAGAGCCAAAAATAGAGATGGTTAAGGGGTTGGTATAATTATTCAATCACAGGAAGAGAGAGAGAGAGAGAGAGAGAGAGAGAGAGAGAGAGAGAGAGAGAGAGAGAGAGAGAGAGAGAGAGAGAGTAAAAGAAAATAAGAAAATATGAAGAAGTTAGCAAGAGGTAGAGATTTAAGATGCAAGAAGAGATAGAAGAGTAAAATAGAGATGTGGAAAATTTAGTAGAGATGATGGAAAGTAAGAGAGAAATAGAGGAACAAATGGGAATAGTGGTTAAGAAGAAAGTTAGGTGGAAAATTGAACTACTTGTGAGGAAGAGAAAGAGATAACAACTGAGAAAAGAGATGATAAAGAAAGAGAGGAAGCTAAAGAAAGAAGAGAAGAGGATGAGAAAAAAAGAGAAATAAATTGACAAAGAAGTGGTGTATGAGAAAGTTTAGATATTTAATGAAGAATAGGTGATTGCAAGAATAGATGAAGAAGGTGATGAAGTGAAGTAACAAAGTGAAGATAGGAAAGAGCTCATTGATGGAGCATCTCATGAGGCTATAAGGCCTCCTTATTTTTATTATAATATTTCCTTTAAGTGTATGAATGTAGGTGATGACAATGAAGCACAAAAAAAAAACAAATTTTCTAAGAAAGAAGATAAAGAAGATGAGAAGCCAAGAAGGAATGAAGGTGAAGAAGACTTGATAGCTAATGAAGAACTTATATGGCAAAATATCATGAAGGATCCTGAGATTTAAATTTTTTTGAGGATAATGAATATTATAAGAGAGCATAGGAATAACTTTTGAATATCCTACATAATGAATAAAATGAAGTCATAAGTGAGCAACAGAATCAAGAGGAAGATATGATAGTTGAAGAAGAGAATAATGAAGAGGAAGAAGCTTATGAAGAATAAGACCTCACCTATAAATAAAAAATGAATAATGAGAACCATAGAAAGGATATGATTGAATAAATGTTGAGTGAGCAGGTTGAAGATAAAGAGAAGATCGGAGTGAAGATGAAAATGTAAAGAAATTAGAAGAAGAAGAAAACAAAGCTATGGAGCTCAAATTTTCATACCCTTGCAGTATGATGAAAGAGTACCATTTCCATCTTGTAAATATATCATGTTATCATAAATTTTTGTCTTGCATGTGTTTTTATAGGTCCTAGAGGTCATTAGGAGTCAGTTTATGTTGTTATTCTTGATTTAGACCTTCACAAATTTGAATGAAGCATTTTCCCTCAAAAATGCTAATTTGAATTGTAAGGCCAATTTTTTGCTTGGTTTAAGAGTTTTAATGGATTCTTAGAGCTTACAACTTTGTAAAAGATGAAATGAGGCATTTTATGGTGTCTTAGGTCCTCTCTAGGGTCATAAGTCATGATAAGTGCTAGTTAATGTTATAACTTACGACATCTTATATAATAAAACCTCTTAAGGGTGAGATCATGCCTATGAACCATGATTGTAACTGACCTAAAGACTCAAGAACCATGGTTAATGATTGATTAGGAGAATATATAAACTATGGTTTGATAAATTTCACCTCATTCCCATTTGAATGAGAATAAAAAAGAGAGCTCAAGAAGGAAGTTGTGTGAAGTTTCTTGTGGATACATTCTTATTGTAATAGTTTCTATGCATTTCTTATTGTCATTAAGGAATAATAACTCTTTATGAGCATTTTGAGACTAACTTGTAATTTTCAGAGAGTTAAATCAGTGTACTTGAAGGGATAGAGTGATTATATTGCTAGAGAGAGAGTGAGATTTATGTTTGTTAAAATTGGGAAAGTTAAGGTAGGGTAATTGGAAGACTTGATGCATGAATTCTTGTGATATTGTAAGAATTTATCTTGTTCGTGGTGAATGATGGTGAAACTATGTGTATGAAAATGAGAAGGATAAGGGTGTATGGTAAGAACTCTTTTTTTGTATGTTTACATTAATTATAATCGAGTCCTTTTATTGGAAATTGGATATATGTCCTTGAATACAACTATACAATCATGTAGCTGATTATTTGAGGAATTTTACAAAGTTGAGTGTGGTTTTGATGAAGGTTAGACTATATGGGTGGTGCATGTAAATGAAGAGAGGCTATTTAATTAGTAAAAGTATTAAAATATCTTCAGGGTGCTATAGAAGAGTGACTTTGATCTTGTTTTGTTGAGACCATAAAGAAGATGGTAGAAACCCATGTATTAAAGAGCAGTGTAAAGGAAATATGAATTATTTTCAAATATTGAGTAATATCCAGGCCCTAATGGTAAGATATAAACGTGAGGAAGGATAAGTAGAGAAATTAGATGAATTTTTAAGCCTTGAGGTGAAGGAGTTTTACTAGTTCCAAAATTCCTCTTACCGGGTGTATCAGAAACCCTACCAAGAGTTTAAGAGAATAAAGAGGAGATGTAATAATCTTTACAAGGGCCAAGAATTGGTAGAAGTAATCTTAAGAGACCCCAAAAAAATATTCAAAAGGAATAAATGAAAGAAATGGTCATGATATATATATATATATATATATATATATATATATATATATATATATGACAGTCTCTAAGCTAAGGAAGAAGAATAACCTTTAGATCTAGGGTTGGTCAGATAAAGAAGGAACACAAATTTCCTCCAGGATTCAAAACCTAAAACTAATAAGAAATCATTTGATTTTTTTTTTAAAAGATATTCATGAAGTTTTGGGCCTTAGGAAGTCTTCAAAATCTTGTAATGTATGACAGTCCCTTAAAAAAACTATAGATAATTATGAGTGGCCTAAAAGGAAAACTAAATCAGTGGGTTTGAGAGGAAATTTTGTAAAGAATCCTACATGAAACTTTCTACAGAACTAGAATCCCCAAATTGGTGCCAAGAAATGACTTTACCTAGAAGATAAGGTGAACATAATCAAATATATAAATGGAAAACTACCCAAACAAGGCTAAAAAAGAGCTAGGCAAGACTAAGAGAGATGATGTAGAAAAAAACATTCAATCAAGGAGTGAGAAGACCAAAATTATCACACACCTTCTAGTTGGAAAAGGGTGTTCAGAAGTGTTTTTATCTTATAAGCAGGACTTATGGATCACTCCATCCATGAAATGACCAAAGGAATTTCTCATGAAAAACTAAGAAGGGAAATCTAGGGAAGGTAAGTGAGTTTGAATATTTTAAATTATTTTAGTCAACATGATGGTTGAAATAGTTTGATTGAAACAATAAGGACATGAGGGAATTATTGTATGATTTTAATAAGGACGAGACTTAAATATTATACTAGTGTGAAGAATCTTCCTTAAGAAGAAATGTGCTAATTTCAACCATTGAGGAAGAATGTTGAATTCAAAAACATAGAAATATGGACTATTGGCTTGTGAAGGAGTATAGGAAAAGTGGTTAAGGACTTTGAGAAGGACATAAGGTAGGGTGAAGAGACATTATTGATAATTCATGTAAGAAAGCTTCAAATTTTTCTTGCTAGAATTTTATTCCCCAAATGCTAATGAAGGACAATATTAAATAATGGTAAGAGTACATGTACTTAAAATTATTAATTTTTATTCTGAGTGTTTTTAAAACATTCATTAAGGTGGATGAGAAAGAGAACTTGATGCAAAGAGAGGATAAGGTGAAATATCTACTTGTATGTGTGTTATAGGTTGAGAATTGAATGATTTAGAGTAGAAAGGAGACATATTTGAAGTTATGGAAATGTTGAATGCATGAATTGAACTAAGTGTCTACATCACGAAGAAACAACCTTTTAAATTCAAGGCTTCCACTTCAAGTCCAGCCAATTCTGATCAATTAGAGCAGAAATATGCTAATGATCTGATCACTATAAAAAATAAGCTCTCTCAAAATATCCCTTACAAAGATATTCCTAGGCAGATTTTTCAAGCAAAGAATATTTGATTTGCTTCCCAACCCAATATTTCCATAGAATATCCTCTTATGAAATTTCCAGGAAATGCAGCCTATGAATTTTAAGAGGTAGAGGATGAATTCATTGTAGAAGAAGTTGAAAAAGATGAGGAGGAATTCAAGGAAATTGATCAAGAGGCTAAAGATTCTTAGATCAACTATGTTGTGTATGAATATCAGTAGATGATTATGAAGAAATAATGTTAAGAGTTAATAGTGAGTCATATGTAGTCATGAAGAAAGAGAAACTAATTAAGAAGAAAGATATTGTTCAACCTGATGAGAAATAAAAGGCTAAGGAAAATTCTGTTGTCATTCCAGTTGTTGCAAAAAGAGGACTGTATCTCCCTTCCATGACTAAGAAGGTAAATAATGTCACACCTTCAAATGCCCTTTCATCCTCAACAACTAAAATAACAACAAACCCTAAATTTGATAAGCCTAAAAATAATGTTGTGTCTAGTCAGGAAACTTCATCTTCTTCAAGATCTTTTGACATTAGTGACCATAACAAGAAAACCACGATTTATATCCCTAAAGTTGAGTATTATAAAACCCACCAAGAGGATTTTTCTTAGGTTATTAAGCTTGTAAATGATAAGCACTCTCACGTTAACACTTCTTCCAAAGTACTCTTACCTATTCCTAAATATCCCTCTCCAAAAAAGTTGATTTCCTCCACTCCATCTACATTTGAAAAGATTGAACTATTTTATGTAACTTTTTTGGTAGCATGGCATAAGTTCAACAATTGTATCATTGATTCTGGAGCATTAGATGATGTAATTCCTACACAAGTAGCTCATTCATTAGGCCTTATCCTGACTCAAAAATTTGGTTCATGTTACTTGATGGAAAATAAGGAGGTTCCTTTGGTAGGAAGAGTACAATACGATCAAGTGCACTTCACGGTTTTTCTTGAGAAAAGAGTTAAGGCTACTATTTTGGTTGTTGATATACCTCTCTCTTAAGGAAATCTCTTATGAAGAAATTTTTGTAGGGATGTAGGAAGAGGAATTCAAATGGACTAGTCTCATACGCTAATCTCCATGAAAGGAGAGATGAAGAATTTATTTCCTGATAGACAAGCTAAGTACATAATCCAAAAGACTGATGATCCTTAAGAACAAGTTTTGTTTGAAGAAATTGGATATGGTAATATGTGGTCTAGAATTGAATATTTCTAAATTTTTTCAAGATGATTTGGACCCTTGAGTTAGATGGAAGTTTTTCTACAACTGGTTATGGAGCAGTAGTATTTTTTATTCACCCTCATGAAATATTCACCCTTTCTCATATAAGTTACAATTTTCAAATACCAATAACACTACTAAGTATGAGGATCTTCTTATTGGCCTACCCATATAAAAAGATATGGGAATCAAAAATGTTCATGCACATGGAGATTTAGAACTCATATTCAAGCAATTTTGAGGCTCATTCCCAGTCAGAAATGAGATTTTAAAGCATTATAATAAAAAGTAATGGAATTCAATTGAACTATTTGATGATTTCTCAATTGATGCAATGATAAGAGAAAAAAATTCTAGAGTATATGCCTTGGCAATTTCAAGTTTTTTTCTTATTCCTCATACAAACTTCACCTAGGATAAGTTCATAATTGAGATGATCTTTCGACCTAATTTCGTAGAAAATGTAGAAAATTGGTAGTTGTTCAATGATGATCAAAATCTCATTTATTTCCTTGAGTTAAAAGGAAATGTTAGTAAAATATATTTTAAAGGTAGTGAATTTAGTTATTGGGAGTCAATTTATTCTACAACTGAAGAAGGTGTTGAATATAAATCTGATCAGGATGGGTGTATCAAGCTAAATGGTAATAAAATACCTAAGGGTATGGTAATTTAATTGATCTATTTGGTAAAAAAGATTGATATGTCAAGAGAAAGATGCCACAAAATATGAACCAGTCATTTGAGTATGAAAAGGTAAACCTAGTAAATGACGAAGAACCTAAATTTGTTAATATAGGGAGGTGATGTTCTGCTAAAGAAAGGAAGAAGCTATTTGAATTGTTATAGATATACATACATACATACATACATACACACACACACATATTATATATATATATATATATATGTATATGTATATGTATATGTATATATATATACATATACATATACATGTGTGTGTGTGCGCACACACACACACACGTGCACTTGCATATTCATATGAAGATTTCAAGACTTTAAAGAGAAGATAATATGTAACACTATATTCCCATGAAGCTAAGCATTCATCCTTTCAGGAAGAAATAAAGATAGTATAATCCTAAGATTACAAGTATAATGTATGAAGAGATTCATAAATTGTTAAGTGCTAAGATTAGTTCTCCCATCCATCATTTAGCTTGGATTTATTATATTGTTCAGGTACGAAAGAAGTATGGGGAAATAAGAATCTATGTATATTTCTACAATCTAAATTAGGCTTCTCTAAAGGATAATCATCCTCTTCCTATGATGGATTAAATACTACAGTCCATGACTGGTTTGGAGATGTTATCAATGCTTGATGGGTTTTCAGGTTACAACCAAATTGAATTATATGTCCAAGATCAACATAAGAATTCCTTCACAACTCCATGGGGCAATTTTTCTTATCGAAGAATTCCTTTAGGTCTAATTAATGCAGGAGTAACTTTCTATAGAGCTATGGACATAGCCTTTGGAGATCTTAAAATAAATGTACAATTTTGTTTACTTGGATGATCTAAGAATTTTTTTAAGAACAAGGAAGATCAATTTTAACACCTTAAGTTTGTCCTTCAATATTTTAGAGACCACAATATATCTTTCAACCCCAAGAAATCTATTTTTGGAGTTACATAAGGGAATTTGCTTGGAAATATTGTCTCAAAGGAAGGAATCATGATAGATTCAGAAATATTGTAGGATATTCAAAAGTTTTCTCTTCCTACAAGTAAGAAAAAATCTCATTCTTTATTTGGAAAAATCAATTTCCTTAGAATATTCATTCCATATTTTATTGAATTAACTCAAAGTATAGATAACATAATGAAAGGGAAGAAGTCATTTCATTGGAGTTCAGTGGGAAAGAAATATTTTGAAGAGATAAAGAAATCCATTGCAAGGACCTCTATTTTGCTTTTCCCTAGTTTTGATAACGACTTCATCATTTATTGTTATGCCTCAGAACACACTTGATCTATCATCTTAGTATAGAATAGCTTAAAAGGATGTGAAGTTTCAATTAATTTTATGAGATATTTCCTTAATACTCATGAGATTATGTATTCTTGACTTGAAAATAATCCTTTCCCTATGGTCAATGATGTGAAAAAATTCACATTTTACATCATAAATTCTCATTCCACTATTTTTGTTCCTAATAAAGTTGTGGATTCTTTCCTAACTCAATAGAATTTTAGTTCCAATATGGGTAAATAGATTTCAAAAGTCAAATAATATGATTTAAACATCAATCCAACTAAAGTAGCATGGGGATGGAGTTTGTGTCAACTAATTGTAGAAAGCTCAAAAGAAAACTCAACTGACAGTGAATTTGATTAAATTCCCACTGTTTCGTTCCTATGTTCCATGGATGAATTGTATTCCAAAATTTCCCATTTTCTCACATATGTGGAATGTCCAACACATTTTAATGTCAAGGAGAAAATATATATTAAACTTTGAGTTGTAAAGTAAATATTTTGGGATAAATCTCTTTTTAGAAAAGGTATTGATGGTCATTTCTTAAGATGTGTAGATAAGGAAGAAAATAAGATGTTGTTAAGGGCTTATCATGATCAAGATTGTAGAGGAAATTTCTCTTACCCTGTGACAACTCACAAAATTCTTCAGGGAGGTTACTATTGTCCAGCCTTGTTTAAGGATGCAACTAAATGGGTCTCAAAGTGTGAAGCTTTTCAAACTTGTGTTGGAAGACCTAAGTTGTCCACTCTTCCATTGAAGCATGTTGTGATTGAAGATACTTTCCAACAATTAGGATTAGAATTCATTGGAACACTCAATCCAAATTCCATTGCAAGGCACACCCATGTTCTAACTACAAATGATTATTTCACAAAGTGGGAAGAGGCTATATCAGTCAAAAGAACAACTTCTAAAGTTATTTGTAACTTTATTGAGGATCACATTTTGGATCGATTCGGAGTTCCCAACCAAATTTCAACAGATAATCCTCCTAATTTTTTCTCATATGGACTCATAGATTTAATTTATGGATATGAAATTTCCCTTTCTCACTCTTCATATTACTACCCACAGGGAAATGGGAAAGTTGAATCAACCAACAAAGTTTTTGTAACTATAGTCAAAACCTAGTTGATGAATCCCAACGGAACTGACATAATAAGTTGTATGATGATCTTTGGGATGATCTAATAGAACCTAAAGGGATATTATAATGTCACAATTTTATCTGGTCTACGGGATGGATGTTCAGTTGTTAGTTACTATCGAGTTACCAACATTGCACTTGGCTAAGGCCATTGAAGATGAACAATTCATTGATGCTTTGGAAAATATGATTATATCCTTACACAATTTAGAAGAGGAAAGGACCCATATGGTTGATCACATCTCATATCATCAATAGAAGGTCAAGTCCCATGACTTCCATGTTGGAGACATTATTCTAATCTTGACAAAAGGAGAGAACCCCATGGGATTCATTGTAAGTTTTACTCTCTTTGACTTGGTCCATTTCAGATTCGACACTTTGCTTGTGAAAATTATTATTATTTGGCCTATATGGATTTGAATTATTTCCTATTGCCATATATTGGACAATATATCAAGCTATTCAAGTCTTGAGTGGGTGTCAGTCCCTTGTATATAGTCTTTCAGTTTTTGGTTGTGTTTGTGTGTGTGTGTGTTTTCCTTTCCTGTTGTTTTGTCCTCTTCTATGTATTTTTCTGTATTCTTCCCAAAGGATTATGCCCTATTCTTTTGAACCATGTGATTATGGATTTCTTTCCTTTACCTTGTTTGAAATGTGGTAACCCAAGTTGATCTAAAAATAAAATTTAACTAGCAATTGTTTACACAAAAAAAATTGCTTTGTATTGATTCTTGATTCAAATTAAAGGATTAATACCTTTTTTATTTTTACAATAAAAGATTAAAACCTACAAGTACTATGTAAAAATATAGAGAAATGAAGAGAATTCGCTAGCAATTTGACACAAAACGTGGTAACGGAGTTCGACACTTGAGGTCTATGTCTCTGGGTCCGGTTGAATGGGACCGATCTATTAAAATATTGAAAATAATTCTTTACAAATAATTTTACAAAATTCTAACATTCTCATAGTATTCCTCTATCAAAAACAATAGGGGTTGCTTTTTAATTCTCCTCAAAATTCCACTCCTAGCTCCAGTTATGAGCATTTCAATAATTTACATAGTCTTAAATTGTACTTCAATTACAATAAAGCTCCTTTTATAATGTTTCTAAGTGGCTGGATCAATGGTTAGGCACATATTATTTTTCATGAGAGGTTAGCGGTTCAAATCCCCCTACCTCCACTTCCCTCTCCTTCTCCTTAGGTGGCTTTGTAGAGTTTTATCCCACATTGTGGGGGCGCAAATGGAGGAAAGCTTTTAAAAGGAGGAGTGGTGCATGTTATTATTGGCTTAAGAGCCCCCTTAGCCACCATGCATTGAGGGAACTTAGTTGGAAGGATAGGTTTAACACATAGCCCAGATTTGGGTGGTAGTTAGAATATTTGAAATGGATTTTGGAGTATATTTCAACGCGGAGGGATAAGGAGATAGAATATTTTGAGCGATGCGTGGAAAGTTGGAATAAATGCATGGAATTTGAATAAGCATGGCCATTTACAAATTTGGCTTAAAAATATCCCACATGCATCAAATAATTATAGTATGAAGAATATAAATTCAAGGCTCTTGAAATATGAAATGAAAAGGAGGCCAAGACACCCCTCCATAACCGAGTGTCAAAGACCGGCATTCCAAAACAACTTTTGCCTCATCATCTATAATTTCCATGTGTCACATTTTAATTTGTTCAGGTAGTGAGTGCATGTGTCCACTCTGCGTTTTGTGCCCAAAATTTGCTAGTTGCCCTGAAATTTCAGTGGGTCATAAATTTTGCATAATATCTATGTTTCTTGCAAATGAGATATCGATGGAATCGTATAATTTTTCTCCACACTTTAAAATGACTGCAACTTATTCTGAGAAGATCTTAGATTGGTGTTTCTCGGTGAGGATCCTCTGGATCATTCCTCCCCACTGAGAAACTTTTGGACCCCAAAAGTCAGCTTAATTGGTGAATAGGTGAGGTTATTTCTCCCTCACCTTTCCGGTTTCCATCCATTTAGCATTGTTTGGATGCATGCCTCTATACCCAACACGAAGATACTCAATATCACCCCTTCACAAAGTTCTGAACTTCCTGTCCAAAATGATGTCTTCCTGCAACTCATCAAGATACTCAGGAGTAAAATCATCAATGGAAGGCATTATGTTAGCATCATCATGATCAATAATCATAGGCGGTTCATACAATCTTAAATTCTCAACATTAACAACTAAGTAGATTTGCATATATGGAGGCAATTCTAAATGAAAAGCATTGTTACCAATATTTTCCAATATTGGAATGGACCATACCTTATAGGTTTCAAGTTTTTAATTCAACCTGTCAGTATTTCCCTGCTGATGTGAAGCCAAACTGAATCACCAACTTTGAACTTGTGATCAGTTCTATGTTTATCATGCCTGGCTTTGTACTCACCTGAGTTTTCTCCAATTGTTCACAGACATACTGATGAACCTGTTGAATTCTTTGAACAAATATTTATCCCTTTCAAAATCACTTGAACCATTAACAATAGTTTCATGTCCATAATATACATGTAAAGGAGAATTAGGTAGATATCCATTACAAGTATCAAATGGAGACTTCAAATTAGAAGAATGTAAGGCAATATTATAAGCATGTTGCACATAGTATAGATGTTCATCCCATAACTTAGGATGTTTTCCACAACACACCTTAAGAAAATGTACTACTGTGTGTTTTACAACCTGTTTTTGACCATCAGTTTTTGGATGAAAAGTAGTGCTCTTTTTCAATTTTGTGTCCGTTAATCCCAACAATGTTGACTGAAATTACACAAGAAATATATAATCTAGATCATATATAATTGAATTAGGTAATCCAAAATGAACCCAAACAAACTAAAAAAATAAATGTGCAGTTCCCTCACTAGTTATTTGTTTAGCACATGGAACCAACACACACATTTTGCTAAATCTTTCCTTTACCACATATAAGTAATCATGTTTCTTCCATTTCATGGACAAGCCTCCTACAAAGTCCTTGGAAACACTTTCCCAGGGCCTTGTTGGAACAAGAAGAGGAGTGTAAAGTCCTAATTTCTTGTTACTTGGCTTGCTTATGGCACAAAGAACACATCCATTAATATACATGTTTACATGTTCATAAATTCTATGCCAATAACAATATTTATGTAAATGTGCAATTGTCTTACTAACACCAAAATGCCCTAAAATAAGAGAACTATGTGCTTCCCTAATCATATGCACATGTTTATTTTCTGGAATACAAATTTTACTAGAATGATATAAAAATCCTTCATGCAAATGATAATATTTTTCTCTTACTTATTTCGCACTTACTAGATCCTCATACACTTCTCTAAAATCAACATCATGAACATATTGTTCCTTATAACTAACATGAGCCAAAAAACTAATCAAAAAACTATGTTGCAAAAGGATAGATGCTACTATCACTGGTGGTTTAAATAACATGTCGGTAACCTTGTTTTGAATACCTTTTTTATTCCTTATTACAAGATGAAATTGTTGCAAAAATCCCATCCACCTGAAATGTCTATACACTTGCAATTTGGTTTGTGTTTGTAAGTATTGAAGTGGTTGATGGTCAGTATGTATAATTGTTTCTTTTCCCATTAAATAATGCTTCCACTTTTTAACACTTTGAACCAAAGCATATAACTCTTTATCATAAGTTGGATAGTTTCTGACCGCACTTCTAAAGGTTTCTGAATGGTAACACACCGGCCATTTGTTCTACATCAAAATTGCCGCCATTACGTAGTCACTAGCATCTGTCTCAATCTCAAATGAATGTTGCAAATCTGGAAGTGCCAAGATTGGAGTGGTACTTATCTTCTCTTTTAGTGTATCAAAGGATTTTTGTTGCTTTCCTCCCCACTTAAAGACCTGTTTAATACTTGTCAAAGCATGCAAAGGAGATGCAATATATGAGAAGTTAGCAATAAATTTTCTCCAGTACTAAGCTGCACCTAGAAAAATCCTAACTTCCATCACATTAGTGGGTCTAGGCCATTTGAAAATAACCTCTATTTTTGTAGGATCAATCCTCAATTCACCATTTCCTACAATATAACCCAAGTAAATTAAAGATGTTTTTCCAAATTCACATTTTGTCATCTTTAAATACAATTTCTCTTTCCTTAGTGCATCTAAGACTTTCTAGATGTGTTTAACATGTTTATCCCATGACTTAATGAAAATAAGAATATCATCTAAGTAGAAAATAATGAAATTATCATTGAATGGTCTAAAGATATCATTCATAACTCTTAAGAATGTTGTCGGTGCATTGCACAAACCAAAAGGCATCACTAGCCATTCAAACAATCCCTGTTTCATTTTAAAAGTAGTTTTCCAAACATCACCTTATGTAATTATTACTTGGTGAAAACCACTTCTTAAGTATAACTTAGTGAAATAAATTGCACTCTTTAGTTGATCTAGTAAATCATCTATTCTAGGAATAGGGTAACGATTCTTTATAGTAATCTTGTTTAAAGCATGAAAATCAACACACATTCTCCAAGTGCCATACTTCTTAGGAACCAAAATAATTGAAGAACCACATGGGGATGTACTTGGATGAATTATACCTTGAGCCAAGAATTCCATTACCTATCTCTTGATTTCCTCATTCTTTACTACTGACAACCTGTACATTCTGATATTGGGAAGAGGTGCATCCTGAAGCAACTGTATCTCATGTTGAACCCCTCTTTTGGGAGGTAGACCTTGTGGATCCTAAATAACATCATCAAAATTAGAAACAATTTTTGCCAATTCATCCTTATGTTTTAGATCACAAGTTTCAAAATCCATCTCATGTTCTTTCTCTTTGGCTTTGACCACCATGAGCACAAAATGTTTGCTTGAATTTACCAGCATTTTCATTTGACTTGCAGTTACCAAGGATAAATTATTCTTTTCATGGTGAGCTCTAACAATAAACTCAATTTTATCCTTTACAAGAAAATATTTATTTTCTTCCCTATAGAAGATTGCTTTACGATCATACAAATAAGGAATTCCCAAAACCATCCCACAAATATCCAAAGGAACTACATCCAATTCAACCTCATCTATAAACTTGTCTATAATGGAAAATATGAAAGTACAAGTTTTAGTTACCTATAGTTTTACATCATCACAAACCCAGCCCAAAGGATAAGGCTTAGGATGTGGATTAGTTTGGAGTCCTAAGTTTAGTGACTCATGTGGATAAAGGGGGGCCTTTTAATTAATCAAGGTGATTTAATTAATAGATGTGCAAACTTATAAAAGCTTTTAGAGGAATATTAGCATGATTTAGACTATATAAGGGGATTAAATCAATTGAATATTGATTTATTGGTTAAATGAAAGGGGATGTTAATTAATTAATAATAATTAATTAGTCTAGATAGTAAGGGAAATTAATTAACGGAAGGTCATTAATTAGGATATTTGTTGGGTAGGTGACTTAATTAATTAGCGTAGTGTAATTAATTAATGACGATAGGAGAGAAGGTGAGTGCCTTTGAAGGTATGTCACCAATTTGTAGGAAGGGAGATAATTACACAATTTTAGTATTTAAATTACTCGGGCGTAATTATGGGTGTCTACACAAACAATTAAATTCTTTCATATCCATGGAGATTTCGAACCCTAACCTTCGGATGAATTTTGATGTGTTCATCTATATAAGACATATGAGGGTAAAGAGGTGAGTGTTTCGTCATTTTCCCTCGTGCTTCCAAATGGGTTGCTTGAACACATAATGTATCAAGATTCCTAGTACCCATTGCATGCTATCATCATGCCTTCGAAAATCTTGTGCAATCCATTATAATACATGATGACCAGCGTCTTCTTCCTCTGTATTTAGCTTACATTCCCAGAGTTCATGAGCCCTTCTTACTCATGATTCTTCTGTCTATTCTCATGATCACTCCATGTACACTGAGGATTTGAAAGGTATTTATCCTTATTCACAATCCAAAATAGCTTGGGTTATCCTTCCTAACCAAGAGGATAATATTGTATTACTATGATTTGGAACAAATTCAGATCCCTTAGAAGTCCTTTTTTCTATACCTAAGAGGTTCCTCCTGCTTCTTCACCTAGGTTTGTTTCTCACCAAATGCTCTTAGCTGGGTTCCACCCATTAGAAGGGGTTCCAGGATGAATCTTTGCTACATCATCAACAATTTTCTAAACCCTGCATTGTACCTACCTCCTTTTCTTTCAACTGGGGTCAATCCATCTTCTCTACATTATATCCTCTCCCCTATACATAGTTGCAATTCAAAATTGTTGGATCTAGCTTTCATGCATGCACTTCAGATTCGAAGGAGTCTCTTTTTGTACTCCCAAAACTATGAGCTGGTGTTCTTTCTTACCTGTCGCTAGTCACATCGACCACCTTACCTTTCTTGGTACATTTCTTCCACCATTTCCTTCATCTGTTGGAAGGATAGACTCTAAGTTTTGTTCCACTTCCTTATCGAACCGCCATTGTAGGAGTTCAAGATCATCTGGTAAATTCAGGGATCATCCTTCATCTAATTCTCATTCACCCTTCCACAGATCGAGCCACCTGGTTAACGTCCAGCACATAAGTTGCAATTTATAACACGTTAATGGTGACTCCAAGTATACTCAGTCAAAACCAGCTTAAACTACCAAGGGCTCTGACAACCAAATTTGACTAGTAATTGTGTACACACGTGATCTTGCTTTGTACCTTGATTTGTCGATAGGAAAATTGTGCATCTTACATCATGGACTTTTTGTATGTCTCCACTAAAAGCAACAAGAATCATGCACGATAGAAATGCTGCAAGATAGTTGAAAGAAATGAAGAGGATTCTCCATCCAACGTCACGTAGGAGAACTCCCCAACGGAGTTCGGTGCCATTTGTTTTCAAAGGCATCACATCATCCGGGTCCGGTTGAATGGGACCGATGTTTCTAGCACACCTTGTATATAATCCTTTGATGACCCCATTCTACAAAAGTCTAACCTTCACACAATCACTGCCTCTGATCGATATATTCTAAATAAGATGTTGCTTTTTACATTTCCATATTGAACTCCACTCCTGGGACTCTAAGATATGATCATTACAATACTGTACTACACAGTCCCGAATTAACCTACAAATGTGACATATCTCACCTATTTATATTCTTTATGTTGGGTATTGGTATGACTCCATAGTTGGGTGCTCTATAAAATTGACTAAGCATTACCCGAGTTCCATTTCCCCTCCATTTGTAATAGTTATATCCAATTCGCAAAGGACTTAAAATCTCACATTCTGTCGCACTGAAAACTGAGGCTTCAACAGCTTTATATACATCAGTGGGTGCACATGGCCAATGTTGAGTGGCTAGGGTAAAAGCCGCCTAAGCTCTATACATGGAAGGCACTGTAGACTAGGATGCATTGCATTGGGGTTGGCGCATATTTAGTTTTTGGCGCCAACAATCCCACCATATGCGCATGGTACAGTCTTAAAATCCAGAACCATTTATAATATGCGTGGGAAGTTTAGACATATACGTGGATAGTGGAATAGATCTACTGCTACCTTGAAATGTTTGAGAAATGTGGCGTGGAAAATTGCACCAGTGGGTAATTTAAATAATTGAAACCCAATTTCCCATCATACATGGCGAAAAAGGAAATATAGAGGTTTATATACACAAGTTGGTTGAATGGTCTAAATGAGAAGGAGGCCAAGGCACCCCTCCAGTTAAAATCGCTTTTAAAATGCTCACAAACCTGGCTTTTTTCCCCCATTTGAAAGTAAATAATCCAAGTTTTCCATTTGTTCGAGAACGAGTGTCCAAGACCGGCGTTCCAAAACCCATCTATGGGCTACGTCACACAATGTTTCTTCAATTTCTCGCAATCGTGAAAGCTTAACACTTGGCGATTGCATTGCATACATGTCCAACCCTGCACAAAACTCCAAATTCTTCCATGGTTGCCCAAAAATGTTTAACAGCGGGCTCCATTTATCCTTTGTGCGAAACGAGCCCTCATCCACTGAAGAACAAATCAAATTGTCGGAGCACAACTGTATAAATTTTCTCCGTGCTTTAATGGTTACTACGGGATTATTTTAACCATAAGAATTATTGCTGAGATCGGCGTATAGAGGGTACGTGGCAGGATTTCTAATTGGATCTGAGGAAAAGTGGGGAAGTATGTGTAACTTGCCAATAACTCTTAAGCCTTTTGATCGAAATGGGGCATTATTCAGGCCACAGGTAAGAAGAAGACTTTTTAAAAATTTTCCTAATGTGACATGTTCTGATTGGCAAAAAAATGGTAGGATATATTGGATCTCCCTTTCAAATTTTAGACTTGACTGTGTGATGATTGACTAAAATCTAAAAAAATTGGCCTGATACCCTGTAGCTAAACATAAAAAGTGGACAAATAGTCCATAAAATGTCAGAGGGAGGAGTGGGCCGATGGGGGACTTAGATTTTTTTGGCTCTAATTCTATAAAGCTTCAAAATATGTTTCAGCCCCGCTCTAATCAGAGGAGGACACATGGTAGTATGGTAGGCACAGAGGGGATGTGGATGGCGGAGGTTGTTTAAAATTTTTTCCTTTAGAGGCAAAAAATATTAAACCCAAAATTACATGGCACCTGCGTGCCCCATTTTGGAATCATAGGTGGACACGTCCTCCAAAGAGTTAGAGGGAAGTGCAGGCCATGGAATGTACCACAGGTATGTGCCACATAGGGGGGGTTTGCGTAAAAAATACCTAGGGTAAAATTTTGGAGCATGGCCCCGCTAGCGAGTCATCGAGCGACACGTGGCAGGGGAGAAATCATAGGCGCGGGCCCACGGAGACAAATATTGATATATAACTCCCTGATGCTTAAAGGGAGTAATTAGTTGAAGATTAAGCCCAAAGGGGTCCATGGCAAATGAGAGATGGATGTTTACGGCAAAGGACAAGGTGGGTTGGCAGGCCGGGTTCAGGTAGGAGGGAATTTTTTCCCTTTTGTCAAAAAAGTGACAGTTTGGGAGAAGAGGTTTCAAAATGAAAGGGGTGTTTGCACGCGAACGAATCCCTAATTTGTCATTCTGGTGAACCTCTTAGTCATTTTTAAGGGGCCTAGCAGAACTGGAAAATTGAATTGTGCTTTGACCCTGTAGCGTAGTGAAAGGGAGTTAAAATGGATTCATTAGGCTAGAGTAGATTTTAGCGATAGAGGAAGCAACATCATATTTTTGTGGGAGGGTATCGGACTAGGTGCGAGGCCCATGGGGCATAAAAAGTGCCCTCTTTATCCAACATTCACTTTCAAAAAAGGTCAAAATGAACATAGAATTGAAGCATGATCCCAATGGGATGCACCATGTGCCACGTGCTTCAAGCTCCAAAATTGGGTAAGGCGGAGAGGTGGAAAAAAAATTCAAATTTTTCCATTTTTTCATACCATGTCAAAAAGACAAAAAGTTAAGCCCGAATTGATGTCTCACTATTCATGGATTTGACAGTATGATATGTTTGAGCTTCACAGGTCCATTGAAGGGGACAAAGGATCAAAATCAAGGGAAAATGTGCACCAGTCATTTTTGGGCTACGCATTTTTTCATCTAATGGTTTAAGCTACCTTCTTACCATGAATTTCTTCATCAAGGGTTCAGTCAAATTTTTGGCGATTCTCATGTCGTTTTGGCCTTATAGGAACAAAAAATTATTAATTGGACACTTCATGACTCAATGATTCTTTTTTCACTCTAGAAGAGAATGAAGAGTTTGTTAGTAATTTTTTCCCCTACCCATTGTAAACATGTGAAATGTTTTTTTATAAAGCTTACAGAACCAAATTGGGACCAATGGATAAGATGAAATCAATGAGTGCAGACAATCTGTTAGAACCCAAACATTTAATGGTTGAAAAATGTGCTTCTACTTGGAAGTGGATTTAACCTAGGGTCTGAATTTAAATTCCTTGGCATCCCATTTGCCATTTCAGACTTACTCCTAGCTACTCTCATTTGGTCCTATGTTTTTAAGGGAGTAAATGAAAAAAATTCTTCAGTAGATTACCATGAACCCCTCTCTCTGTCTCGTAGATTTCAGATCCCCTTGCCATATTACTTCCTCTTGGCAAAGAAGCATCAAATGTGGCTAAGAGATATCATAATGCTATTTTTGGAGAAATTACAAAGAGGGTCAGTTAATGTTGAAAAATCACAAGAAATATTCTGAGAGTAATCTCATTTTATCTGAAAAACCCAGTTGTAAGAACCATTAATAATGAGTTCTATCTTGGATCATCATGTAATGATATAGTTGGTTACATAGTGTATAGCCATTACTATTTGCTCTGAGATTGTTGATGAACACTTCTCACATAGCTGATGAATCTAACAAGATGTGTGAGATAATAAAGGGATGTCTGAGCAATATCATGTCTTGGGATAAGTCTGAGAGATTCATGAAGAGAGATATGAGGGTTTGAAGATGCAATTTTTGCATTGAAACCTATTGTAGGAGATCAAACACTATAAAATGTCCATTCTCCATCTGTGTAAATACATCCTGTAGTGGTATTTGCAATCTCATGTTTAATATAGAGCCTTATATTCGGTGTTAGATTATTTATGTTAAATGGATTCAAATTTACTTTACCTTCCTTGACTTCAGAGCATGGTCGCTTCGTAAGCCTTTGAGAGTACCCTAAGAGCATTCAGGAGTTGATCAAAGATCTACCTTCGTCTCTTCTCCAACTTCGAATTCTGTATCAGATTCAATGTATTTTTCTGGTGACTCTCTCAGAACGATTGTGCTTGATTAGTTCATAATTCCTTGCAAGCACGTGCATTTAGAGAGTCTTCTAGTTCACAATAATAGCCTAAGAAATATTATTCAATCGTTTTATACGATAGTGTGTTCAAGTATTGTATATTCTTGTCACATGATGGTGCATAAAACGATCCTAATCATCTCTTGACAACACCTCACCAAATAGAATTCGGTGTTTTTCAAACTAATCATGACCCATACTTACCCTTGCATTGCCACCGTTGTGTGTCAACAATAGATATTACAATCTGACTATTTATAAAAATGCATATAGCAAGTTATTATCCATTTTGATTTGATCCAGTTCAACCATAGCCTTGTTCGATATGCATATCATTTCCTTCAGATGTTGATAGGAGTAACAACTTGTGAAAGTCATATTTGGAGTGTCAATCATATTTTCCCAAGGCCTTTTCATACTACTTGCATAAATTGAGGGATATCTTCATCTCCTTCACCATTTTGGGGTTACAATATAGGTTCTCTTACCTTGGTTGAAAGGCACAACCTAAAATAGTGAGGGTCAGATCAAATCCTTTCAAAGTGTTATCCATCTCTCCATAAATCTGAGTGCCAGTTAGATCACATCCCTGATTACAAAACGACACACGTCATGATCTATCTAACTTCAAGCTTCATGCCATATCTCTGATGTTGCTCAAACTGGAAAGGAGAACAAATCTGGGTACCAACACATGGCAAGTTGGAATAAATGCGTGGAATTTGAATAATCTTGGCCGTTTAGAAAGTTGGCTTAATAATATCCCACATGCATCAAATAATTACACTATGAAGAATATAAATTCAAGGCTCTTGATATATGAAATGAAATGGAGGCCAAGATACACCTCCATAACTGAGTGTCGAAGACCAGCATTCTAAAACAACTTTTGCCTCATCATCTATACTTTCCACGTGTCATATTTTAATTTGTCCAGGTGGTAATTGTGCGTGTCCACTCTACGTTTTTTGCCCAAAATTTCCTGTTGCCATGAAATTTCAGTGGGTCATAACTTTTGCATACTCGCTATGTTTCCTGCAAACGAGATATCGACGAAATCATATAATTTTTCTCCATGCTTTAAAAATGACTGTAACTTATTTTGAGAAGATCTTAGATCAATGTTTCTCAGTGAGGATCCTCTGGATCACAAGTCAAGCCCTAGAAAGAGCCAATTCATGTCATGAGACCTTGAAAATGCAATTTTTAATTTTTTTTTGAAAGTTAGACTAAGTTGTTTACTCCTCTTGGTTGCATTTTCCTTGTTTGTATCAATATTGAAGAGGAAAGTCCAACAATTAGTTATTTTTGAGTTATTTTCAGCCTAAATTAGCTAAATCAGTTCTTTGAGGAACAAGAGGAACTGTTCCTATGTTCCTCTTATTCCCCGCATCGTTGCTTTGTCCACTTTCCTTAGTTTGGTCAGGTAAATAAGATATATCAGGCCTTGCTAGAACTCTTGGAACCATTCCCGACTTCCTTGTGTTTGTCACTTCCCCAATTTCGGCAAATCACCACATTTCAATTCATTAATCATTCATATCATAATTTTAAAACATTATGAGAAACTTTGTCCTTGTTCCTCGAGGCTTTTGTTTCATCAATTTTTTGTTTCATCTGAATCCCCATACAAAAATTGGTCAACTTGAGCATTATGGGCACTTTGAGAACTTGAGGAAATGTTTCTCCAGGATCATCGTTCCCCAAAACCCTGACTTATCCACATCATATTGAAATGGGAGTGTGTGAGTTTTGTTTTACTCACTCCACTCAATCCTGCCATGTCTACTCTAAAGAAAAAGGTAACGATGTTTATGTATTAATGTGATCACATGGGCATATTATACACCCAATTGACCATTTTGGTGTTAAAATAGGGAAAATTGGACCGTTTGACCACAAGCCTATTATATAATCCACCAAACTAAACTCATTTTCACATTTGTAAAATAGACTTGTCCACTGCAGTGTCATGCCACATCCATCCTCGTGCATCCAAAAGTGATATTTTTCTCATAACTTCCTCATTTTTCAACCAATTTCAAAAAATTTAGTTGCATCATGACCATTGTGAAGGAATCTTTATTTTCATCTAAAAGGTGAGTGGTTTTACTCATGTTTTGTCTACTTTTATAGTTATTTGAATTCTTGAGCTCTTCCCCTCATATCCTCTTCAAACTCACTCTAAGACCATTGTTTTCCCTGAGTTCTTCTTAAATGTGTCACTATGAAGTTCGAATATGCTAGGTATGAGCATATCTCCTCCTTAGAGACCTCTATCCCTGAAATTGGTGATAATGATGTAAACCATATGAATTTAGAAGATTTTTGGGTTAGAATAATAAATGATAAATAAACCATGTTGGAACAATGTATTAGAGATAGTGGGTTGGCTCATGCACATGGTTTCCCTATTTCCTTCCAATGCACTAACACGATCCTAGATTGCGATTCTAGATTTGATCCACAAACTAAATAGATAAAGCATCCTCAGGGACATGTTATTTCTTAATTAGATGCTTACCATGTTAACATGGCCTTGGATATTCCTACCTTTGAAGACTCCAAAATCCTAACCAAGGAATAAGCTCAAAGGGTATATGACCTCAACCCAGTCAAATATCAAACTATGATTACCAAAACCTGGATCACGGTTAAAAGTAAAGGTCCATCCAAACTTCCCAAGACCCTCTAAAAAATTGACTTATTGGCAGAACTATATTATATGATATCATTGATTGCAAGGGTAATGGGTTTTCCCTCAACTCAGGAGTTTCAGAACTAGATGAGTGTTTATATAAACATAATTTGTGAAGGTACACAACATATGAACTAGGGATAAATCATTTTTGAAACTTTAACCCAACAACTCACTTAGCTTTAGTAGAATAAAACATTTTATATGACCTCTTACTTGATGTATACCATAACTGGATTGGATTGACGTGCCATGATAGTAGGAAGAATCTAGCTATATATGATATCTATACTCAACTCACCTACGAAAAAAGTAAATACCATCATAGGAGAGTTAATGATGACTTAACATTTTTTTATGTAGGACTACTTAAGGGAAATGTGACCAACAGAGTATCTCATGATGCCCGATAGTTAATTTCAGTATATGACATCTTATTCATATAATTCAGAAAGTTTTCCTACATTTGAACATCTAGATTTGAGGGAGCTCAATATAATTGTAAACACCGAAAATATACACCCCTCATCTTTATTCAATCAATTAATTAAATACATCAATATTTCATATCCTAAGTAATATAGTACATACCTCATCTTTTTCCCATTAATTAAATACATCAAACATCCCTCCCATCCTTATTCAATTAATTAATTAAAAATATTAAACCCACTCCATATCCTAAGTCAAATACTCATCCTTATCCAATTAAGTACATAAACATCCCATCGTTATCTTATTTATCTCACGTAATCCTTCTTTACAATCATTAAATCCTACTAAATCACCTAGGAATATTCCTAAAGGCCAACTTAGGAAAAATCAAATCAAATATAACCTATTTTGAAACCTCCTCAACAATCACAACACGTCCCCAATCACCTAACAAAGTAACACCTTGAAACCCAAAACAAAAATCCTTGTTTTAGAAACCGTTTCAACCATCTATAGAACAAAACTCAAACAACCCAAAATCACCTACAATTCAGGTAATCAGCACTGATTATTTAACCCAATTTTGTAGCTTCTCATAAGGATCCTCAACTTCAATTCACGAGTTCTTTCTTTACATTTGATTTCATAGTATCTTGTATATCATCACTGAGTACTAGAGCATATGAGTTATCACTTAGTGGCATTATCAACAATCATAAAGCATTTCAGGCCATTTTTGGATCTCCTGCGGATCAGCACTCCATCAGTCAACCTATAGATTTCATTAGCTACCTACATCATCCTTCATCAAGGTCAAAAGAGTTTTTAGCCTCAAATCAATTTTCTAGGTTTTTTTTTTTTTTTTTTTTCTGTTTTTTCATCTATTTTATATCAATTTTAATTTTTTTAGTTTGTAATATCAAGTTTAAATAATTAAACATTTAAATTTATCAATTTGTTACAAAACACCAGAATCACCAGCGATTGGCCTAATCATCAACAATTCTTGTCATTTTTACCTTTCTATAAATTTTTATCAGTTTTCATTTAATATCCCTTATCTTTCATATCATGCCTTTTGTTACTAACATGTTTATAAGCATCGATCAATGTTAGATTGAAATCGGTGGCCCTTCCCATGAACTAACCAACATTTATTGCTTTTTGATAGTTTTCCATCATTTTTATTGGGAACAATATGATATCTTGTATGATTTGAGTTTTGGTGCTATTCATTGCACTCCTTTAGAAAGATCGGAGAACATTTTGTGAGTTCACTCAGGAAATCTTTCAAGCAATAGGATACTATTGGTTCACATAATTTGAGTACATACTCATCCAATCTGAACTTGTTTGGGCTGCATACGAGGTTGAACAGGACCTTCCTTTTGAGCTTGAGTTCGAGCCATAAAGTCGCATCATAGCATATAAGCTACTACCGAAGGTACGCTGATGGTCCCACGGGTGAAGTAACTGGGACAACCGCTACACTAAGCCGCGCTAGGCCTCTACCAGCTCAAGAGAACATGACAAGAAGAAAGTTGAACCCACTCTCGACCTAAGATCAAGAGACGCCACGGGGCCGGCACGGTCCCCCATTCATAACAGTCACATAAACAGCCGGAGTGAGTCCGGAGGAGAGCTGTAAACGGAAAAAATCCATGTCTAGGACAATGCGCTCACAACGAAAGCGGCAGAGCGGGGCTGACACACGAAATCCCGTGGATGAACTGATAGCAATACGAAAGGGCAAAACGTGGGGGGAAGTGCACAACTGCAAGACTCAGGAACACCTTGTGTGAAACCGACATCATCGACAATGGTGACAGGACTCGGCCAAGAGACACGGATCCCACATCGGGGCGGGGCTAACTGACAGGAAAACAACCGGGATAAAACCCTGGGGGGAAAGCACAACTACCGTGGTTTCCTGCTCGCTCTGCGCGTGTGTCTCGCCCAGACTCGAATCAGCACGACACCAGGGAAAGCAGAAAGCCAACTCGCTCATCGGGCAATGACAGGGTATACAGCACTGGGAGTGAAAAACCCAATTTTGTAGCGTCTCAAGGCCAACACGGCTTCACGGGTGTCTTGTCTTTCCAGTGGGAGTTCATAGTATCTGGTATATAATAAAAAAAAAAACACTGAGTGACTAGAGATATAGGGTATCACTGAGGGGAAGTAGAATGATCATCGCGGAGGGCAGGCATTTGTGTGGGGATATATGCGGAGGAAATAATACGGAAAGGATTTCATGAGATAAAGTAATCTCTCATTCATAAGGGAAAGAGTTTTGATAGAAGCAATCAATTTCTAGTGTGTTTTTTTGGGTTTTTCTTCTGTTTTTTCAGCGGATTGATATCATTTTACTCCTTTGTGTAGTTTGTAATAGCAAGTGGAAAGTATAACAGGTCACGGCATGGTGTTGATCAATTGGTACAAAACACCGAGAATCACCAAGCGATGTGGGGCGATGCCGCGGTGTGTGTCAAGCACAGTCTTGTCATGTCTCTGGAGAATTGGAGTTTTGGATCAGGGGGCATGGTAAGGCCCTTAGCGTGCAGAGCAGTCCGCTTTTGTGTTAGCTAACCTGTTTATAGCTCGATCAATTTAGAGGGGAAAGGGATCCAGGCCCAGGACGCAACAAGCACGAACTTAAGGGCTGTCGCTGTGTGAACAATAAGTAAAGGTAGACTCTCAGGTATGACGTTGGGAGGAACAAGCATGACTGGGCGAAGGGAATGACCCGTAAGATGGGCTCAAGAGTTTGAGGAACATTTGAGGAAGCAATCTGAAACTTTGAGAATATCCATACGGGGCGAACAGGGACCTCCTTTGAGTTGAGGCGGACATACCATCTCAGGCTATCTCCCATATGAGTTTATATGTAAACTATCTTTGATATCGGTTTATCAATGTATTGTTTATCTATTTCAATCCACTTATTTTTTTAAACAGTGAGTTGTCATCCTTTGAGGAAGCCCTTTAGATTCCTGAAATCAGCCTTTATTGAGCAGATCACGGATCCATATTTCTAATGATATCTTGTGTAGTGTATTTGATCGCATGTTTTATTGTAGGAAAGGATCTTAAACACATATTTCATAGAGAGCAACATCGAGCATCGTCAATCAACATCTACGGGTATCACTAAACCCCTCATCTTCTGAGGTTAGTATATTTCTATTTTCTTGATTAGTTAATTCAAGTTGAAGGAGTAGGAATACTTCTAAATAATAATATGTTCATATACTGCAATGATAAGATAGTTTTGGTTGAGCTCTGGAATTAGTTGGATCTCTTCTATATGACCTACAGAGATAAAAATATTTTTGGTATACAATTTCCCATCGCTTTAAGGAATTATACATACAAGACAACCCTTAATGCCATTGAAAGAACTATTTATCTGTAAAACTTTCATTCTTATCAAAAAAGGAAAAAATCAGATAGTAAGAATTTCATTGGGAATAATCCTAGGTTAACTTACTACCATACACCAAATTTTGAAGACTATTAGGAGGATTGTGTTGATGAGTATGAAGTCAAAATAAGAGCCTATAACAGGATTAACAAATCAAGTATTTCAAGCTATATGCAATACCTCAAGTAATGATAGATGATGGTTTATATCCTTTCCCTGCAGAATATATAAATTCCATTTAGTACATTCCTTTACCCACCATTGACTTGTCAGAGAAGGAGAAGGATAATATTGATGATCTGGACACCCCTATTCTTCTAAGGTCAAGGCATTAGCTAAATATAAAATTTAAATAATTCAATGACTCTTAGAAGATGGTTTCCTCTCAAGAAAAATATTCTTCACAAAATAATAACCCATCTCAACAAACTCCTTCCTCCTCCCATCTGGATTCCAGAACTAAATTCTACACCAAGAAAGATAAGGCCAAAAAGGTGGAAAAGAAAGTAGAAACATCTGGAAAAGGAGAGGAGTAATAGAAAACACATGAGTTACAAGGTGAAGTGGCTCTTGATCGAGCACAACAACATGATGAAGAAGAGCTAGCTAGTAAAAACTAGGATAAATAAGAATAATAATAAGAAAGTGAGGAAAGTGATGAAGAGGAAGATGTTATTAAGGTAGCTACACTTGACAAAATGTAGACACAAAATCATGCACTTTAAGCATTATTTAGTCCTAGTCTCATACTACTATTCATATGGTTTCTGAGTGAAGAAATTACTAATTACTAATTTACTTTTCTTGTTGTCGTCACTACCAACCTCCTGCATATACTCGTCTAATCATTTTTTTCCATTTGACATCATTTTATCTCTAACTTGGGTGTCCAACCTAGTTCTGGGGTGCTCCAGCCATCATGGTCCCATTTTGGGTGCCCTGAGCCTTTTTACACTTTCTTGCCACTTTTTGGGCACTTTCTAGCCCTTTGAGATTTCTATCTTTTTAGTGGTCAAAATTTTCAAGATTAATTACGAAATTAGAACAAGAGAACCATATAAATATAAATTCATGAGACCATAATGAGGGACCAAACACTAAGCACTACTATCATAACCTAAGGTTACATCCATCAAATGATCCATTTGCATCCATCTAGCTCCATCAAAAGGCACAAGGCTAGTGCATCTGCATCACAATACATAGGAGGGAAGTTTATTATATTTCATCCACCATTTTATTACATTTCTACACATGATAATTACTTTCTACTTTCAAAAAAAGTGATTGGCACAAGAGCACCTAGGGCATGATTATACACATGCACATATAAATACATCAGATCTGATATGTAGTGCAATGCTCAATTGGTAAGTCCACCATTATGGCCGCTGAGGACAATCCAACCACTTCATATGCATATTTCTTTTTTTAGGGGTTTGATGCTTGTCGTGGGGTTTTTTAGGTCTCATCTTCATTTCTGATTTATCGCAACACCCAAAGTAGTCTAGTGACACCAACATGATAGGAAGCAAAGGTAGAAAATCATTCAGTGACACATTAGAGGAAGGTTGATGATATTTTTCACAAACCAACCCAGATCTGAGGCCAGAACGCCTGAGGTACCCAAATCACTCTCTAGGTGTCCCATTCCAACTTACTATTCCAGATCTATTCTTTCTAGATTTTCTATGTAGTTGTTCCTGTATTTTTTGCATCTGTTATTATCTGCGACATGGTCCTGAACAATTCTCAAATCAACTAATCTCTTCCTAACCCTTCTTGCACTTTAGGGTTTCATATTTCTACTTAGTTTCTTGGGTCATTTTATTTATGCATTTACCTATTATTTAATATTTTTATTACTATTATATTGACTAATTCCACATTTTAGTTAATCATTTTGGTGAACCCCATGTTCAACACTACCTTACACTTAGGCTTGTCTTCCTCTTCTTTACTATGGATCAGTCTTCTGAAAATTTTATTGAGGCTCATCTTAAAGCCATTAATGACCATAACATTGAGCATCCCCAAGATCTAGACTTGATTTTATATGCTGCTCATGAGGAATCTAGCAATTTGTCATAACTTAATGCTTCCACAGCCATCTCTACTTCCATCGTCTCCCAACCACTTGTTTCCACTCTTCTACCCATTTTTATCATCCTTGTTTCTATTATTACTCCTACAAATAATTTCACACAACCTGTTGGCTCTCATACACAACATGTTTCCTCCATTGGTACTCAAGACTTAACGTCTCTATATCAATACCTTCAAGAACATATCCATCACTTACAACAGGTTACTTTTCATGCATATCCATATTTAGATTCCACCTCATTATTGTATACACCATTCACACCTGTTGTCTCCACTTATCGGCTTCCTCCTAGTTTTTTCACCCTTAAGCTTCCCATTTTCAATGGGCATGGTGACCCACAAGAGAATCTTAGAGCATTCCATGTAGCTTATCTTGACTTTACGGATGATCATATTATTTTGGCCAAAATATTTCCTTGTAGTCTCCATGATTATGCAATGCATTGGTTTTACGATGTACCTGTTCATTCAGTAACTTCATTCACGCATCTAGCCAATGCTTTTCTTACTCATTTTTCTATTGATATTGGCTCCAAGATCTCTTATGCTAAATTAACATAACTTAAACAGGGCTCTAATGAACACCTCACCAATTATGTGTTGAGATATAAAAACAATCTAGCTAAGATGTCAAATGTGCTAGTAGACTCTGAGCTTCTAGACTTGTTCATTCAAAGTCTTCTATCACCACTTTAGGAGAGTGTTTTCTTTGAGACCTCTCCTTCATTCGATGAACTTTATCATACTCTTAAGCTTTGTGAAACAAAAATTCTATCCATAGGCATGCTTAAATATCAACAAAAATCCTTTTCTTGTGTTTTTTTTTCCAAATAAAACACCATTCAAGCCATCTATAACTAAACCAATTAACACTAAAATTACTATCAATGCAGTCACTACTCCTAAAGAGGTGCAGTCACCACCGCCTAGGGGTACATTTACTAAATTTTTTATGGCCCCACATATCATATTTCAACAACTTCTTGAGAGGAATATTATCACGCTTCCTCCACCACTCAAAGTAGACCCATCATGACCAAAAGGTAGAGATTACCACGATAACTTCTGACGTGACTATCACAAATGTGTGGGACACTCAATGAATCGGTGTTTAAATCTCTACACAATCATCCAAGATCTCATTGATAACAAAAAGCTTGAGTTTTTAAAGCCTATTGATTCTCCACCTAGCACAGATAAAGTTAAAGTCAAACTCTTTAATAATGAATCTCAACAACATGAAAATAAAGCAACTAAATTTTTATCAAATCATACATACCATGCAGTTTCTTCTCCTACTTCAGGGGCCCTTGACTTTTTAGATCCGCATACCGATGCTTTTCCACCATTCATCTCTTTTTCTAACCACAATTATTATGTGACTTTTACATCTAATAACCTCTATATAAAAGCATTTATTGGCTCGATCCCCATCAATAATACTAAGTTTGATCCATCTTGGCCTATTAGCGCATGTTCTATTCCATTTCTTCATTCCATCATTTACCCTCAATCAAAAATAGAATACTATCTGAATAAACCATATGACGTCGTCAAACTACATGTTACGATTAGTCCTCTCACTTTGCTTATTCCTTGTTAGGAAATCGTTGAAAGTTATGACATGCTACTCGGACTCAATTTGATTTGTAGGTCTCAATCCATTATCTCTATGAATCATTTACATCTTAAATTCATTCATAATAATTATGTTATCTCTATTGATGGTGTATCCCCATCTATTCCACAGTCATCATCATCTCAAGCGTTAGATCATGCACCTTCTACATCATCTAGTACATTACATTCTATGTTGCTAAAAGTGCAATCTACATCTATTTCACATACTCACACATTATCTATGTGATCTCACCAATTTGTTAGTCCTACACATAGGTATAGGTATATTCCTCGGATAGTTACTGCATCTCAACATTGGTCACCATCTCATTTAATTCCACGTGGGATTCCATCTTCTTTGTGCCTTGCTTCATGTAGATCTCCATAACTTATGCATTTTTTCATGCCATAACATTCATCATATATTTATCCCTCGCATGTATGTAGACTTCACTCACCCGCACAACGTATACCTTTTATACCACCATTACTAGCACATGGTCATACACTTTCATTACCACATGCATCCGATGGAGGAACTTCGTCTTTCACTATTATTGGCTAGTTCATTCACTCACACACATTTGGGGGCATAACATTCACACATACCCCCCATCTTAGCATCGTACTTTCTCTCATACTAGCATCATCATTACCCGATGACACACTCTTGTGCTTTGGTTCACACTTGACTGTTGAGGGCTACATGCTACACATGAACCCCACACACTACACATGCTACATATTGTGTCTCTTTACATATCTTACAGTACATGTCACATTTTTCATCTTACTTATTGTATATCATTAGTGTTTTAACATTTGGACATCTATACATCATACATACTCTACATATTATACTAGTATTCATGACATATATATCAAACCCCTATCGTCTATGAGTTTAGCATCATATACTACTCATCCTACATTACGCATAATCTCACACTATTAGGATATCTACACATCTTGCATTTCATTCTATACATTACACTTACATGGTCATCTCTCATCATCGGATATACTACATATATCTATTTGTATGCATTACACTCACTACCATATGACACACTATAGTTCCTCAGTCTATACTCAACTACCGATAGTTTATAAATAAAATGGACCTTATCATACACAAACGCTCATCTTTCAACCTTATATCATGTGACATTATTAGGTTAGTGACATACATTATAGGATAAATGGTCACACATTCCTTCATCTTGTAGTGGTACACGCTTTAGGCTAAATCACCACTCCTTCTGTTCATCATGTAGTAATATACAATTTAGGCTAAATAACCATTCTTTCGATCATCTTGTCATCATATATGCTTTGACACATCTTTTCTAGGTCACATATTATCACCATTAACACAAAATTTGACCATTTCTGGATGACACACTCTCATTTTTAGTTCATTCTTGATTGTTGTGGGGGCATACTAAATGAACCTCACTACATACACTTTCATTCACTTAGGGGGCACTCAGCTCCTATCATCCATCCACAACATGTTACATATCTTGGTTACTTTTAATCTTGCTTACATTTTCTTGTTCATGTTCGCTTATTATACATGCTAGCTATATATATTATATGTTACCATATTTACCATACACACATACACGTTCACATTATTTTCTAGTTATGATTGTAGATAGAGGTCTCCTACACACAAAATGGATGCTCGCCTCCTAACACTCCTACAATGGTCACTAGGGGCATCCAAATTCGTCTCTTAAAGGTGTTTTTGTTTCATTTTATACTTAGGGCTCTACATTACTTGCTTACACATGATTTTGACGTATGGATTCTATTTATAACATGCTAATGATTAATTCATGTGCAACATTTTTTTGCAGGATTATTTGCTTCCATGGCTATCTTTTTGGTTGTCTACTATTATTTTTTTATTGTTTGCTATTGTATGCGGGCCTTGCCCTTTGTTTGGTGTGCACACTTGTTTACTGTATGTGGCCATTGTAGCCTTGAGTGTCTTACCACATCATGAGTGATGTCCCATGTTTGCAACCCACTTTGGTGGTCTATGGTTTTCTTCTTTTGTGTTTACTTATATTATATCCTATACATTGTCTATGTAGCTCACACTTGTCATGTACATATATGTTTTTTGTAGTAACACTTGTTTCTAGCCGCTTGCTTGTGTGTACCTTGGTCTTTACCAATAACATTCCCTTCCCCCTCAAGGAAATAATTAAGTTCACACGATTGGTCCTCTTTTGGGGCTGCATTATCCTATTCGTGACATCACATGCACCCCCAAAGAGGGGGTCATCATTTGGGGTTTTACACATTACACAACGCTCTCTACCGATACAATTCAGTTCAGTTTTTCATCTTTGACATTGTGGGTTATACAACAAGTGGGTTCAAACCAGCCTATGAACCCTGTACACAGTGGATTTTACATGGCATGTTGTCCTTAGCATTTTGGGGAGTAGTTATAGATTGGAGGATACAATGGATTTCCTACCTATACTACTTTGGCTAGTGGCATCCGATCGTTCAAAAAAATAGGCAGTACAAATATCTGTTCACACCATTATCATGAAAGTAGTTACATGTTGAAGAATAATGTAACTTTCTCCATACAATTATTTAGCCATAGTGGCATGAGATCGTCAAAAAATCTCGCATTACAAGATATCCTTTTTATACCCTTTTCTCTCATCATCGATCAGGTGCACATGTTCCTTTTATGTTTTACATACTTCCATTTGGAGTCTTCTTTTACTATATACACGTGATTTTTACACACTTATAAATGCGTATTTGATTACTTGATCATCTTTTCCTTTTGCGGGTCCTTTCGCATGAGAAGCAAGTAGTCAACAATAATAACAAGCAACTATAACAAAGGCACCAAAAACAATAACAACAACATCATTTGATAGTTCTTACCTCATACTAACATGCAGGTACCTCAAACACATTGACAACTACACACGTATTTCCACCCTAGGTTTACTCTCATCACTATTTTTCTCATCATTTTACATATTTAATTTCCATGCTCCATCTTTTTTTCACTCCATTATTTGTTTATTTCTTTAACACACTTTCTACACAACTCTACATGGACATTGGGTACACATCTCTATCTACTTTATGTTACTGAGCATTCCTCTCACAAAATAAAGTGGGGAAAAATGTAGACACAAAATCATGCAATTTAGACATTATTTAGTCTCGGTTTCATACTACTATTCATATGTTTTTTGAGTAAAGAAAGTACTAAATAGCCCATGTCCTTTGTCCATTTTACTTTGCTTGCTGTCATTACTTCCGACCTCCCGCATGTACTCACCCAGTCTATTTTTACCATTTGGCATTTTTTTAATCTTTTACTGAGGCACCCAGGTGCCCTAATCCCATTTGGGTTGCCCTACCTTTTTACACTTTCCTACCACTTTTTGGGAACTTTATAGCCGTTTGAGATTTCTATCTTTTTAGTGGTTGGCCTTTTCGGTGTTAATTATGAAATTAGAACAAGAGAACCATATAAATATAAAGTAATTAGACCATAATTAGGGACCAAGCACTAAGCACTATTATCATCACCTAAGGTTGTACCCATCAAAGGCTCCATTTGAATCCATCTAGCTCCATCACAAGGAACAAGACTAGTTCATCTACATTAAAATGCATAGGAGGGAAGTTTATTCTATTCCATCTACCATTTTATTACAATTCTACCCATAGTTACTGCTCACAACTTTCAAAAATTGAGACTGGCACAAAAGCATCTAGGGCATGATTATACACACATACATAGAACTATATCGGGTCTGAGATGTAGTGTAACATCCAGTTATTAAGTCCACCATTTTTTATGCTAAGGACAGTTCAACCCCTTCATATGCAAAATTCATTTTTTAGGGGGTTGATAATTGTCTTGGGGTTTTGCAGCTCTCATCTTCATTTTTTATTTATAGTGACACCCAACACAGTCCAACGACACCAATATGATAGGAAGAAAGGTAGACAATCATTCAGTGACACCTCATAGGAAGTTGGTAGAGCTTTTTGATAGACCAGGGTGCCCATATCTCATACCAGAGCACCGCAGGTGCCCCATTCCTTCTCCAGGTGCCCCCGTCTACCTTATTGTTCTAGATCTATGATTTTTAGAGCTTTTGTTCAGTCGTTCCTACATTCTTTACATCTTTTATTCTTTGCGATACAATCCTAAACATTCGTTGAATAAACTAAGATCTTCCTAACCCTTCTTGCACTTTAGGGTTTCATATTTCTACTTAGTTTCTTGGGTCATTTTATTTATGCATTTATATGTTATTTAATTTTGTTCTTAATATTAGATTAACTTATAATAATTCCATATTTTAGTTAATCACCTAGGGAAGACTAGTATTTCAAGGCCAAAACTCGATGTAAGGAGATCCTCTTCCTCTATTGTAACTCCCTCTATTGAGGTTTCAGTTTCCCAACCTCTAAGTTCTCATATTTCTCTTGTGTTTCATCCTCTAGTAAAATCTTCCAAAGATTTTTTCACATGGGTCCAACCCATGTTAAATAGTAGAAAGAGGAATGCTCAATCTCATATTGAGGTTTTTATGTATGATACAGTGCTTCTTATCCTTGGTAATTCACCTCCTCCTCAAAATGAATCAAAGACTACTTCTTGTCTTGTTTCAAACTCTATAGGACAAGAAATCCTAGATATTTCTAGACCAAAAGAGGAAAAGAATGAAAAGGATGTGTCTTTATCATATATTGAGTTAACAAGAATATCATTGGGAGAATCAACTCTAGAGGGATAATTACATAATATTATAGAAAATGTCTCTAATTTTGATTGAAAGAGTTTAAAAAGGAAAACAGACCCAAGAGCAGCTAGAGGAGTTGGTATAGGTACTTGCAAGCTTTATCAAGTATTTACTCTCATATGATAAGACTCCCATAGATCAAAATCCTCTATCTTCACTCCCACCCACTAATTTTACTATTATAATTGATTTGAAGGCAATCAAATAGATTCATAAGCATGCGAGTTTTTCCAAGGCATCAAATGCTTGGTTTGAGATAATTCTTGTTTTAGGATTACATTTTGATAATATACCATGTAAGATATATGATAACATTATCTTAGCCTAACATCAAATCAATTCAGGGTTTGATGGTATTTAAAATGAACTCAAAATTTGGGTTGATATTATCCAAGACCTCCGAATCATGACTCTCATAGATGAGAAAATCCTCCTTTCAAGGAATATTTTGATGAATCTAAGAGTAATTTATCCAAGACTTGTAATTTCAGTGTAGAATGGAGGATAAGAGTTCTCAAAGAATCCTCAACTGAATTATGGAATGTAGTTTAGAAATGAGATTCATTAAAAGTTGAGATCTTTACATACTTACATGCCCTTTGTTGCCAATTGTTTAGAGACAACTCATCTGAGAGGAATTCAATTTATCAGATCAAGGGATATTTCAATGCACTCATTGAAGAGAACTTTTTCAAGGAGTAATTGGTAAATAAATAGAGGATGGAAGATTTTTTAGAACTCAACAATGTCAACATAGAGAAATGGAAAAAGAAATGGATTCTTCCCTTGATAGTTGGTTGACTAATCTCTCAAACACCATTTTCCCAAAAGACACAGAGATATCTCCTATAGTGATAAAGTTCTAGATATCTGTTTTAAATCTTAAGGTTCTTACATATTCAATCTCTTTTATTTCTCTTTCTAGTTCATGATGTAACTAGTTCTATTTTGTAATTGAATTTATAGTATAAAAGGAAAAATTATAATATAAAGTCATTATATGTAAATAAATAAATAAAGTTATTTAACACTTAATTAAAACAACTAATTGATTGAGGTAGTTACTTCTTACCATTTTCCTATATAATGCTTCACTCTATTTATAAAAGGGGTTGGATATTGGTGCATCCTATGTGTAAGGAACACAAATTTTGAAATATAGAAGAAAAACCCTTCATGTCTCTAATATTATTCTTCTAATCTCCTTTTCTTGTTCCTGTTTCAATTAGTGTATGGTTTTCTTTATTAGGAATATGAATATTTTCTTCTCTTTCAGAGATTACGATTTGATGAAATTTTATTCAATGAACATCTTGTTTACTGTGAAAATTCCATTTATGCAAGCTATAAGTTCTCAAATTTCATTTACATGCAGGAGTATGATAAGATCAGTAGTCTTCCTATCTTAAATTTTTTTTACCATCCCATTTTATTTGTTCATTCTTCTGGTAATCTTATGGAAAGAAGGAGGAACAACTTGTCCTTGATTGATAAATTAGCCAGAACTTTGTGTCCCTAATTTATTTTTCTTGCTACATCCTCACTATTGTGTTCTTCTGTTCTTCGATCTCTTTGTTTATCTTCTGAATTAAGAAACATGGGATTATTCATCTTCACTAATATCCTCATTAAAAATTAATTAGTCTTTACATTTGTAAATATTTTATATTTTGAGGCTTTTTGGCTCAATAGGGGAACCTCCCCATTAAAGAGGAGGGATTGTAGTCCCCTAAACTATTGTTTATTTCTCCAATGACAAATTTTCCAACAAAAAATTTGGTTTTAGGTGGTTAGGGAAGGGTAAATAAAAGTTACGTTTATGGGTTAAATTTATGAAGGTAATTTTGAAGTGTACTTAGGATAGCGATAATAATGATAATTAGGATTAATGTTTATCGGGTCACCTAGAGGTGAAAAAGCGTTGCTATATTTCCCCCTTTTTGTTGAGTTTTCTATAGTCACTTGCTATGAGACAAAAAATAGCATGAGGATGCACCCATTTTTTGATAAGGATATTGTGATATTATTCCCCCTCAAGCCGATGACTGACTATGTTTGTCATTGGATTGAAGAGAGTGGATTGTTTGGATAGGTTTTCTGTAAGATACTCCAAGTTTTTTGTATTGTAGTCTCAAATGAACATGTCGGAGGAATTTTTTAGTAGCAATATTTAGAAGCACTTTGTAGGGGATGTGTAACATATACCACATATAAACATGTGTTGTGGGAAGACTACTACATGGAGAGGATTAAATGTAAGTGCTCTCACGAGGATGTGTGGATCCATGAGACCAAAAGTTTAAAACCAACATCTGAAGGGTGTGAAAATTATATATCAAGTCACAAAAACAATTTTTTTGATAAGGTGTTCAACATCAAAGCAAAGGAATGGATTGTTTGATAAATATATGATGTGATAGGAAAGGTCTAGGTGACCAAAATTGATAATTTTTTGAAAAATGGAAAATCAACGGTGATTATGGATCAACGATGTTTAGACAAGTGACAGAGGAGATTTCAGATCACAAGAAATTCCCAAAAAGTAAAGTATATAAACCTGATGGACCACACAAATAGTTCATTTGCAACATGTTTAAGTGGGATTTGAGATATCTGAGTTATGATTTTCAAGTGTTCTTGAGAGATAGAGGAAAGGGGTAGTGGTAGAGGACTAGGATATGAGTAAGTAGGCTTGAATTTGTATTTTGTTTTGATATTTTTTTTATGATTTTTTGAATTTTTGGGTGGGATTTCCCAATCATACGATCGGAAGTGATAGGGTGGATCACCATCGATTGTGATAATACAATCATTGTTGATTATCGATCAACCGTGATTTGTGTGATTTTTGACAAAGTTTCTAATTGATGTACTTTATGTTGTGTGTTTTAAAGGAGAGGGACATTATCTATCTCTGGGACACAGTGTGAGAGATGTTGGAGAGGATCCTAGATGATGTCATTGATGCAAAGTGGGCTGATTTGACAGTTGTTGGATTAGAAGGATTTTGCCACTACCAGTGGATTCCTCAGGATACAACACTTATGATAAATTTTATTGATAGATGGGATCTAAGCACCAAAACATTATAGTTCAGCACCGATGAGATGAATATCACCCTAAAAGATGTGTACATGATCTTGAGATTATCAAACCAGGGTAAGTAGGTAGTACTGATCACTTGAGAGGACAATCTTGATACTATGGGCTGGCTATATGGTGATGATGCCCCAAACATTTGATATAGATGTGAGGGTTTTCACATTGATACTCACTATGATGAAGATGTGTAGGGTAACCAAATAATGTTTTTAGTTATGTTAGCTATATCATGTTATGTGCTACTAGAATCAAAGGGTGGTGATTTCTTTCGACACTTTTGGGTGTTGTTGTAGAGATCACAAAGCATCAGACTGTGTATACATGGGGTTGTGTATTGTTAGCTCAGGTTTATCATGAGCTATGGATGTTTGTTGTAGGGAGGATATTTGGATTGGATGTGGGGTTTGTACTACATTATTGGGCCTATGAGCATATAGCCATTGTGAGGCCACCAGAGCTACCATAGACGGTAGGTAATCTGAAAAAGTATGTAGTGGGACTCATGAGATGGTGTTTTAATTAGATGAGAGAATATGGGGTTGAGAGATACCAGACCTATTATGGTGATTGACTACGGTATCTATCTGTAGATGATGTAGTCTAGAAACCTTATGTGAGGTACCCTACATGGCCAAAGATGGATGTGGAGTTAGCTGGACTAAGGCATGTATGATGCATGCAGTGGAGGAGAGAAGATATAATAAAGGTTATTAAATTACCTTAAGTGTAGAGGCAGTTTGGTTTTCCTAAAAAAAAATTCAGTGAGCTGATAGTATATCAACAAGATGACTTGGACAGAGACTTACCCAAACTAGTAGTACATGAGGTGGGGTTAGATGAGGAGGCAGGAGATTTAAAGGCTATTGATTTAGAAAATTTTGGGGTGGTGGATGGGTTTAGTGAATGGTAGATCTAGTAGTGGGACTCTCATGGATATAGGGAAGGGACGTACTAGAGGGGTGGAGAGGAGGAGGAAGGTGATGGTGGGGATGAGCTAGCCAGGTTACAAAAAACTCATGATAATTTACAAGTGGAGAGGGATAGATTGGTGGTTGAGTGGGACACCACTTGTCAAGAGTGCGACATGTTATAGTAGGAGATAAACCAGGTATTCCCTTAGTGTGACACCTATTTATAGTAGAAAGATAGATATCACCAACAATGGGAAGCACTATGAGCAATGTATAAAGATGTGGGTATGGCTTTAGAGGAATCCAGAAGTGTAGCCTAGGGTGTAAGGCTAAGTACAGGGTAGGCAATGGTACTTGTAGGTGTAGTGCCAGTAGCAGGATGGAAAATGGGGCATCCTAGTTTTATGACCATTAATCACTATAGAGCATTAGGGGAGGAGATGAGGTATTATGAGTGCTTCGTGATAGAGGACCTACCTGGTGTTCCTCTATATGTGGATCACAAAGAGAGTGAGCATGTATTGGCTTGATAGGCTACATCAACGAGCTTTGGAAGTGTTTCTCAGCCATGGAGAGATCTATGGCTAGATGGAGGATCCGTAAGAGATCTATGTGGTGAGCGGGTGTCAGATTTTTATATTACCATATTGTGGGTTTTGTATATGATCCATTTATGGATGATTTTTCATATGAGCCTTTTGAAGGTGTTTTGTATATAAATTCATTGATACATATGATGATTTATGCTTTGGATTCATGTGTTGTTGATTTATTTTGACATTGATATGATTGTATGATGAGATGTTGAGATAGTAAATGATTTAAATGTTGATATGATGTTGAATGTGTAGATGTTTAGATGGGATTTTTAATTGATGTTGATAATTGATTTTTTATTTATTGTTTGATGTTAACATGATGTGACTTAAAGTGTAGTGGTCTTGATGTATGTTTCAAAATGTTCTTTATTTGTGGTTAGGAGTAAATATGGAATGTTTTCCTTTTGGACTAGATTTGATTCATATGTAGGTTTTTTAAATATGACAGTGCACTTGAGGCCTTGTAAAAATTGTTAACATATAACTAAAAATAATTAGTAATATGTGGGATCTTGGGTATATATGAGAATGACCTATATATACCTTCCTAGAACATGGGAAGGGTTGACACATGTAGTTTGCATGAGAGGAATAAGTTCTCCTTTTGATGGGTTTTAGGCTTGTGCCCCCAACTAGATTTTTATCATACAAATTGATCAACGGTGGAAGTTTACTTTTGATGGGAAAGCTAATCGATCTAGGAAGATTTCCTAGGATGCTTCTTGATTTTGAATTTTTTAAGGCTAATTAATACAGGAAGCATTTTTATAATGATATTGGTAGCCATCCTTCAAGGGAATGGTTTGAGATTTTTTTTTTTGATAGTCATGCTTCGTGGCATTGGTCTATATTTTGATTGAAAAATTGTCCTTCAAGGGATCATTATTTATTTGATAATATTATTAATAGTTGTCCTTTAAGGGATAATTCTATATTTGTGACAATGTGCATTCATAGACATTCTTGAGTTTTTATTTTTATGCTGAGGGCAAGCCTAGTAGGATATTTTGAGGAGGGGAAATGATGTGTGTACCAACTACACATGTCTACCCCGTAACATGTTTTTGACTAGAAGAAAATGGAAAGAAAAGAGTAATTATTATGGGCTTCCTGTTGAAGAGGAACTTTTCCATGTGAAAGATGTGATAAACAGATTCGTGGTGTTCATCTTTAACGTCATGATTTATAGGATACTGATGGTGGACCACATGCTTCCAAATCATTATGACATTTAAGGATAGGCTAGTGGTGGAATAACATCTTTCACGTGACTAGTGTTATGAAGGTATGTTAAAAATAGAAAGGACCCAAGTAAAATGAATTCAAAGGTTTCTTTTTAGGTTTACCATCGAGGGAAGCTAAATGATAATCTCATGACCCATACTTGTGATTGATGAAGAAAGGGTTTGGAAAATACAAAGGTAAGTTACCATTCAAATTTTTTAATCATGGTGAATAACACATTTTGCCTAAAAATTCCCATATAAAAATAGTGATGATAAAGAGAATCACAACTTGAAATAAAATAAATTTTTTTATTAGTCCAATTAGAAACCATAAGAAAAGAAAATTTGACAAAATGAAGGGCTTCCATAAGCATAATAAAAACATATATACCAATGAGGAAAGTAACTCATCTAGAAAAAAGTGATGACAATGTATCTACCTGTGATAAAGATGAATCACTTATCATGGCATTCAACATTAAATAAATAATTGAAGAGATGGACTCAAAATATGAAGAAGATGCTTAAGTTAAACTTGAAGTGGATCTTGAAAGAGAATTCGTTTCTGATATAGAAGAACTCAAAATTTGAAGAAATAAAAATCAGAAAATAAAATAGAAATTTTAGAAACTTAAAGATGAGTATGGTTCCTTAATAATAAAGTTGTCACAAGATATTTAAGATTATAATAATATCATCATTGGTTCAAAGATTCAATTGGAAGAGATGAAAAAATGGTTGAGGATATAATAATTTTGTTGAAATAGAAGGATGAAGGTTGTGAAATACTTGAATGTGAATTTCCTTAAGAAATTAACTTGAGAAAAAAAATACTAATTTGAACAAATGTATCAAATTTGAGAGGAGATATGAATTATTAGATAGTATTATCAACAATAAGATATAATCATTTATCAAAACTATTCTTGGTTATAATGAGAAGACTATGAAAGAAGATCCCACAGAGTCACATAAGATAACATGTACAGAAAAATAAAAAAACTATGTATATGCTCTGATAGAAATAAGAGAAATGAGAAATAAATATTGCATGTCCCTCAATATATAAATTCTTCAAATGAAAGTAGCAAAAGGGAAGAAATTCATGTTCGAAAAAATACTAGTTTTCCTCTAAAGAGCATTAAGGAAGTATCTAGAAGATCATTTACCTCCAAAGAAGCAATAAAATATAAAGTTTCAAAATTCATTTTATGGCTATTGCTTTTCATGTAATCATTTTGCCATAGGGCTGTGGACTATTTATCTCATATAAGAAGTTTTTTTAGGAAAAAATGCAAATATAAATTCATGTGTTCTCAAATAGAAACTACAACTCATTATCTCCTTTGATGAATTTTGATATTGAATGATATAAGTGTCACAAATATGTAGCATAAATATAATTTTTATAGAAGTAATTATGTGGAATATTCCAAGCAGTTTAAGAATGAGGAATCCATTTACAATCATAAGAATGGGTAAGCAAAATTTTGGAAGGAAAGAATGAGATGAACAAAGAAAAATCCATGCTTGTTTAGACAATATTTCATGCTCAAAATGAAGAAAACTAGTGGTACATTGATAGTGGTTTCTCAAGCCACATGACTAGAGATAAGACTAATTTTCTTACATTGAAAGAGTTAAATGGAGGAACTATGAGGTTTGGAGACAATTCTATAGAAAGAATTGTAGGAAAGGGTAACATCAACTTGAACAATGGTAAATCAAAGACTGAAAATGTCTTGTATGTTAAAGGAATAAAGAATAATATTCTAAGTGTAAGTCAAATGAGTGATAGGGGATACACTATAACATTATATGCTAGAGGATGTAAAATTATAAAAGAAAGTACAGGAAAGGTGGTTTTTGATGCTTGTAGAACAAAAAATAATCTTTACATTCTTAGTGAGATTAAAGGTGAAAAATGTTGCATGAGGAAAATAGATGAAATATGGTTGTGGCATAGAAGAAAGGGCCATATGAATTTTGATAATTTAGTAAAAATGATTTCCATTAAATTTATTATATATATTCCAAATATTACTAAACCAACTGACACCCTTTGTAAACAATGTCAGTTTTTCAACAAGACAGGTGCTTCATTCAAGAAAAAGGAGTACTCAACCAAAAGGTTACTAGAAATTATGCATACTGATATCTGTGGGCCTACAAGAACTCAAAGAATATAAGATGAGAGGTATTTTAGGTTATTTATTGATGATTTCATTAGAATGACATGGGTTACTTTTTAAAGAGAAAATTATGAAGCATTTGAAATGTTTAAAGCATTCAAGGAAATGGTTGAAAATGAAACGGATTTGAAAATCAAGAATTTAAGATATAATTGAGGGGGAGAGTTCATTTTTAATAAATTTATAGAGTATTTTGTGTGGCATGGAATAAAATTACATTACTTAGTAGATGTAAGGAATCCAAAAAAATGGAGTTGTCGAAAGGAAAAATAGGACTGTAAAATATATGCATAGAACCATGCTAAATTAATCTAGGATATCAGATAAATTATGGAGAGAATTGGTCAACACAACAATCTATATTATGAATAGATGGAAAATTAGAGTAAAAAACAACAAGACACCTTATGAAATATGGAAAGGAAGTGTTAGGATTAAAATATTATTATCCTAATTAATTATGTATTCCATAATTAATAAGTTTATTAATTATTATTTTTTGGTTATATTTAATTATAATCATCCTTTTGTTTTATATTTGAATATTTCAGGAGCTGTTATATTGT
>CM034150.1:35853984-36071116 GCA_019776745.2 Taxus chinensis
ATATGTGTGTTAATAGATGAAATCAATGATTTTATTTTCTTTAGGAGAGACCAGGGGAATCGATTCTACCCATTTATTGACATATTTATTAGCAGTGATAATAGAGTGACGTCATTGTGAGTAATGAGGGTTGATAAGGCCAATGAGGTAAAGTCCTCATTGTGAGAAGATTCATAGATCTTGAGTAGGTTGTAGGGTCTGACTGGGAATGTAAATGATATTAGATTTTTTTTGACATTTAATGCATTTCTTGACATATGTGCAACAATATTGATTAAGGGTAGGCCAGTAATAGCCTATCCATAAGACACGTTTAACAACATCCATACTTTTGAAGTGTCCACCACATATATGATCATGGACTTCTTAAATATCTTTAGTAGACTCATGATATTTGAGACACGGTAGTAAGAGGCCATCAAACCCATGTTTGTATAGAATACCACCTACGATGACATATTGGGTAGCAGGTTGAAAAAAATATCGTTTAACATTTTTAGATATGTCATATGTTTATTTTGATTGAGAAAGATAGTCATAGATTTGAGTGTACCAGAGGTCTGGTTGATTTCCTTTGATGAGATTGATAGAGGGAATTTTTTTGGGGTGAGATGGTTGATCAAGTCTATGCATAAAAATAAACAATCAGGAATCATTAGTTGATAGTACGATGAGTGATGCCAGGGAATCCATGCCGTGTGCGATCTTATTGGAAGATTGTGGAACTATTTGGATGGTGCATTGATCAAAATATTCTAAGAGGAATTCAAAAATGTTCTTATACTTTTGTAAATTTTCATTCTTGCATTGATAAATTCTATCAATTTGGTTGATGACGAGTTAAGAGTCTCCATATATGTCTATAATTTGAACACCAAGCATGACTGTTGTTTGGAGACCCATGATGAGAGCTTCCTGTTTGGCCATGTAATTAGTGCATTTGAAGTTGAGTTTAAATGTGATTTGATATAAAAAGAATTTTTAAAATCCTATTGTAGAGTAGTTGATTAAAAAAATGATATAAAAATGCTAAGATACAATATGAAAAAATTAAATAAGAAAATGGATTATAAAACCCTAAGCACAAGTGATAGATGAAGAAACTTAGTTGATTTACATTCACCCTATGAGTGATATAAACTAGGAAAAGTGTTGATTAGGAAGTAACTAACATCATAATAGGTATCTGTAAATTCAGGAGTCCACGAGAAATGCTAGACAAGGGCACCCAAACTAGGACAAGGCCACCTAGGTGTTGGAGACTACTACCGGGCACCCATGATTGTGCAAGGACTCATGATTTGATCTTTGGTGTGTCAAAAAGGTGTCATAATTACTTCCTCTTGATCACCTGATGATCGCTTCTTGATCTCTGATGATACCTATAATATGAACAAAAAAAATTCACCTACACAAGCCCACAAACCACATCAAATCTAAAAAATAAAGATGTAATATGGGGATTTATACTGACCTCGATAGTCACCTTGAGAGTGAAATTACAACTGAGAACTGGACTACATCTTAGAATCTATGAATTTCTTGTGAGTATTTGTAGAAATTGTGCCCTAGGATGCCCTGATGCAAGTTACACTTGATAGCATGCTAGATTTAGAATGTAGAAATGTATAACATTTGTGGATGGAATAAAATGAACATCCCCTTCCTAAGTAGTGTATGCAGAATATGAATCCCTTTTCCCTTGAATGGATGCTAGATGGATGCCTTTAGTGCTCTTTAGTGCCTTTGGATGAAAGATTAGGTGATGATAATATATGCTTAGTGCTTGGTCATTTATTTTGAAAAAATAACCATGTATTTATATAATTACCTTCTTTGAATTTCGTAATTGACAATGTGAAGACTAAACCATATGTGAAAAATATTCCCAAAAGATAAAATAGACCTAAATGAGCGAGTACTATAAGAAAGGGTCAGGGGCACCTAGAGGGGACATGAGCACTTGAGTGCTATTATCTTAGCTAGGAATTGGTGTTTGAAGCCATAAAATAAAAACAAGTAAAGTTCCGAATGGGAGGTAGGGTATGCAAGACCAAATAGAAAGCATAAGAGGCCAAATATAGTTTTCTTACTTAAGAATAATGTAAATGTTAGTATGCTTTTAGGGCCTGGCTAGTATGCTTTTATGGCTTAAAAATGTACTCAAGTGCATTATTTTGTGTCTACATTTTCCCCCACTTTATGTTGTTGAGTGAATACTCGATAACATAAATTATATAGAAGATGCATACCTGATAACCATGTAGAGTGTGTAGCGAGATGTGTGTTGAGTGGACAAGTGAAGCATGAAATGATACAAAGTGAAGTGTGGAAACTAGGAAATGAAAGTGGACCCTAGGGGTGAAGCATATACGTTGCGTTGTACCTATTTTTGTGCTTATATTTTATATTGTAGGTTAATTCTTTTTGTGTATTAAGGATGAATATACAAAAGAAGAGAGAAAGAGTATTCAAATACTTATATATGAAAAAATTGTGTAAAGTATGTAAAAGTATGCAAAAGTATGTAAAAGTGTGTAAAAGTAGTAGTAAAGGAAAGTGTACACCTGATGTGAAAGATTGTATACGATAAAAAAGTTTCCTATAATGTTCTAATGAGTGAGGTTTTTTGGGAGATTTCACACCAATGGCAAGTTTTTTTAGCAATCTCACACCAAGTATGAGTATTTTTTACAATCTCACACCAAGTGCATGTTTTTAAAGTGATCTCATGCCAAAGAGCAAGTGTTGGGGAGAGAGGTCTATTATTAGTCTCTATCCATGAATCTACGTGATAAGCACCAATGTAGATGTTACATCTTTGATTTGTTATTTATGTTCCGATTGTTCGAAGTTGTACTGATTGAAGGATTTTACATGCATTCTATAAGTGTAAAAATTGCTCTAAAGGATTTTATAGACTATGCTAATCTTGTAAGCTGAATGTGTAATCCCCTAGGAAATTAGCACCTAGGGGAGGACACGAGCACCTAGGCGTTATTGTTTGATGTTGGGCGTTGGTGTCTGTAATGTGTCGAGGATCCAAATCAGATTCTAGGTTGTTCTATGATTGTTTTCTTATGTTTTTCCTGTGCTTTACAGATCTGTACTATAGCTCTCAGCTGATATAGGGGTGTTTTGTTCACCCAATGTATGTCCCTATCATTTTGGGTCCATGCGACAAATGTAGAAGTGTGCGGCCCAAAAGAGAGGACCCAATGCTGATATGAAATTGATACTTGTAGGGGTGGGGGGTGGCATGGTTTAAACCAAAGCACATGTAAATAGAGTGGTTAGAAAGATGTATTAGTAGAAAAATTAGCAAAAATATGGTCTAATACATGGGACCTCTCTCACAATGTCACAATACAATCGGGGAAGAAGCGTCCACAATCACACAATGCACATACAAGATAAAGGGCATCACCCCCAAACAATAACATACATTGGTAAAAAATGTCAAGAAAAATGTATTAGAAAACCATGGTGGCATATAGTCTTACAAAGAAAATTTTACATATGAAGCACCCGTTAGCATGTTAGAAAGATAAAAAAGTATGTCAAGCCATGTATATATCAGTGGAAAGTAATGTGCTAGTAGAAATAGGAAATAGTATATGAAGAAATAATAACACATGTAGTGTGTGAGAGTAGTAACGGTAGATGCTCCTAGGAGCCTCAGTGGGACTGGAAAAGCATACAATATTGAGCATCATTACAACATGTGAGAACTTGTAAGAGATCTGCATTCACAACTAGATACCAAGTGAACATGCATGTGTATATGATAAATATAATGATATACTGAGTATCTAATTAGCATAATAACTAAAGTAAAACATCTACGTAGTGTAAGAAAATAAGATTAAGTGTAACCAAGATATGTAAATGCATTAGATGAGTGGAATGGAATGGTATACAATGTGTGAATGGGATATGCATAGCATTTGCCCGCAACATATTTGTATGAGATGAGGTTCATTTATAAATACCCCTCAATAATCGAGTATGAACCCTAGAATTGGAGTGTGTCATAGGGTAATGATGATACAAGGCATGTATCAAAGTGTATAAGAATAATGGAAAATATGATATGTGAAGCATGGAGTGTAGTAGTAGAGATAATAAGATATAATGATAATAGGAGGGGGAGAAATCTTGATGCCCACAAGTGTGTGATGAAGAGTAAGGTATCCAACAAGAGTGATGAGTAAGGTTCCTCGACCTAATATCTGAGGTGATAAAGGCGTGTGGCTATTCTCTAAGATAGGTGTTGTATGAGGATGATAATGTGCACGTGAAGGAAACATATATGGTGAAGGAGGTGGTGAACACCTATTTGAAGGGGTTTCCTGAGTAGGGGACTTATGCCTACAACATGGGATGATGGACCGATGAGGATGACAAGGTCTTGATGTAGGTCATGTGCGAATAGGAGAGATAAGTGCATAATGTGCCTTAAATCTCAGAGGTCGAGGAGTCCTACATGCTGAAGTTGGTAGAAGGATGTCATCAAGAGGAGGTAAAGGAAATGGCGTTTATGGTGGAATGGATTTTATACTGATAACTTATTTATTGTGAATTAACTTGAGGCACAAATGATTCATAGAAGGGATTTCTTATGAGATGCAGAGTAGAGGAAGAGCTAGGAGCATGTCATAGCCTTTGCTTGAAGATTCCATACCGATTGACATAAGCATGGTAAGAGGTCCAACTAGAACATGAAGCTTGATGTATTCAAAATAATTAGGAAATGGATATGTGATATTATATATTGGATAATTGATAGCCATAATAAGTACAATGGAACACACACTAATAGGATTCATTGGATAGATCATGTTATTATTGATAGTATATGAGACAATAGAAGCGTTGATATGTAATGAATCGGAAGTGAAATTAGCATGATAATCATGATCTGAGAATGAAATGGCTGGTAGCGAGGCATCAAAAAAAGTGACAAGGAAATCAAGAGGCCTTGATGAAAGAGAAAACACAACTTTATATGTATGATTAGTAGAAGAATCGGGAGCTTGTGTGTCATGCTTGTACAAAGGGTCTTTAAATATTTTGATCTTTTTGTTATCATTTACTGGTGTAGAAGTGGATTTATCAAGGAGCTTGAGTGTATTACTATCAATAAGATCTTGAATGGTATTCTTTAGTTTGAAGAAACAATCAGTAGAATGTCCAATGCATTGGTCATAGTCACATCTAGTGTTTTCATCATAATTATGGCCACAAGGGTGAGAAGGATCAATATGGAGTGGTGGCGAAAGAGTGATAAGAAGTATCTCAATAAGTTTTGGCAATAAGAATCAAGGTTAATACAAAAAATTTGTAAATGTACACTTAAGAGGTTACAATTGAAGCTTGTCTGGAGTGGAAAAAATGTTAACAGTAGCCTTGGCTTTAGTAGGATTAAGAGCTGTCTTGAAAGTAGATTTTCCTTGAAATTGATTAGAGGAGGAAGATGAAGCATTGCTATAGTATTTTAGTTGTTGGAAGTGTGTGTTGCTTGTGTTGTCATTGATGTCAAGTTCATTGATGTCACAGGGGTATAGGTGACCTAGGGGTCTTAAAATATGTATATGTGTGGCTTGAGTCTCTCAAAGGTGGTATGAAGGTCAAATATGTCCATTTGGTCCAATCATGAATCGGTCCAGTTGTGAAATGTATGGATCAAGTCAAGTCATTCCATGTTGAGTCAAATTGATGTCCTTTAATTACACGTAAGTCTTTGTAGTTCTAGGTTAAGTTGTGAAATGATTGGATCATGTGTATAACACGTGTATCAACTCATTCTAAGGATCAAAATGTCAAGAAACAAGGTTTGGAGAAAAACACCACTTCTAGCTAAAATTGCCCTTGAGAAACTCGATTGCTCCTGCATGCAAATGATTTTGGTAAAATATTCAAAGGAAAACATATGGCTAAACAACACTTGGAATGTGTATAGGGATTTATTACAATGCTCCATGTCAAATTTCATTAGATTATGTAACGGGGTTTTTGAGTTATTCAAGTTTTCCTAAAATAACCTTCTTGAAAAATACATTTTGAGCTACCTGGATTCTTAGGTCTCAAGAAAAAATATGAGGCCTTGTTGAAATAAATCATAGAAGTAATTTTTGTAGAAAATCCCTATTTTGAGATGGTGAAAAAGGTTTGAAGCAATTTGGATAAGTTTCAAAGAAGTCATGATTACCTCTCTAACCTCATTTTTTTCTCCCAGACAGTCTCCCAAGTCAAAAATTGAAAAATTTGGTTGGTTGTATTCAAATTACTTGTATGAGCTTCTTCAATGTATGTCATGGTATATTAATTATGTATCCATGATCCTTTAGGTGTCAGGGTTCTTCAAGTTGGTCAAATAAGTGAAAGTGAAAGGTCTACAAGTGATTTGTGAAACATGAAAGTCTTAAATCATAATCTGGGATCAATTTCTGATAGTAACAAGGGTGAATATCATATATCCATGTTATTTTTGCATGATTTAAAACACAACATGGATCCAATATTAAGAAAGAGGGTGTTAGATCTTTATATCTCAGAAAAAGCTTCTGAGTCAACTCAAGCATGTCTGGGGTCTAAACAATTAAGCTTATTCTCAAAAGTTGTAATAGTATAATACTTGGGAAAATTGATTAACAGGAGTAAGGTCTTTAAATTTATTCTTCTTTCTTACAATAAATTTCAAATAGGGTAGATTTTCCATCAAAGTTTTCAAGATCACTATTGAACACAGTATAAAAACTAATCTCCACTATACAGGCATATATTGACACTTACAAGTGTTCTTGGGCATGGTAATAATCTCTTAGCATCAAAAGAGGGATATTTATGCTTAAATATTCCTCTCAAGACACTAATAAGGTATTCCTAGACTCAAATACAAGTCGGAGTGTTTTGTCAGAATCAACATGTACTGTGTTGTTAAGGTTTTAAACTAATGTACTACAATCTTTGACTTATGGAAATGATTGGGACCATTTTAAATATTTTTCTTAATTGGAGAAGTTGTGGATTTCCTCTATAAAGGCACAACAAATTAATTTATTTGTTTTCATCTAACTTTGAGTAAGAAAACCTATATGAATATTCTCACATTATACATGTTAGAGAACCCTGGTGCTGGGGTTTGAGATGAAAATTTTCTCGAATCTTCAAAAAATTCTAATGAAAAATCACCAAAACTTGTATACACATTTTTCTTAGTAGCAAGAAATATTGGAAACTGATTTTAGATAACCTAATCTCGAAATGAGGAAGACTCTTTTAACAGATTTCTTCCACAGTGGTGAAAGTCAAGAAATTTGGGTTCTAAGTCAAATTGAAACAATATTTAAATTGGAAAGGTTATTCTTCATGTCTCAATCTCAAATGAGTTAAAAGGAGCTTTGCAAGTGTCTCATATGCTTGAAAAGTGTAATCCAAAAACAAATTCATCACAGTTAATGAACAAGTTCCATAGTACACAATACAGTACTCATATATGTAATTTGGACCTTGACGTTTGTGCAAGTGAAACTTAACACTAGGTAGAGCTTTGAAAGGATATCTTAATGTCTCCAATGATTGTAAAAAAATTTCCACCTTAGTGTGAAGTTTAGAAAGTCTGTTACTCTTGTTAAGACTGTATTTCTGCAACATAGTAGAAGTTGAAAACTCTCATAATAGATATCCTATCAATGACATATCTCAGAGAAATGGGAAGGTGCCTCCAAAGTCAATATAAGTCTTGGTTGATAAAATAAGAGAGTATTTAAAAATTGAGATTCTTATTGTAAAATGATTGCTCAGAAAATCAGGATGTTGTTTAAAACTGCTAAGTCTCGTCATATGTTTTGAAGAAAAATGTAGCTCGATAATGTGTGGCTCTTGGAGGAAATTCAAGAGTCACTAACAGTTAGAAACTTGAAAATTCTTCTCTATCTCATGCAATAATATCAAGAGATAATTGTTGTATTTTTTAAACAAGGTATGAAGTCATTAGTAATATTGAACTCAAATATTGTAAGATGAAAAGTATTCATTCAATATAGTGATTGAAAATTTGATGCAGAAGTTGAGAAGGTATAAAGTTTTGTTGAAGTAAGTTGAGTGAACTCTTGGGGGAGATGAATGATCAGTTACAAATATGTTTTTCCTGATCTATCTCAAACTAGAATGAAAAGAGTCATGCTTAGGTCAGAAAGATGGTAAATCTAAGAGACAAAAAATTCTAAGGGAAGTTGAAAAGATTTTCATGCAATAAGAGTTTGAGATAAAGTGTGAATGAGTTGAGAGTGAGAGTTGTAGATGAAAACCCATTTCTCTTCAATTGAAGAAACCTTTTGACTATAAATCAAAACCCCCCTAAATTCACTTTCAAGATAGAAGATGGTTTATGTGGAATGAAGATGATGGAGTTCTTGTAATGACAGGTTGATGAAGGAGAGAAGTCTGGATGGTCTGCAATTGAAATATCTTGCCAAAAACATGTTGATATTATTGTTCAGATTCTAATTGTATATTGTAGATTTTTGAAGTGAATCAAATTAGTGAATTTTTTTTTGAAAAAAAGGTATGAATTATACCTTGTGTTCTTGTCATGTATGCACTTAATAATGAAATGTATTGAATTTCAATCAAGCCTCAATGTATGTATTTTATGAGGATGCCTGTTGGATGTTTGAAATATAAAATTAAAAGTTTTATTATAGGACTGATTCATCCCCCATCTTAGTCCTTTTTCATTTCTAACATTAGCATGGCCATAGATAGAAGTTTGAATTCACACATTTTGAGCGTATAGCATAATTTATCAAACCAATGAGAGGTTTTAAAAAGAACACTCTTCTAAAATGGTGGTAAGAGGATTTGAAAAAAAAAATCTTGTAATTATGAATTAGAAAACACATTAGTCATCTTAGCTAGGTTATTTTTATAACTTAATACATAGTCTGTTATATGCTCATTAGATATTTGCTTGATTTGAGCTAGTTGTGCATAAGAGATCTTAGTGCGGATATTGATAGAAAAGTGAGAAAGAAAAGGATAGGATAAATGCGTAAAAATAAGTTACTGAATGAACAGGTAGATCATAAAACCAATGTATGGTGTAATCTTGAAGACTTCAAGGAAATGGCTTAGCTAGCAATGTGTGATCATCCACATAGTTGAGACATGACACCTAAAAATATCAAATATGCTCTTGAGGATCACCATGACCATTAAAAGTGGGAAGCTTAGGGGTGACAAATTTAATAGGAAGTTTATAAGCATAAATGGAAGGTGTGAAAGGGGTATGAATAAGTAACAAGGAATCAAGAGATGGAGAGGAGCGTAAAGTGGTTTGTTGTAGTTGATGGATTTGAATTTGTAGGTCATGGTATAGAGAATCTATGTCATGCATGCCAGAAGAGAAACTCCTTTGTGTATTAGAAGCATTGGGATGAAGGAGATGAGAGGTAGAAGTAGGAATGTGAAGGGGTTGGGTGGAGGCTATGGTAGCCTAATAAGAGCCTAAAAGAGACATAGAAAATAAATATTGAGAGTGTTTGACAACAAATAATGCATTGAGAATACGAATAATATGTGTAGGATTGGTACGTAATGCTTGATGGAAATTAGTAAGCTTGTTTAACTGCCCTTGATCAACATTGGCATCATTTTATCATCACTTCATACTGCTGCAAATACACTCTTAAAATCCTCTTTCACACACACATATTTATCCCTCCTTAACACATGAATAAATTCATCTTTCTCCTCTCTTTGTTCATGATTCTCATTATCTCATACTTCTACTAATACAACCTCCAAGGCATACACATTTGGCCTTATATACACAAGGATGAACCTCTCTTTTTCATCAAATCATACTCCTATAATGTATTCATAAAACACTCATTTTCATTCAAATTTTGGTATACATATACATGAGGGTAAATTCTTCTTACACCTTTAAAACTTCATCTTCAAAACCTTTTAAGTTCTTCCCTCTACAATCTGAATGGAAGACTCTATGTGACATCATCGAAAATTTTGATAAGGTCATTATTACTTATGAAGGGTGTCAAATGCAAGTAATGGACTTTATTTTATTTTTTATGACACTTATAACTCCTATGAGGACTTATAAAACCTTCATGAAATCATTTCACCTTTGAAACCACTGAAAATATTCCATTTTTAGTTTGATAGTTTAACTTGTAACGGTTTTCTTCCAGTTTGTCTTCTTACCAACATAGGAATATTTTTCTTTTAGCTATCTTGGCCATGAAACAAGTTATAGGAATGTGTGATAAAATTACTAAGGTCTTGTTATAACAATCTATAACCTTGAAAACCTCTTCAACTTGTAACTTTTTCCTCAATATTCCATTAGGATTTATTTCTCTACTAGGTGTATGATATATATAACATAGTCTTCAACTTTGATGGAAGAAATCACTCTTGGATTCAATTCATGGACTGAAAATAGGAAGAAGGATACTTAAAGTTGTATATTACATCACAATATGATTAGAATGTTGCAAGTTAGAGAAGGAGACTCCATTTTAACTCATCTTCTCAACTAGATGTGCACAGTAAAGGAAGCTCAAGATTTGGTCACAAGATTGCTTCATCAACACTAATGTATGGAATTTCAACAACTCTTAATGATTTTAGAATGTTGTATATGATCTATAGTTCACCTTAAAATACTTGAATAAACTCAACCATTTTCATTCTCAACATAAAATACTTATTAAGAAAAGGAATAAATGGATACACATGTACAGAAAACCAGTCCTCCTAATATGAGTTGGTTCACTCCTTCAAACATATGTTCATGGATTCTATGTAAATTTTATGAAAATAAAAAATCCTCATACAAATCATCAAATCCACTAATTTCATCATTTAAAGTTATATAGCTTCATAAGCTTTCATTTCTAGGACTTCTCATACTAGGTTTTAAGGTACAAGAACTAGTCTTATTGAGAAGACTTCCAAAACACCAAACATCACTTTCATGCCAAAATAAAGCATGAAAAAATTCACAGAGGAATTCAAATTCATATTCAAATACTCACATGCATGTATCATGTGGATAAAATTACACTTGTAACCTAGTTTCTTAGACCTTTTTAGAAATCCTAGAAGGTCAGTTTGGACCTTTTGAAATTGGACACAAGAGAACCTTACCTAATCATTTCTTGAGATCTAACATGTTTTATTAGACTTACACCAAACATTCAAGCTCACATTTCACTTCTACAGCATGTATCATCATAAAAAATCCTTCAAGCCATCATGACTGGTTTTGCCTTTATAGGCCATTAGCGGTAGGTCATTTATATAACATCGTTCATCAAAATTTTATACAAAACCTACCTAAACACTTCAATATCAACATGTAAATTTCCCATACTTGCATCCACATCAATATTTTTATCTTGAACATTGATATACATGATTATACCTTCAAATTTCTTTAAAAAATCTTATTCGTGTAACTTATCAAATGACCTCGAGAATGATAACACCACCAAAACTAATTACGAATAATCCTCTACAAGCCCAAGTCATGAACTCAACTTTCCCAAACCATTTTATGACCAAATTATTCAATTTTCTCCATCACTTTCAAAGGAGGGTTTTAAGATGATTTGCAATCTGCTTTGCTTCTTAAGGATTGTTTGTAAAGCTCTAACATTCATTTCATATCATGTTTCTTTCTTTGGCTTATTAACTCCATGTATCATCATCCTTGAAAGCCTCAATGTCCCATGAAAATCTCACTCATGTGGGTTTGAAAATTATTTCCACTATCGAGTTGGTTTTTTCCCTCTTAGGAACTCTATAGATCCAAAACTTCATTTTCTTGCTTCTCCCTTTGAGTTTTTGACCCAAAACATTGTCCATGGCACTATATTAACCTTATTCACATTTCCCATAGCTAATTTAAGTCTAAACTTGTCTGTAACTCATCATCCACCATGACTTGTCCATGTATACCTATCTTCTCCTCAAGATTATGCCTCAAAACGACCTCATTCATGCCTCTAAAAACTAAATCTTGAGCTGTAGCACCTTCCACATCATCTATACACTATAAAAAAAAATAGTTCATGCTTATACTACCCTACATTATCTTTCTTTGCTCCATAATCCAAGCCATGCTTGTAATAGATCTTATAATTAGGCCTAGTTGAGCTTGTTTAAACATGTATTTATAATTTCCATACCTAAATCTCTTCTTAACATGATTTCTTCATGCTCTCCATGCCTTGAACATGCTTCTCTATTATGCTCATGCCTTTAATCCATCATACAAAGTTATCCTGTTGATTAGGCCTCATGATTAGGCCTACTGGACTAAGCCAATCTCACTAACGCCACTCGTGCACATTTTTGTACACCATGCTGACTATATCACACCATCACAAATCCACTCAAACATATAGGATATAATCTTGACATGTTATCGAAACATCATCATGCCTCTATAAGCCACACGCTATTCAAGAAGTTAAGCATTACTAGGTGATCTCCATTATGACACCATGAACTCATGACATTCCTTGTTCTACCATGTCACACTCACTACTAACTTCCTCTTTCACTCATTCATTCTCCTTTTCATTGATGAGCCTTTTGCATCAATGAAAATTCAACAAGAAATCACATGCCAACAATTGTGTTTAATTCTTGCACATTATATTGGTTAATAAATAACTTAGAGAATATTTCGTTCATTTTCAAAAGCATGAGATCTGTTTATTGTAATGAATCCATATTTTATGGATCCCATCATCTTGTTGAAAAAGTAACTATAAAAGGTAAAAATGTTGTACTATTGTGGTTGATGCCTCATACAATTGGGGATTGGTGTCTCCAAAGAGTTGATTCTCAAACATTATACTGAGTTGGTGCTTGGTATTGGGAATTGGTGTCTCGAGTGAGTTTATGCTTACAAATTAGTTGAGTTGGTGCTCAAAATTTGGGGATTTGTGTCTCTAGTAGGATGGTTCCTACAAATATTTGTAAATAAATTATCTTTATGGCTAGAATTGGACAGTAGATCCAAGAAGACTTTTATCTATGGTTTTCTCCTGAAAGAGTTTTCCCATAAATAATGTGTCATGCAAGTTTGATTGTTTTTGGTATGAATGTTAATGATTTTAATAAAAAAAATTGTATAATACTGATTCACCCCCCTCTCAGTATGAGTGTGTTTTCTAAAATCAGTTTTAGATCGAGGTTCTTTCAAAATAGTTTGACCATTGGAAGGTAGGTTTCACAAGCACACATGATTATTCAAGAAGGTTTCTCCTCAAATAAGGATTTATTGTTTGATGGAAATAATTATGATTTTTGAAGTATAAGAATGTGCCCCTATCTTATGGCTCTAGGTTTTAATATATGGAAATTTGTTGTTACTAGTTATATAGTTGTAGTTACTCCTCTTACACATCAGGTTAGAAAGACAACAAGTGAGAGAAATGAAAAGACTATGAATGCAATATTAAGTAAATTGTGTGAGGAAAAATTTGTCAAAGTGATCCATTGTACTTTACCAAAGGAAATTTTTGATAAGGCCAAGAATGTTTTTGAAGGAGATGATAAAATGCAGAAAGGAAAACTCCAAACACATAGAGGTCAGTTTGAAAGTTTTAAGATGAAATATGATGAAAACATTGCATCCTATCTTCTTCGAGTACATGTAGTGGTTAATACTATAAGAATACTTGGAGAAATGATTAAGGATGAAATAATAGTAAAAAAATCTCTAAGATTTATTCCTTTGAGATTTGATGCCAAATGATCTGTTGTTGAAGAATTAAAGCACTTAAGAATTCTAACAATGGATGATTTTCATGGGATTCTCACAACATATGAAATGAGAACTAAAAAATGATAAATCATCAAAGAAAGAATTTGAATTCAAAGCATTAAAGAAGGAGAAAAGAAAAAATCCTAAGCTAAATGTTTTCTCAAAGAATGAGTCAAATGAATAAGAATATCACTTTGTCAAAAGGTTGAAGAAAGGGTTTGGAAAATACAAAGGTAAGTTACCATTCAAATTTTTTAATCATGGTGAATAACACATTTTGCCTAAAAATTCCCATATAAAAATAGTGATGATAAAGAGAATCACAACTTGAAATAAAATAAATTTTTTTATTAGTCCAATTAGAACCATAAGAAAAGAAAATTTGACAAAATGAAGGGCTTCCATAAGCATAATAAAAACATATATACCAATGAGGAAAGTAACTCATCTAGAAAAAAGTGATGACAATGTATCTACCTGTGATAAAGATGAATCACTTATCATGGCATTCAACATTAAATAAATAATTGAAGAGATGGACTCAAAATATGAAGAAGATGCTTAAGTTAAACTTGAAGTGGATCTTGAAAGAGAATTCGTTTCTGATATAGAAGAACTCAAAATTTGAAGAAATAAAAATCAGAAAATAAAATAGAAATTTTAGAAACTTAAAGATGAGTATGGTTCCTTAATAATAAAGTTGTCACAAGATATTTAAGATTATAATAATATCATCATTGGTTCAAAGATTCAATTGGAAGAGATGAAAAAATGGTTGAGGATATAATAATTTTGTTGAAATAGAAGGATGAAGGTTGTGAAATACTTGAATGTGAATTTCCTTAAGAAATTAACTTGAGAAAAAAAATACTAATTTGAACAAATGTATCAAATTTGAGAGGAGATATGAATTATTAGATAGTATTATCAACAATAAGATATAATCATTTATCAAAACTATTCTTGGTTATAATGAGAAGACTATGAAAGAAGATCCCACAGAGTCACATAAGATAACATGTACAGAAAAATAAAAAAACTATGTATATGCTCTGATAGAAATAAGAGAAATGAGAAATAAATATTGCATGTCCCTCAATATATAAATTCTTCAAATGAAAGTAGCAAAAGGGAAGAAATTCATGTTCGAAAAATACTAGTTTTCCTCTAAAGAGCATTAAGGAAGTATCTAGAAGATCATTTACCTCCAAAGAAGCAATAAATATAAAGTTTCAAAATTCATTTTATGGCTATTGCTTTTCATGTAATCATTTTGCCATAGGGCTGTGGACTATTTATCTCATATAAGAAGTTTTTTTAGGAAAAAATGCAAATATAAATTCATGTGTTCTCAAATAGAAACTACAACTCATTATCTCCTTTGATGAATTTTGATATTGAATGATATAAGTGTCACAAATATGTAGCATAAATATAATTTTTATAGAAGTAATTATGTGGAATATTCCAAGCAGTTTAAGAATGAGGAATCCATTTACAATCATAAGAATGGGTAAGCAAAATTTTGGAAGGAAAGAATGAGATGAACAAAGAAAAATCCATGCTTGTTTAGACAATATTTCATGCTCAAAATGAAGAAAACTAGTGGTACATTGATAGTGGTTTCTCAAGCCACATGACTAGAGATAAGACTAATTTTCTTACATTGAAAGAGTTAAATGGAGGAACTATGAGGTTTGGAGACAATTCTATAGAAAGAATTGTAGGAAAGGGTAACATCAACTTGAACAATGGTAAATCAAAGACTGAAATGTCTTGTATGTTAAAGGAATAAAGAATAATATTCTAAGTGTAAGTCAAATGAGTGATAGGGGATACACTATAACATTATATGCTAGAGGATGTAAAATATAAAAGAAAGTACAGGAAAGGTGGTTTTTGATGCTTGGTAGAACAAAAAATAATCTTTGCATTCTTAGTGAGATTAAAGGTGAAAAATGTTGCATGAGGAAAATAGATGAAATATGGTTGTGGCATAGAAGAAAGGGCCATATGAATTTTGATAATTTAGTAAAAATGATTTCCATTAAATTTATTATATATATTCCAAATATTACTAAACCAACTGACACCCTTTGTAAACAATGTCAGTTTTTCAACAAGACAGGTGCTTCATTCAAGAAAAAGGAGTACTCAACCAAAAGGTTACTAGAAATTATGCATACTGATATCTGTGGGGCCTACAAGAACTCAAGAATAGAAGATGAGAGGTATTTTAGGTTATTTATTGATGATTCATTAGAATGACATGGGTTACTTTTAAAGAGAAAATTATGAAGGCAGTTGAAATGTTAAAGCAGTCAAGGAATGGTTGAAAATGAAACGGATGTTGGAAAATCAAGAATTTAAGATATAATTGAGGGGGAGAGAGTTCATTTTTAATAAATTTATAGAGTATTTTGTGTGGCATGGAATAAAATTACATTACTTAGTAGATGTAAGGAATCCAAAAAAATGGAGTTGTCGAAAGGAAAAATAGGACTGTAAAATATATGCATAGAACCATGCTAAATTAATCTAGGATATCAGATAAATTATGGAGAGAATTGGTCAACACAACAATCTATATTATGAATAGATGGAAAATTAGAGTAAAAAAACAACAAGACACCTTATGAAATATGGAAAGGAAGTGTTAGGATTAAAATATTATTATCCTAATTAATTATGTATTCCATAATTAATAAGTTTATTAATTATTATTTTTTGGTTATATTTAATTATAATCATCCTTTTGTTTTATATTTGAATATTTCAGGAGCTGTTATATTGTTTTAACAGTATTTTTGTTTTTATTCAATTGTTGTTTCCTGGATGTTATTGGAAGCTAATGTAATTGGGAATATAGTTACACCTATGCAACTTAGTCTCCTGTTTGTATTTGGCTGTGCAATATCTATTAATATTGCAACCCATTCTCTGTAAGTTTGGTTGATTGAGATTAATAAAAGTTAATCAGGCTTCCGCCCTTGTTGCTGAATCAACATTTGGTATCAGAGCAAATTTAAGCTCCTGACAAGGTTGGAGAAGGTTGCAGAAGAAAGAGAATTTGTGGAGAAGAAATATGCATCAATGGAGAGCCAGTGCTGCCTCCTGCAGCTTCCCAGAACCCCCTGCAAACTCACAACCTCCTGTGTATTCTCTAGGTAAACGGAAAGCAAATTTTTTTTTTGTCGTGGTGCTCTTTGCACCAGTCAAATTTGCTTCTTGAGCATTTTTTGGTTTATAGCAATCAGATTATATATATATATATATATATATCCCCATCAAGGGTTTTTCCTCTAAATTATCTAGCTACTGATAATATTGTCTATTTATTATCAAAATTTGGAGGTGCATATGGTGGTCTACGAAGAAGATTACTTGGAGACCAAGGTATATTGAGACCTGTACCTACATCCAATCAAACCTGCAACATTACAAGTGGCTGAGGCATAAAAAATAGTGGTTGAACCTGCACCCTGGCAACACAAGTGTGTATATAACTTCCTCCACGCACAGGGACTTGCACACAACAAAGTAAAAACAAAGAAATCCGGCCATATAGCTGTTTCTCCCCATGCACAGCGAACCTGCACAACGAAGTTGTCCCTCCATACGCCACGAGATGTACCTTCAAATAAAAAGCATTCAACAAAAAAAGGACGTCAACAAGATCAAAGCAAACAAAAAAAGGTGAATTAGAAAGAGGGAGGGCGACTCCCTCCACGCACAGAAGATCAAAGAAATCATATTTACAAAGTGTGGCTTGCACAGAAACAAAAAAAGTGGCAGCCAAAGCATTAGAGATAGATATAAAACAATACAAAGGCATTTGGATCAACTTTTCAAGCATGGAGAAAACCCTAAATCTGCCTCATAACAGCTACTAACACGTGGATCTCCCTGCCAGGTCGCAACTTCTCTAAAAGGTTAGTTTGAATTTACATACTTTAAATATTAAATACTTCAATTTCTATTTCAAGCACTCATATGAGCCATGTTGGATAGAGGAAACAACTTGGAGGGATGAGATGTGGGGTTCGAATCCCACTAGCAACACAAAAACCATTTTTTTGAAATTTTAAGGATTTTTTGGTGGAACCACTAAATTTAGTGGAAAAATTCAAATTTAGTTATAACTAACTAAATTTAGTGAGAAAAACCCTATTTTAGGGAAAAAAAAATTCTCCACTCTGCATATTTTTTGCATTTAGAGCACTTTTTGCCAAAGAAGGGCTACCTAAAAACTTCATTCTGAGCTAGTTTTTTATGGTTGTTTTCTCAGTAAGTCGTATTGGGCTCCGGAGGCCACCAGGGCCCGCGAAACAAAAAAATTTGCCTGCCATTCAAATTTTCTAGTTTTTTTAATGTAAATTATATACTGTTGTATATTGTACTAATTTGGAGGTTTCCATAGTCAACTACAAACTTTTTAACTACTCAGAAACTGGCAGAATTGTAATAAAAAATAATAAAAAATTGGTTTTGTAACAATCATGAGATCCTAGATCTCATTCGCAGCATTTGGTATATACGATGCCTCTAGGAAGCGCTTATGGGTAAAGTCGTCGTAACTACTACTGCACTTAATGCCTAGTATAGCTGCAACAATGCGGTCTGGGCATCGTCCCTATAAATTGACGGGGAGTAATAAGGTCACAGTGCACACACTATGAACCATCCCATCTGTTTATGAACGATTACACGACATAAATCTAGACTGAGAAATTATCCAAGTATATAGTGAAGTTATGCACATGTATGTAAATATTTCTTTGATCCAGTGTCAATAATTACATAGACCCCATCAGTACTGTCTTGGTACCACGTATTGAATTCTTTCATGTATGTTAACGCTTCTTTCACGTACCTCTGGGTATATAGAAAGGGTGAATTTCTTCTACGTACCGACGGGTATATCGAAAGGGCGCGTATATAGAAAGGTTCGGTATATCAGACTGACGGTATATATATTGGGAGACCTAATATCTGGAGTGATAAGAGCCAAACCCTATTAGTGATTGTACGTACCAAAAATTATAAGGTATTGTACTGTCAGAACAACATGGCACATGCCCCAATGATGATATAGGTCTCCTCACAAGGTGTTCAGGATTCAAAAAATCTCTCCGAGTGTGTGTTAACATCCCGCATGCCCCACTTAGCCCCCACGTGCTTTATTTTTTCCTTTTCCCCTCTTTTCTTGGCCTTTTTCTCTTCAGTAACGAAACCGCCACCCTACCTGGGCGACGGTCCTATAACCACCGCCCTGCTCAGGGCCACGGTCCTTTACGCATTTTCCAGAAAGCTCTTTTAACATGACTCACGTAAATTCAATGTTTTACCAGCTTTCTTTCACCACCATGAGCTTACATTTATGATTCTGGTTCCCTGGAATAGTGTTTTGCCATTGTTTATAGTTTAAAGAGTTCTATTTGGTTTTTACCTTGGGTAAATGCAAATGCTATAAATAGTTGGCTTGTGCTCAAGAAAATGTCCCCTCATTCACTTCTCATCTTCTCATTTCAGTAATTAAGTCTTTTATCTTGCTTAGGATTCATAGTTTAGTTCATTACATGCTTAGTTAGGATTGTTTTACTGTTGGTAAGCCACAAATCCATCTTGTGCAAGTAGTGTTGTTATTTCATCCAATCCATTGGAGTAGAATAGCTTAGGAAACCATTAAAGTTGCAGGTTTTTCTCCTCAAACAGGATAGTTTTAGGTTCTGGACGCTTTACGTTGCATGACTCGCAATAGATCCCGATAGAAATTGCATAAGCCAAGTTTTGTACTCTTGCGTTATCTCTCTCCTACTCGCATTGTATTCAGTCTGTGTCTTGAGCTACCTTTGTCCCAATATCTACTTCTGTTGATGCTAGCATTACATGCTTTTCTGGATCCACATGAACATGAAGGAACGAGGAGATCACACTAAGGGGATAAGATCACACACATCATCAGATTCGCCACTGTTCTGCAGAATCCAGGTTCTAGCTTTCAAAGTTCTAGTTAGAATCATATCAAATAGAGTAGTTAATTGCTTTATTTCAGTAAATTCTATTCTCGATATTACCAGGGAAGCTATGGGGATTGATAGTTTCTGAGAAACTATGATTCACTCCTCACTTCTGAGGTAGGATCGAGAATCTTGCAAATAGATTAGATAAGTTATTTCTTTGTTTATAATAGATCTACAAATTGCACAGACAAATAGCTACACTCGGTTATTTTGTTTGTTTTAAAATTATTATTTTAGTTGTCATTTCTAGATATTTTAAATAGTTGCTTTCTTAAATTCATAAAGTTTATCAGAAAACAAAAAAAATAGAGAAATCATATATAGGTATATTCGACATAGTTAAGTTTCATTTTACTGTAGTTCCTTTTACTTTGTTGTTTTGTATGACAATCATGAGACCTAGAGAGCCCAGAGAATACGTATTCGATCCAATCATGCCTCAACCCAATATCATCACGGCAATAACTGATATAAATCAAAATCTCAAGATTCAAGTCTTCCAAACAACGGTAAGCTTGTAAGAAATCAATTCCCAATTAAGTGGGTTAAACGTAGAAGAGGACCAAGCACACACATTTTGGTCAAATCAACTGAACTACAGATTACACTAGACAACATTCATATGACTGTAGAAGGGTTCGAAAGAGAAAAAACCTTTGGTTGTGATCCTTTGGTTCCACAGCCAGGCGAAGGAGACACTCTTACAGATATAGATACCAGCCTAAGAATCCAGGTTACAAGAACACTTGTAAGATATTATGAGAAAATCACACAGTTATTGATCCTAAATATAGAAGCTGAAAAAGCATATGATTACTGGATACGAGGGATTAGGACTTGATTCCACGCATGACCATAACAGGTCCATAACAACTAAGAGTCTACGGTTGTGATCCACAAATCCCATAGCCCAACGAATCCGTAGGAGAATCAGACATAGACACTGGCCTACGCACACTAGTATTCCAGTGTACTCCACTTCCACCTATCATCATCGAAAAAATTATCCTTGCTAGACACAACAGCTAACAAAGCTAGAGAGTTCTAGAATAGGCCAGAGAACCGTCCATAGAATTGACTACATTTACCATCCACCATATGACCCTGTCCGGAGAAATACACGAAACTATCTTGGGTCATTTTTGATGTATTCCACAGCCTATAGATCGAATCACGCCAGAGCTTAATATTGATTGGAGCCTTCGAGCATTCATCCTTGCTGATCGATCTATCACACCAGTTCAAGTTAGGAGGGCCTTCTTTGCCTTAGATTCACAAATTCCACTAGTGCGTATTGAAGACATTAGATTGCCTGACTAGTTTGTCTGTATCTCACACATATTCCATACCCACCGGCTGTCTCGGCATGACCTCGGGAGGTCGGGTGCGAGGAAGAGTCACTTGTAGATTCCCATGCTCGCTTGTCACTTTTCCGTCGTACAAAATTGGTGAACCCGACGTGAAACAAACAAAATTAGTGAAGTTGACGTGAACTTCCTACTTTCTAGTTCGGAGTCATAGTATTACATATTCTTCCAAGTTTAGTATACTTTTCGTCTTCTCCGCCTCATTGGCTTTCACCTTCGCTCCTTCCCATTATTCTATGGGTATTCATATACCCCCCAAATATGTCAGGATTTGATGCATATGGCAGACCCCTCTTGGGTCTTGAGGCATACTACGCCCAGTAAAATAGACAATCATCACCCTCACTCTCAGTGTGGGGTGACAACTATTCAACTAGTCAGTTTTCAACACAAAATCCAAGGATCAGATATAGCTAGTCCTTCCAAATAGAGGAGTTGGAACAACTCACTCAAACGCAACAAACAGAGCCTTCAGGCTCGAACAATATGACGTTCACCGAAGAATCTGGTTCATCTCCTCAGGTACTACCTAGACCACAAATTAGTAGACAATTAGACTCATACTAAGGTTTAGATGATGAATATTCAGTATGTTATGTCAGGAACAACCAACGTTCTCGAGGTATGTATCCACTTGTAGGAGGCTTACAACCACAACCCGAGGTCTCTTTTCAAGAAAATATCTCTATGCCACTGCATATAGGAAATACTCTCGAAGAACCTTGGCAAGATAGCGATCAGTTCATAGCAGGATATCACATGCCTATACAAAACCATGGTATACAACAAATGCCACCAAGGTAGAATATCGTGACTTCACCAAATGAAGTCATCTTAACTCTAATAGAAAAGGTTAGAGGGTTAGAACTTGCCCAAGAAAGTCAAAATTCGCAATTCATGCAAGCAGGGAGTTCCAATCCTCCACACCATCCTAGCCAAGTGGATCTCCTCACAGGAGTAGGCACGTTAGGCATGAATCCTCAGTATTCACAACAAATGCCAACTAGACCCACCATCTCTAGCACTGTTGCTCCCGGTCTAGTACAGAACAATCCATTCCTGGATATTACCCCGTCATACTTAAACATATACTCCAAATCACCACAAGGGGATATGTTCTCCTCTCCTGGCATTTTTTCTCAAACACAGGGGCTTCCTTGTGCCCTTGCCAACGCATATGTTGTGCCATATCAACAACCCATCCCACCACCACTCCCTCAACAAACACCATCAATGGTCGAAACATATGCAATAGGGACATACTCAGAATATTTGAAAGAGCCCTTGGATTTCACCATACGAAGCGTCATGCTTCCAAGACCTCTTCCCGATTTGCCCAAATACAAAGGAGAGGGAGATCCAAATGCGCATATCAAAGCTTACGCTACGGCCATTCGAGAACTACTCCCATGGGATGGGGTTGTTGCTAAAATATTCCCAAAAACCTTGGAAGGCATCGCTCTCGATTAGTATTATAGAATACCTGAGGATTCCATACATTCATTCAAACAACTCGTGTCAGAGTTCATCAAGGCCTTCAACATGAACAAATTATTAAGAAGAAGAACACAACGAATCTGTCACCCATTTCATCCAAAGGTGGCGTACAGTTCTTTATTCCTCGGCAAGTGCACCAAACATGGATCAAATGGAACTATGTGATTTATTCCTTCATTCGCTTAGCAGAGAAGTGAAGGAAGAAGTCCAGAAGTTCCCATTACAAACTTACGATGAAGTATTAGAGAGTGCTCTTCGAATAGATCACGCAGCAATTGATAGTGGTTGCAAAACATATGGAGCAAACGGGAGGTTAATCACCCCCAATCAGAACACTACAACTTATCCCACTACCATGAATGTCAATCAAGGACCTAAAATCCTTAACAAAAATTGGGGTGTAACAACAGATGGAGTAACCGACCAGCCTAAAAAGGTAAATATTGTCAATACTCCATCACAAATAAACAACCAACGAAACAACAACTTTACCTCGACAGTCAATGCAGTGGATTTTAATCATCCACAACAACAACAACAACAACAACGGTGAAATCCCATATAGGGTCCAAGCCAAAATTCAACTAGGTACCAAAACCAGAATTCAAACCAAAGACAACAAACGCAAAATTTTAATAGACAACGGTTTGATCAAAATTTTGGGCCACAATACACATCAAATCAACAAACTAGGAATTACAATCCTAATTCGTACTATGGTTTCCACAAAATTCGGGGCCATGACACTAGAACGTGCCATGACTACAATAAATTCATGCAACGCTTGCTAGATGAACAAAAACAACTTTTTATGGATATGTTCTTAGCAGATCCTACGTCACCAACGTCAAATACCTTTTCAGGGGCAGTTTCCCCTCAAAATGCACCCTTGAAGATCTTTAATGATCCACTCCCAAATCACGATAACAACAGGCTAAAACCAACTGGGACAAACAAGGGTGCAATGACAGGAAACAATGATCATGAAGCCTCAACCTTGCTAAATCCATTAGTTGCGCCGCAACTAGGAAGTCAGCCACGACCTAAGGTAGTCGGTTTAGTGGAGTTAGATGTTGAGCTACCCATCGAAGCTATAAAAAGGACGCGAGAGTATTTCTCTCAGCCAAATCCAAGCCACCTGCCAAAAGCAGATGACATCCAACAAATCGTAGTAAAACTTGTGGGAGCCTATGATTTGATTAACGACCTAACAAAAACCTTCTCGCACATTTCATTCTTAGACTTACTAAAGAACTCTCCTGCCCACAGGGCTGCTCTTTTAGAAGCATTAGATTTAGGTCATCTAATTAACATCACTCCACCGCCTAAAACATAGGTAAATCATGTGGACTTTGATGTTCATCCTCCAGGGTAGGCAGAGAGGGATGTCGAATTCATATTTGAGATAAACAAAATGTCGACAGATGTTGAGATCGCACGCCGGGGTGATCCAACCTTACATTTGCAAGTATGGGTTTATAACGACTATGTAAAGCGTGCAATGGTTGACGATGGGGCGGGAGTTAACATAGTCCCCTTCTCTTTCCTCCAAAAGCTAGGGTATGGAGAAACCAATTGCTCCACAACTCGAAATACACTAAGGGGCTATGATAGTCTTAAAGCCACCTCGGTTAGAACCATAATATTACCAGTCACCTTAGGACCCAAACCATCTTGACTGAGTTTTATATTATAGATTGGGAAACTAACTATAATATGATCCTCGGCCGACCTTGGATACACCGCATGAAGGCAATCCCTTCTACACTGTTTCAAGAAGCAAGGTTTTTTACATTTAGGAAAGGTATTCGTGGCCAGAGGTGATCCAAAACCATTTTATGTACACCTAGCTGACTTAAAGAAAAGACCAGGCGTACACTCGGAGTTTGAGCTTCCAACAAACCAACTTAATAAACCTACCAATGCAAAAACAAACGAAAAGTTGGTGCCTATGACAGATCTTGAAGCTATGAGCCTAGCAAAAATAACCCCAACCCTTAAAGATGAGGCTAACACTGTAGAAGCAGTATCATTAAGAACTACTGCAAAAATCGTTGAACTGCTAGAAAATGATCTACCAATATTCTTACCATTCGATTCAGTAGGCATAGGATATCCCCTAGGCATTGGATCTCTTCCAGCAGAGGATCTCTGTATGGTGGAAGTAGAATATGCAAACACAACAGATATCCCAACATCCATATTCCCAGTCAAATATTGGACACTCCATTTTGATGGAGCTAGATGCCGTTACGGAGTGGGGGCAGGTGTAATCTTCACTTCCCCTGAAGGAAAAGTCTTACCTTTTTCCTTTAAACTAAATTTCGAGTGCACAAACAATGGCGCTGAGTACGAAGCCCTCCTCCTTGGCCTCATCTTAGCTAAAAGAATTGGTGTTGATAACATTAGAGTCTTAGGAGACTCACAATTAGTAGCAAACCAAGTCTTTGAGGCATATGAAACCAAAGCCGAACACTTACAACTTTACAAAAAAGCTGTATTAGATTTAAGCAAGGAGTTTGACTTCATATCAATTGAAGCAATCCCGCAAGAGAAAAATCTTCTCGCCGATTCAATAGCAACTTCAGCATCACATTTTACTCCAAGCAATGAGTTAGAGGATACCCATTTCATGGTATCCCTTCGTGATGAACCATTGATAAAGACAATGACAAATTCTCTTTTAAACAGAAATGAATCTACTATCCTAGATCATGTTGATAGTGATATGGCCACTTTGGATTACTTAAACGCCTATGCGGCACTACATCTCTCCTATCATATGATAGATTTGTCCTTAATCCCACATTCGTCTTCCTACTTTGGAAATCCCATGGTAAATCTTCCCTCACAAATGGAACCTAGCATATGCACAGTAGGAAATGGGGATGATTTGGATATACCTCCAGCACCACCTGAGTTTGAAGAGGGTAACGCCTCTTTGATCGAAGAAACCATTGATATTAACATCGGAACGGAAGACGAACCAAGGATATTGAAATTAGGGTCCTCGTTAACCCCAGAGGAAGTAGAAATACACAGTCGGATCCTCAAAGAACATCAGAAGGAATTTGCATTTAATTATAAGGAAATGACAGGGATTGCACCCCACATCGCAGTGCACAACCTCGTCACTAAATCTGATGCAAAGCCAGTTAAACAAAAATCAAGACCCATGAAACCCAAGGTAGCTCTCATGGTAAAAGAGGAGGTAATAAAACTCCTCCAAGTAGGATTTATCAAGCCAATCGATTACTCCCAATGGGTTTCTAACATCATTCCCGTTCTCAAGAAGAATGGAAAGATACGCATCTGCATAGATTTCCAAGATATCAACAAAGCATGTGCTAAAGATGACTTCCTGTTGCCATCCATTGATGTCATTTTTGATGCAATAGCTGGGTTTGAACTTTTGTCTCTCATGGATGGATTCTCGGGATATAATCAAATTAAAATATCTGAACAAGATCAAGCTAAAACCACGTTTATAACTCCCTGGGGAACTTATTGCTATGCTGTCATGCCAATTGGTCTCAAGAATGCTGGTGCTAAATACCAGCGAGCTATGACATATATATTTCATGATTTAATTCATAAAACCATGGAATTCTACGTAGATGACCTGTTGGCTAAGGCCAAGAAGCGTTGTGACCATACGGAGGTACTCCGCATCATTCTCTCACGGTTGATAGAGTACAGAGTCACGCTAAATCTAGAAAAATGCGTCTTTGGTGTAACAGGAGGGAAGCTCCTAGGTTACATCATATCGTCATGAGGGATAGATGTTGACCCAACCAAAATTTGGGTTGTCCTCGAAATGGTTCCACCTTCGGATGAATCTGGAATGAGGTCATTTCTCAAAAAGCTGGGTGCAATCTGAAGATTCATCCCAAACTTAAGCTTTGCCATTCATCCAATCAACAATTTACTCAAGAAATATTATAGCATTAATTGGACTGAAGACTGCAACGAAGATTTTGATGCAGTTAAGCATTTCTTGTTGTCACCACCTACGCTAATGCCACCTAAGCTAGATCTCCCATTAATTTTATACTCACAAGCTACCAATGTCTTGCTAGCCTACATTTTGGCTCAAGAAGATGATGACAAGAGAGAATGTGTGATTTATTTCATTAGCCGAACGTTACTCGACTATGAAACATGTTATACCCAAGTAGAACGAGAATGCCTCGCCATAGTCTTTGCAAGCAAATGCTTAAGACATTATATGTTAAATCAAGAAACAAGGGTCATGGTAAAAACGGACCATTTACAAACTTTCCTCACACAAGGGTCCTTATCTAAAAAGGCTGGACGTTTTATAACCTTAATGGGGGAATTAAAATTAACATTTGTAAATTAGAAGTCAATTAAAGGACAAATCATCACAGATTGGTTAGCTGATGACCCATTAGATGGAGGTGATCTAGTAGATTTAGATTTTCCAGATGAGTGCGTATACTACATCGAAACCTGACCCTCTATCTCTGAGAGTCCCTGGTATGCTAATATCATTAATTATATCATGGACCATACGTATCTAGAAGGAGATACACCACAACAAAGAAGGCAGTTACGTATTATCGTAGCTAAATACATCATTATAGAGCAAGTGCTCTATCGGAAAGCGTTCGATGGAATGCTCCTAAGATGTGTCGACACGAAAGAATCCAAGAAGATTCTCCATGAATCCCATAGTGGAATGTGTGGAGGCCACTTCGGTGGTCATGCCACCGCTCGTAAAATACATCGAATGGGCTATTTCTTGCCTACTCTAGAACACGACGTGGTAGAGTTCGTACGCAGGTGTCATAAGTGCCAAGAATTCTCCCATGAGATCCATATGCTGGCACAAGCTCTGCAACCAATCGCTACTCCATAGCCCTTTTCTACATGGGGCCTAGATTTAATAGGGAAATTCTCTCCCTCATCCACAGACGGCCATAATTTTATAATCACGGCCACCGAATATTTTACCAAATGGGTAGAGGCTATGCCTCTTACTACTGTACCTGGTTTTGTAATCGCCAAGTTCATTTTAAACCAAATCATTTACAGGTACGGTATCCCCAAAATCATTATCTCTGATAATGGAACTTCTTTTAAGAATGAAGAGGTTTGTGAGCTATGCAATAACTTTAAAATACACCATCATACGGCTTCCTTGTATTACCCTCAAGCTAATGGACAGGTTGAAGCGACGAATAAAACACTAAAATCCATTCTCCTGAAAACGGTGAAAGAAAACAAATGAGATTGGAACTTAAAGTTATATCTGGCCTTATGGGCCCACTGAACCTCAATAAAAACACCAACAGGAGCAACTCTTTTCTCACTAGTATTCGGGGTAGAGGCAGTTCTCCCACTCGAGGTTGAAATACCCAATCTCCGCATTTCATTACAAGGGATTCTGGATGAAGATGCTTACAGAGAAGCATGTCTTTCCCAACTAGAAAGCCTAGATGAAGCTAGGTTAGATGCTGAACAACGTCATAGAGTCTATGCTGACCGGATGTGCCGGCAATATAACAAGAAAGTCTATGAGTGCGACATATATGAAGGTGATCTCGTTCTAAGACTAGACAGCCAGATCGACAAGAAGACCGGTGAAGGAAGGAAATTCTAGCCTAAATGGTTAGGCCCATACCGAGTCATGAAATACTATGGGAACGGTGCATACCTCTTATGTATGCTAGAAGGTGAGGAATTTGGCGAAAAAGTCAATTCCCTACACCTCAAGCGTTTTTACGCGTAAGCAGCTAGCACTACTTATATATCTATCTACATTGCACCTTCATATAGATTAGGATCATATTGTCCACTTGTTTCATACACAAATTGTGATCAAGGAATCTATTCTCAAAGCAATTCATTACAAATTCATGATGTTGTTGGCATAAACTCTTTAATCATACTTCTCCATTTTCATGATATCGTCAAGTTATCTCGGAATCATTTTATCAAATAAGCTAGACATGGCAAAGTCTTAACTGTAACCATACCAAGATCTACAAGTTTATTCCCACTATTGGTTTCTTCTTAGGGTAGGTTTCTTGTCTATGGTCTGCTCTGGAAGCTTCATAGTGTCACATCTATCCCATATGTATATCTCTTTGGAAATAAACACATACTGACATTTTACTCAAATAAACAAGTCAAACATTGGTCAAACAGAAAATTTTAATTTTACACATTTCCTTGCCCCACCAACCTTTCGTGATGAGCTTGCGTCTCTTACTAGTGACGTAGGGTTGGGAAAGGATGGGAATGCCCTTACTCGCCTATACTTTGCCCACGGTGATAAACCCACGCTTCTTACTAGTAGCATGGGGCAAAGTGTAGGGGGTCCTCTTGACAAATAAATGCAAAAGGTCATACACAAACAATTCAAACTTTGAAATTTTGAGTCAAAAACAAATGAATCAGATGTTCAAAATCCCAAGAGAGTTAAAATCCTAAAAACCAAGATTTTGTCTACTATGTGGCCATCTACGGGTCTAAGTATGGATAAACCGCAAAGCAAGTTGCATCCAAAACTATGAAGTCACTCGAGTAGAGTAGACTTGTGGTGTCCTAATTTGGTTCCACCAAAGCTTTGTCTGTCTTTCATCACTATCATTTCACTACACCTCATAACTTGCACCCTTCCCAACTCTTGGTGATAAGCCCTCACATCTTACTAGTTGTGTGGAGTTAGGGGTAGGGGCAGGTTTATCTGTTCATCATACCGATTTGTTTTCATCACTTTGCCAAAACAAACATGAAGTATCCAAAATTGCTTACAGAAACTAAGATTCAAAATCACATTATATCTACATCATCATATATCAGCATCATGAAACACAAAAGGGAAAGTAAAACACTTGCATCATTTGTTCACCATTGCATATATTCTAAAAGAAACATATAAACGTACATCATAGCATACATGAAGAAACTGGAAATAGAAAGAAAGTCATGAATGCCAAGATTTTGATCCAGAACGAATGCATATATATAAATAATCATTGTTTATATACAATGCCATCATGCACTAAGCATGGTCAAAACTCTCAAAGAGCCCGGGATATACAAAAGAATATATAGTACAAAATCTACGAGAGCCAAGTGGCTTCTCAATCCCTATGGGACCCCTCTGAAGGTGCACACCCACGCCTAGGACTCTGGCTACGCCGGCACTCTGAATGCACGAAGGGCTTGGGATCCCAAGGGGCAGCCACAGTCTCACCACGAGAATGGCTCCTCATCAAGTGCTCAGCCATCCTGTACCCCACTAGCTCGGTGCAAAGGGTTGATACCATCCTGGCCACATGCCAGACTGGAGCAAAGACATTGGTATGTCTGCCAGCTCCTGAAGGATCCGTAGCATCCATGGACAGCTCTACGCGGGTCCTCTCCATGGGGATCATCAGGGTATTAGTACATACCCTGCGGATCAAGTCCCGCCACTCATTGGCGGTCTCTGCAAACCAAGGAGAAAACAAATTAGAAACCAAACAAGAAATTAAAAGATACAAGATAGAAACTAAAATGATCTTAAGTTAAACAAACACTAGAAGGGGGAGAAGGTAACTTACTCAGATCACCAGGCCTCCATGATGGGTCTATGGGATTAGCACCTTCCATGGATGGCGCTGCCGACTAAGGGGCTGCTCCTGTGGCTGGAGCAACGTAACACCCCATAACAGACTCATCCTCCCTATGGCCTTGGGAGAGTGGCTCCTGTGAAACCAGAGTCACCCTCTCTGCACTCTACTCGGCCCTCTCTACCTGCATAATATCCAAGGTATCATGCCACTCAGGATCACTATCCTCGGTCTCCTCCTCTGTCTCCCCCTGTAAAATCCTTAGACTCGGAGTCCACCTCAATGGGGTCATCCCTGCTATGGGCAGGACCCATGGCAATCTAAAGTAAAGGCACCTGACGCGCACCGTCTCTCCCTCTGGCACGAACTATCCTCCTGGCTGCAATAGTAATGCCAGGAGTAACCACTATCCAACCCCAGCCTCTAGGCCCCCCTCTGGCCTCTCAGACTTATCTATATACTGGCGCCACTAGGGGAAGCATACCCATGTATGGTAGGCCAAATTGCTGAGGAACTCGGCCAAAGGGGTGCATCTCCACTCACCCCAATCTGTCAATAAGCTTCCCTGTCGTGGAGTATGAGATCAAGGTAAGAGCCTCCTCACCCCATATGCCTACCATAGTCTAGTATGGTGTGGTCTCCATGTCTGCAGTAGTCAGGGAGGCAACTGGCTGATGAGGTGCTCTAAGCACTGACATTTCTGTCCATCTAGCTGCCATCATAGCTCCAGGATCTGCTACCTCCACACCCCTGCCATAAGGGATGAAATGCTCATAGACCCAACTCATAACTAGATTCGGGTGGCTCAATGACTACCCCTGTAAACGGACCACCCTGTATAAGTCATGGTAAGAGGTCCCAAGAATGTCTGCTCCCTAGGCATATATCCGACCGTGCCCCTCTATCTGTGTAATAATGGGGGACCAATAGTCTAATAATATATCTCCTCCCTTGTCCCTTATCAGTCTCGAAGCAAGGATCTCCATGATGGCCTGGCGGAGTAGGGGGATGGGCAAAGAAGGAATAGATCAAACTCTCACCCCCTTCTTCGACCCCATGGAGATGACTGCATTTCCCATATATGTGGCCCACTGTGCAATCTGTGCCCATGAGCCTGCTGTCTCTAGGGTGAGTCGTCTCCCAATGATCGAGACCCCTGGAATGCGATAGACATCCTCCAATGTGATAGTCCACTCACCGCAGACCCCTGACAATCAGAAGGTGTTCTGATCTGCATCCCAGTATGAGAACAAGTCACAAAGAATGTGGCTAGATGGTGTAACATGGGGCATGTGTGAAATATGCAGTATCCCAGCCCACTGAAGAGTGTCCTCCTCATCCTGTGAGAGGGCATCTAGTACCCCTAGGAGCCAATCACACTCCCTCTCTCGACTCCACCAGATATACTCCTCTCTCGCCTGCATACACCCAGAAACACACAAAACAAAGCAAGTTAACATCCAAGTAATACTGGAAAAACCATGAAAGCACGTAGAAATGCTAAAAATACAAACACAATCTCAAAAAGATTTTTCTTTTGCATTTTGTGCAGAACCACCGCCCTAAGCAGGGAGGCGGTTTTGTAATTGCCGCCTTAAGGGTGGTGGTCGTGTAACTGCCACCCTGAATAGGGCAGCGGTCATGTAACCACCACCCTGGGTAGGGCGGCGGTCATGGTCCGAAAACCCACGCAGTTTTTTAAGCTTAAAAAACTTAAAAATGTAAAAAAATGACCATTTTGTCTAAAAACAAAGCCTATCCAATAGGCGGCCCTCCTAGGTGGACCTTTTAGCACTAACATTTTGAAAAATTAACCCCCCATGACCAAGTATTTAGCATTTAAAATTTAAGGGGGTAAAAAGGATAAATTGAAGAAAACTAACCTGTGATCTCACGGGTCAATGTTCCACACGTGGAGGCATGATCGCTATCTCGTCGCGGCCGTTTTGACTCTACTCACGCAAGAAACCATCACCGTGGGTCCTAGAGCTCAAAATCAATCAAATCAACTCACACAAATGAATAGGAAAATGGGCCCACTCTCATATATATAGCGCTCTGATTTTTTTTAAATGACTCTTTCACAGGTTTGGAGCATCGACGGAGGTAAGTTCTTATCCCCACACAAATGGTACATTCTCATTCCCTATTATTTTAGCATTTATTTTCAAAATTTTGTGTCTATCTGCACTTGAGTTCTCTTTTCATTTTACAGGTAGCGAGAATCTTGGACGGCATCCTTTCAACACATGGACATATCAGGTATAATTTCTAACTTCCCATTTCGGGACTGCCATACTCGGACCCACCATTTTACGCCTCTTCATGGCTAAAATGCTTCTCTGAGGGGGCAATATGTATGTACCCAAAATTGTAAGGTACTGTACTGTCATAACAATGTGGTACGTGCCCCAATGATGATACAGATCTCCTTGCAAGGTGTTTGGGATCCGAAAAATCTCTCAGAGTGTACGTTAACATCCCACATGCCCCGCTTAGCCCTCGCGTGCTTTATTTTTTCATTTTCCCCTCTTTTCTTGTCCTTTTTCTCTTCAGTAACGAAAATGCTGCCCTGCCTGGGTGGTGGTCTCGTGACCGCCGCCCTGAACAGGGCGGCGGTCCTGTAACCGCCACCCTGCTCAGGGCAGTGGTCCTTTACACATTTTACAGAAAGCTCTTTTAACATGACTCACATAAATTCAATGTTTTACCAGCTTTCTTTCACCGCCATGAGCTTGCATTTATGATTCTGGTTCCCTGGAATAGTGTTTTGCCATTGTTTATAGTTTAAGAGTTCTATTTGGTTTTTACCTTGGGTAAATGCAAATGCTATAAATAGTTGGCTTGTGCTCAAGCAAATGGCCCCTCATTCACTTCTCATCTTCTCATTTCAGTAATTCAGTCTTTTATCTTGCTTAGGATTCATATTTTAGTTCATTACATGCTTAGTTAGCATTGTTTTACTGTTGGTAAGCCACAAATCCATCTTGTACAAGCAGTGTTGTTATTTCATCCAATCCATTGGAGTAGAATAGCTTAGGAAGCCATTAAAGTTACAGGTTTTGCTCCTCAAAAAGGATAGTTTCAGGTTCTGGATGCTTTACGTTGCATGAATCGCAATAGATCCTGCTAGGAATTACATAAGCCAAGTTCCGTACTCTTGCGCTAGCCCTCTCCTACTCACATTGTATTGAGTCTGTGTCTTGAGCTACCTTTGTCCCAATATCTACTTCTGTTGATGCTAGCATTACACACTTTTCTGGATCCACATGAACATGAAGGAACGAGGAGATCACACTAAGGGGATAAGATCACACACATCATCAGATTCGCCACTGTTCTGTAGAATCCAGGTTCTAGCTTTCAAAGTTCTAGTTAGAATCATATCAAATAGAGTAGTTAATTGCTTTATTTCAGTAAATTCTATTCTCGATATTACCAGGGAAGCTATGGGGATTGATAGTTTCTGAGAAACTATGATTCACTCCTCACTTCTGAGGTAGGATCGAGAATCTTGCAAATAGATTAGATAAGCTATTTCTTTGTTTATAATAGATCTACAAATTACACAGACAAATAGCTACACTCAGTTATTTTGTTTGTTTTAAAATTATTATTTTAGTTGTCATTTCTAGATATTTTAAATAGCTTCTTTCTTAAATTCGTAAAGTTCATCAGAAAACAGAAAAAAATAGAGAAATCATATATAGGTATATTCGACATAGTTAAGTTTCATTTTACTGTAGTTCATTTTACTTTGTTGTTTTGTATGACAATCACGAGACCTAGAGAGCCCAGAGAATATGTATTCGAGCCAATCGTGCCTCAACCCAATCTCATCATGGTAATAACTGATATAGATCAAAATCTCATGATTCAAGTCTTCCTAACAATGGTAAGCTTGCAAGAAATCAATTCCCAATTGAGTGGGTTAAACGTAGAAGACGACCAAGCACACACATTTTGGTCAAATCAACCAAACTACAGATTACACTAGACAACATTCATATGACTGTAGAAGGGTTCGAAAGAGAACAAACCTTTGGTTGTGATCCTTTGGTTCCACAGCCAGGTGAAGGAGACACTCTTACAGATATAGATACCAGCCTAAGAATCTAGGTTACAAGAACGCCTGTAAGATATTCTGAGAAAATCACACAGTTATTGATCCTAAATATAGAAGCTGAGAAAGCATACGATTACTGGATACTAGGGATTAGGACTTGATTCCATGCATGACCATAACAAGTCCACAACAACTAAGAGTCTACGGTTGTGATCCACAAATCCCATAGCCCAACGAATCCGTAGGAGAATTAGACATAGACACTGGCCTATGCACACTAGTATTCCAGTGTACTCCACTTCCACCTATCATCATCGAACAATTATCCTTGCTAGACACAATAGCTAACAAAGCTAGAGAGTTCTTGATTAGGCCAGAGAACCATCCATAGAATTGACTACATTTACCATCCACCATATGACCCTGTCTAGAGAAATACACGAAACTATCCCGGGTCATTTTCCACGTATTCCACAGCCTATAGATCGAATCACGCCAGAGCTCGATATTGATTGAAGCCTTCGAGCAGTCATCCTTGCTGATCGATCTATCAGACCAGTTCAAGTTAAGAGGGCCTTCTTTACCTTAGATTCACAAATTCCACTAGTGCGTATTGAATACATTAGATTTCCTAACTAGTTTGTCTATATCTCACACATATTCCATACCCACCGGCTGTCTCGGCACGACCTCGGGAGGTCGGGTGCGAGGAAGAGTCACTTATAGATTCCCACGCTCGCTTGTCATTTTTCCGTCGTACAGTGATCTCTACAAAATGGGCACCAATGCCCCCAAATTTTTTCTTTTGGATTCACAATTGCTCAGAGGAAGTAACTCTATTGCATGGAAGACAAAAATAAAGACACAACTTGAGTTTGAAGAAATCTAGTCTGTTGTGAATGGTACTCTAACTAGATCAGCCACTGATACAACACAACAGTGGCAATTTGATAAAGCAGATCATAAGGCCAAACTCATCATCTTGTTTAGAGTGTCTGATGATGTGCAACCCCACATTCAAGATGCCAAAACAATAAAAGAAGCTTGGGATAAATTGAGCACAGTATATAAGGCCAAGAACAAGAATGTCATACTGAATTTGTAGAGTCAGTTACATACACTGAAGTTCAAGCATAATGAGAAAATTGAAGCTTTCTTAAGAAGAGTTGTAGAATTGAGGGCTTCACTTTTAGCCCTAAGGGAACTAGTCATAGATGATGCTCTTGTTCCCATTGTTCTGAGAGCACTCCCCTCTTCTTACCACATTTTTGTCACAACACTAAACGTGATAGATACGACTGTTGGTTTTGACAAACTAGTAAACCTACCATAGCAAGAGGAAGTAATACACAATAAGGATGATGAAGAGGAGCAGGCACTGTCTTCACATCAAAAATGGAAAGGAAAAGGTAAAGGAAAACCTAATTCCTATAAGAAGTCCCAACATCAAAATCAGTTTCATGGGGACAATCAACAGAAGAAGTAATGTCCTATCTGCAAAAGAGGACATGACTTAAAAGATTGTTGGTATAACACTTACAAGAAAGGCTCATCCAGCAACTCTGGACCACAACAACAATCTTACAAGGGACATTCTAACAACAATTACGGGTAGAAAAAGGGGAAAAGAAGACCCTACCAGCAAGGTAATATTGCTGAGCAACAAGACCAGTCAGAAAATCAAGACTTCTTGTTCACTACTCACTCAAGTGAACCATCCACGTCATCTAGTGATGTCTGGTATATTGATTTGGGAGCCACTCAACACATGACCGGCCATAGAGATTGGTTCATAAATATCACTGAGGGACACACCCTCCAAAAATCAAGGTTCATTAGGAGACGAATCTTCCTACATAGGTATAAGGTATTGGGAACATTTCTCTTCCTTTTGGTTCACGCAAATGCATAGGTTATCAGATGTCCTATGTTTCTCCTTGGTTTGATGAAGAATTTTACTATCAACTAGTCAACTTCTAGATCATAATATGAAAGATTAATTTTGATAGTTATTCTGGACAAGAAAGTGTGTTTTATTTGAGAAAAATCAAGAAGATTGAAGATAGTTGTAAGAGATCCTAAAATGTGGGAATGCATGTTCTCAGCTTGATTTCATTCCACATGAGATGATCAAGAACCACTGGCTAAGAATAATCCATTCTCATACACAGTTATGGAATCAAAGACTTGCTTACATGTCAGTTTTGGATATCTCGAATACACTTCGTCCAATACAATATGGTGATATGGTTTTCCATCTCTTAAAAATGATACAAAAAAGTGTTCCTCACTTCCTTGGAGGTAAACAACATAAAGCTTCATTCCAGAAGGAGTACATATCAAGCTCTATGGTAAGCTTGATTTGGTTCATACCGATATTTGTGTTCTAATGTAGCCTATTCATTTTGGATTTCAATATTTCACACTTTATGTTGACGATTATTTGTAGAAAAATGTGGATTTTTTTGTCTTTGTAACAAAAGTGAGGCATTTTGAGAACCTTTAAGAAGTTCAAAGTGGTTGTTGAGAATGATAACTGGTTGTCAAAATCATATCTCTCCACTTAGATCGAGGGGGGGACATTCACCAGTAATGAGTTCAAAGACTACCTATCTAGAATCTCATGAGGATTTGTCGATAGATCCCTACTCCACATATACACTGAAACAGAATGGTGTTATTGAGATAAGGAAATTTACTATCATGGAGATGGTGTGTTACATGATTGATGATTATGGACTAGCGAAGACATTATCAGCCAATGAAGCAGCAAAGACAACAATGCATTTGTTGAATAGAGTGCCCACAACTACTCTTGATGGAATAACACCACAAGAAGCATGGTCAAAAAGGAAACCATCCATTACACACCTCAGAGTATTTAGGTGCAAAGCAAGCATGCACATACCCAAATAGAACAGAAAGAAATTGGACATGAAGTCACAAAAACTTGTTTTCATTGGGTATAGTGAAGAGACTCTTGGGTATAGATTGATGGATCCTAAGACCAGAAAAGTCTACACTAGTAGAGATGCTGAGTTTTTTTAGAAGAAGGAAGTAAATACTCCTTCGAACTCACAAGATGTAGATTTTTCACCTGTTGTAAAAATTGAAGTTGATGTTCCCTTAGAAGATGAAAGCAATGATGGGGATGATGGTGTTGATCAGATAGAACCACGACCCATGGGAACAGTTTAACGTATGCCTAAATGGTGTATAAGTACATTACAAGATGAAAGATTGGATGCTCCACCAGATACATCCACCCCTAGACCACGGACTCATAGTAAAGCAAGATAAGAATTTAACTTTGCTTTGATGAGTAGAGTTATTGAATCAGATGAGCCCTCTACAGTCCAGGAAGCCCTATAGTCAAAAGCTTAGAAAGATGCCATGGATTCTGAATATCAATCAGTGATGAAGAACAACACTTGGAAGCTTGTCGATCTTCCACCAGGGAAGAAACCCATTGGATGTAGATGGATATTCAAAACTAAGTACAAAATATATGGGACAGTGGACAAGTACAAAGCAAGACTTGTAGCAAAGGGGTACTTACAGAAAGAAGGCATTGACTATGAGGAGACATTTGCTCCCATAGCTAAGATCAAAACAATCAACATGATCTTTGCTCTAGCTGCTCAGTTTGGATGGAAAGTTCACCAAATGGACATAAAAAGTGCCTTCCTAAATAGAGATTTACAAGAAGAAGTCTACATGACTCAACCTAAGGGATATGTTGTACCTAGTTAAGAAGTAAAGGTATGCAAACTCAGGAAATATCTGTATGGGCTCAAACAGGCACCCCGGGCATGGTACATCAAGATTGATGAGCATCTCATACAACATGGATTTGTTAGAAATCCATATGATCCTAATCTTTACCTCAAAAATCAAGGGGGGAGATGGTGATTGTTGTTGTCTATGTCGATGATCTAGTCCGCACGAGAAGTTAAGTGAGGATGATCGATGCAACGAAAAAAGATCTTAATCAATCATTCAACATGACCGATCTCAGGCTAATGCACTATTGTCTTGGATTGGAAGTGTCGCAGAAAGAGAATCATATTTTTGTTTCTCAGATGAAATATACTAATAGTGCACTCGAGAAGTTTAGGATGATGGATTGCACACCAATTGTTACACCCATGGAGAATAGATTACAGTTATCTCGTTTAGATCCATCTCCTGAGGTAATTCCACTCTCTATTGACAACTGATCGGGAGTCTCATTTACCTAACCTACACCAGACCAGATATTAGATTTACAGTGAGCTATCTCTCTAGGTTCATGCAGGAACCCAAAGTTTTTCATTGGAAAGCAGCAAAGCGTATTTTGAGATATCTCAAAGGATCAGTGGACCTTGGTCTAGAATACAAGAAGAATGAAAAATTCTTCTTGACTGGATATTCAGATTCAGATCATGTAGGTAACATTGATGATAGAAAATCCACTTCTGAATTTGTATTCTTTATGGTATCTAGACCAATATCATGGGGAAGTAAGAAACAACACTTTTTTCTCACTCTTCCATAGAAGCCGAGTATTGTTCTGCAGGAGAAGCTGTCTGTGAAGCAATTTGGCTACGTCACATACTAGAAGGACTTGGAATACCACAGGATAAACCTACCACCATGTATGTTAACAATGAAGGTGTTACCAAACTTGTTCGCAATCCAGTGTTTCATGAGAGAAAAAAGCACATTGAGGTTCAGGTTCATTTCATACGTGAACATGTGTTGAAGCACAACATCCAACTTCAATTTTGTCCAACTGCTGAATAACGAGCATATATTTTCATAAAGTCACTTGCACATGACAAGTTCAAGTTGTTCAGAGAGTTCCTCTCCTCATCTCTTAGGACAATGCACAATTAAGGGGGGGAACGCTAGGATTAAAATATTATTATCCTAATTAATTATGCGTTCCATAATTAATAAGTTTATTAATTATTGTTTTTTTGTTATATTTAATTATAATCATGCTTTTGTTTTATATTTGAATATTTTAGAAGTTGTTATATTGTTTTAACAGTATATTTGTTTTTATTCAATTGTTGCTTCCTGTAATGTAATTGGGAATATAGTTGCACATGTGTAACTTAGTCTCCTGTTTGTATTTGGTTGTGCAATATATATAAATATTGCAGCCCATTCTCTGTAAGTTTGGTTGATTGAGATTAATAAAATTTAATCAGGCTTCCGCCCCTGTTGCTGAATCAACAGGAAGAACAACTACTGTCAATCATTTTAGAGTATTTGGAAGAAAATGCTATATCTAGAGATATGATAAAGACTTATGTATGTTTGATTATAGATTTGATAAAGGTGTTTTTTGTGGGTACTCTTTAATGAGCATCGTTTATAGATGTTATAATATGAGTACATTGAAATTATTTTTTCTAGATTCACTCATGATGGAGTGTTCTCTAGATACTTCTACAAACCCTAACCCTAATAGTTATGGTGGTTGCATGTCTATCTTGAATGGAAGTTGGGAGCATGACAATGGGATTGAATCAAGCTTGGGTGTTGTTGTGCATCATGTAGATGCAAAGATTTTTCATCCCCTAGATCTTCCCTGTCCCTATGGTGTTGCAAGATTTGATGAAATTTCCTTACCTAGAGGTGATGATGGTGATGTTGTGGGGAGGGATTCTTTGGGTCGTGTCTCTTTTGGTCACGTGGAGACACTCGTTGGGGCCTCAGATATTTTTTGATCCACTCCAAGGGTGGGAATTTTGGGGGATGGTGATGTCTTGTGCCCTAAGTGCATTTCTTCCCCTTTGAAGGTTACACTAATTGGGCTTACTAATATGCTTCATTCAGTGTCTATTTCTATGGCTAATTCTTTCAATATGACACAAATGGTGAAGTTACACATGACTAGGTTAGATGTTGTAACAAGGGTTAAGCATACGAGATTTTTTAGAGAAAGTATTAGGACCAAAAGCTTCCTGGACATGGCCAAATCATCTAACAGACTTCCTTCCAAGCCTATGGCTTCTTCTAAAATCTCCCCATTTGTTTCCTTTGGTTTCTGAAGTTCTTCAATATGAAGCTTTTCTTAAGAGTCATGGGATCATTTATAGATTCAATCACCTTTTATCAGGATTTCCTTCTCTGCATGATTGGATTTTGTATCACTGAAAGCCTCTTATGGAAGGTCAACTTGATATTTACTCCACATCTAGAGTTTTTTTCATTATAGTATTTGATTAACAAATTGATAAAGATTTTATTTTTGGTAAAGTTTGAAATTTTAAATCCCATTTCCTTCTTATGAAACCATGGTTCACCTTGTTTAACCCGGTAACTAGAACCTTTAATTTCAAACTAGTTTGGTTCTGGATGCCATACTTTCCCCTGTAATTTTGGAGTGAAAAATTCTTACTTTCAATGGAGGAGCCTTTGGTAAATGTATATGCATTGATCTAAAGACATTTTTTTATGATTTTACCACATATTCTTGTATTCTGGTTGATATGGATACCTCTATTGATTTCTTGACCACTATTGAACTCATAGTAGAGGATCATACCTGAACCCAAACTCTTGATTATGAAGGGTTCCCTTTCAAATGAAGGACTTGATTTTATCTAATCCACTTATTTGGGGACTGTCATATTGGGAAAAACAAGGTAAAAAATGATCCTCATGGTGGAAGAAATCTGATCCCAGTCATCTGGTTGTTAATAGCCAACTAGAAAGTGATTCTAAGGAAGAATCTATGAATTAAGATGATATTTATATGATGATTGTGGAGGCCATTCCTTTACCCACTCCTGTTGGTAAGGCTACACCTCATGATGATGTAGAAGACATAATTTCCCTTCCTCTTGTGACTTAATTTTAAAAACACAAGGAAAATCTTTAATTCATAATCCCGCTTTACTCAAAGGAAAATTTAAATACAAATAATTATGAGGGATGAATTATTGTGGGGAATAAGAAGAAAGGGAAAATTATTAAAAATCCCCTCAAAATGCATTTAATATCCCATGGGAAAGATCCTCAAGATAAGTTAGTTTATTGTTGTTTTTTATGTTTATGTTTTTCTGTTAGTGTGATGATGCTTATATGGTTTATTTATGTTGTTGGTAGAGGAAGCCTCTTCTGATTCTCATGGTTTTATCTTTGTCTCTAGTTGTAACATCTTGTTATGGGGTATTTTCCCCCTCAACCCACATTTACCTAATAAACAAAATATGATTACATTCAAAATTGTTGAAAGTTTAAATGTAAGGTGGATGATATCAAGTATTGAAAGAGCATGATATATGATATTTTTTACTCTAAGGAAGAAAGAAATTAAGATGAGGAAGAATATAAAAAAGGAAATGAAAAGGAAAAGGAATAAGTTGAAAGAAAAGTTACAAAAACTCCATCTAGATTAATCCAAAAGAATCATTAAAAAATCATATCATAGATGAAAAAAATATTGGGGTACATAAAAGATGAAGACTTATAAATACTGTTGAACATACAAATCTATCTCTACTATCCAAAATAGAGCCTAATATTTTTTCTCAATCAAGTGAATAAAACAATTGGATTAGATAAATGGAAGAAGAGCTACATCAGATTGAGAAGAATGAAACATAAGAAATGGTTCCAAGACCAAAAGATAAAAACGTGATAGGAACTAAGTGGGTTTTCATAAATAAGCTGAATGAATATGGACAAGTGGTAAGAAATAAATAAAAGTTAGTTTGCAAAGGTTATGCAATAGTTAAAGATATTTAATTTTAAGAAACTTTGTCTCCTATTGCATGTTTATAGGCTATTATAATGTTTTTGGAATTTGATTGTTTTAAGAATTTTAAGGTCTAGCACATGGATGTCAAATCAAATTTTGTAAGTGGGAATTTGGAAGAAGAAGTCTACATTGAAAAACTAGAAGGATTCATATAATCAGATGATAAAGACTATGTATGCAAGATGAAGAAACCTCTTTACGGACTAAAACAAGCTCCGCATAGCCTGGTATTCAAGACTGGATAAGTATCGACAACAATGTTTTAAAAAGGGTATTTGTGATAGAAATATTTACATAAAAAATGAAGGTGAAATTCAGTTGATTTTTGTTGTTTATGTTGATGAAATCATTTTTGGAGGAAGTAGTAAAAATATGTGTCAAACGTTTGCTAAGGAAATGCAAAAAAAATTGAGATGTCAATGCTTGGTGACCTGTATTTCTTTCTTGGGTTACAAATTTCTCAATCTGACAAAGGAATATTCATTTCACAAAGAAAATATATTAAATAAAATGTTGAAGAAATTTAGAATGGAATATTGAAACATAATATGTACACCTATGGTCTCAAGCTATAAGTTAAGAAAGGATGATGAATCTCATGAAGCAAATCATACTCTATATAGATCAATGATTAGAAGCTTATCATATGTAACTATTGGAAACTAACACACTGAGAGGGGGGTTAATCAGTGTCTTATTAAATTTTTCGAAACATTTTTCAATAAAACCACACACAAGAAAGTAGCAGGTGAATTTACACAGAGGAAAAATAATAATGTTGGAAACCCAACTGGGAAAAAACCAACTGAAACATGGAGCTATGCTCAGGAAAAAATTTCCTATATCTATTACATTGATTTCATGTTTGAGGTTCAAATCAACTTGGATATGCAACTCTAAAATTTAACCAAGCATCCACCCAGTCTTTAACAAGCTTCAACCTATTTGGAATCTTTAACTCCCAAGTTTGGTTCAACAACAACTCGCCTTTAATGAGATTCAAATCACATGGAAGAAACAACTCCCCACATGTTAAGCTACAACTTAGAATTTTTCAACAAATTTTTTTCACTCAAATTTTTTTGTCTCATACAACTGATAGTGATAGCTAGATTAACACACTCTTCTACTCAATTTTGCTTCTCAATTATGACTCTAATTTTTCTATCTCCTGATCACCAAATAAAATGTGAGGTAAAATTTCATTAGTCTTATTTCATTCATATTCATATATAATGATCTCTCTTATATCTTCTCAATTATTCTCTTGATACCCCCTTCTCCTAAAATCTCTGAACAACAACCAATCTATGTAAATTCTACTCTTGACTCCCTTCTAATTATGGTCAATATTAATTTAGCTTCATACATAAGTGTGATATATGGATTTAAAAATCTATCATGCATTCATTCTCAAAGCCTCTATCTTAGAAATATCTACAAGTACTTCACATCACTAACTTCAATCTCAAAGCATCTGTCTTTGTTATATCTTCAAGTACATACAATATGCAACAACAAGCTTTTAGAGGCTTCAACTTAACCTTTCTAATTTATCCTCCTTATATAAGTGTTCTTGGATGTAATGCTATAATCTCCATTTTTCATGAATTTTTTCTTTTATATCCTTCCTCTATCATCCATAATCGTTTCATAACATTCTCCACATTTCCAAAGTCTTCATACTCTGTTAAAGTGTACATATGTCACATACTGTCAAGAGAATACAATTTTATTATATATTTTTTCACATATTTTATGTCATTTAATATTCAATTTTTTATGAACCTTCACATGAAATCTTGTGCAAGGGAAGATGTAGAGTTTCTCATCCTTTCAAATTATAAAAACAAGACTGTTTACTTTTTCTCTTCATAGCACATACAAAGGAAATAGAGTTAATTTAATGTGTAACTTCCCTTGATTACAAGGATGATTTTGAATAGAACCAAATATATTCTCTAAAAATTTTGTACAAACCTTTCTTACCTGACAAAGCTCTGATCTAGCTACCATCCTTTGAAAAGAAATGTTTTTCCTAACCTCTATAGCACTCTCCCAAAAACTGACATATAATTTAGAGAATTTATTGTTTTGAACACTTATTAACATGCTTATACTTTGAAATTTGTTCTTGACATACTTATGTACCCTTAATATGATCCATTTCTTCATGAAAACTATCTTCACTCTTTGTTAGACAAATATGAAATACATTCATGGTTCTGAGAAAAGAAGGGTTTACAAAAGATATTTGAAATTTGAGCTTACATATCTCTTCATTTCATTAGAAGCTTATCTCTCATGCATGCACATGTAACTTGACACTTTCATTCTTAAGGAAGGAATAATTTTCAAATCTGTAACCACATTCATATCAGTTTAATCTCCAATTATGTTCACAATGAGGGTTTCAAGTCATAAACCCTAGCTCCATGTTTGGAGGTGTGATTCACCTAGTTCTTCATTTTATGATATAGTAAGAGTGCAAAAAGTTCGCCAGAGGTTCTAACTGCATTTCACATCTCTTATTTACATTTATTTGTGGATGAGCGCCATGACTTATGGATAGAAATATAGTCCTTTATGATTGTTACAAACACACAGATGCAAACTTATTAGGTGACCTACTCTAGAGACTTATTACTAGAAAAGTATTTTCTTACACTATTAAACATAATGAGTAACTTCTAGGAGGACCGATAAGGCTTGATAATCATACTTTATAATGGTAAACTCAAAAATACTACTTAGATATGAGTCCTCTTATGAAGTCCAATTAAGGACATTGTTGGAGAAATGAAGACTATTCCAACATACTACTTCAATCAGTTAGATGAGAGCGTCCACCACTCATTTGTTACATATAAGAGTTGTTCCTAATCACTCCATAATTCAATTCACAAATCAAAGCACTTAAGATGACTTTCAATTACCTTAATTTCTTTGTATGAATTCACTTGGATGGTGAGAAAAGAGAGGAACTGAGTTAACTAAAAAATTCTAAGAAAGATTCCTTAATATCTTCTAGATCACTCAGAATACCTCAGCCATAAGCAATCACGCATGATTGTTCACCTTGGAATATTCAAACCCGAACAATACATGAAAAATTTGTAAAACAATGGCATTTCCGTACAGAGCAATTTTTTATGGTTTTTCATGCTAAATGTATAGCATAAAATTTTGAAATTTTGGCCATGACAATCAAGCCCAAACTCAAAAAATCCTTGAACTGGGTAATGTGAACCTTTCCTCCAACCAATATTTTACTATGTAAACCCCATCATGGCCAAGAGGGATGTGATCAATAGATTTTAAAATTTTGTGTGATGTGCAGGTAACTCTGTTGAACACATTCATGAGCTTATTATGATTCACCTGGAAGGAGTTTCTCCTGGAGGCCTAAAAAGGCATATTTTCAAACTTCTTATAGCTACAAAGAACCTCCCAAAGATGTCCCAAGATGATCTAATTCATCCAAGTAGTGTATGATAGAGCTATGTGATAATTTGAGAAAGTTTTGGAAGAAAATCAAGGTTTAGGAACAAGTTATGCAAAATCAGGGTCTTTATGAGTAAAGTATTGGGAAATGCATGTTCTAAAAAAGGTAGTCACCTTTTTTGAATAGTTATAGGAGCCTTGTAAAGAATTAGAATCTCATACCCCAATAAATGGACAGATAAAGGATCATAATTCATGTTGGAATCATTAATGAAATATTTTAGGAATATTGAGAGGTGGAAAATCATCTGATAGTGTGACACAAAGGTCCTTGTACAAGTTGTAACTTTCCCGAAAGGTTTCAGGAGCCTCATGAAGATTTTAGAGCCCAATAATAGCTCAAATGAAATTATATTTAGTTATTTTTGTATCCCATATGATGTGTTAGTACATGGTGATCATAAAATATTCCTATCAGTCAGTTTAGTGGCACACACCTCAAGGTAAAAGTGGAAATATTGGTAAAACATGATTAATAATTCATTTAAAATAAATATATATATTATCATTGGATTAGTTGGCACTTTTCCATAATTTTTCATATATTATACAACCAAATTTCATTAATGTTTTGTTGGTGTGTGTTATTTTCCACATCATTAGGTGAGTCATCTCACTTAGGTGAGATCATAGGTCCACGTGTCATTTAGGGGTCATTATGAGATTCCCTTACGCATCAGTTTGTCAGTGCATCAACATGTCAATGTGTCAGTGTGTCATATGCATCATTGGGAGTTACACTTCTATTTTGGGAATGTAACTCCCCCTCTCTACTCGAGTTGTCATGATTGCAACACTCGGGGTTACTCAACACCTCCTATATGTACATGTCTTTTGATCTATGAGATAGAGGAGAGTTTTATGGCTTAACCAGGTTCTACCCATTTTTTGAATCTTTGCATGCACATTCAGTTGATGCTCGCTCCTCCCGAGATCTCTTCACACTATCATTCACACGTTCATTGATGTGCACGTCATCCCTTGTGATCCTCGCTTGTGGGTTTTAAAACCTCCTTCATTGTATCAGAGTTACACGACTTGCCGTCACAGTAAAAGCTCAAAATTATGGTGGAGAGGGATCTCATTGTGTTATTCAGCTACTACACCGATACCCTCCTGCACGATGGAGCCGGGTATACACCCAATCAGGACCAACGACATATTAAGAGGAAGTGACACTGGGAATTTCCTGGGAGGTCACCCATCCTAGAACTACTCTAGGGGCAATGCGCTTAACTACCTGGAGGTGCTGGGAGTAGGTGCGGTAGGTCTGCACAAATGAGAGGAACCGTTTGAAGACCAAAAACACCAAAAAATGCCCAAAAATGGCTGAGCAAAGGGAGGCCACGTGTCAAAGTTGAGCACTAGGTAGAGGGTAGGATTCCCATGCAGGTGAACAAAAAACGGCTAGAGCAAGTCGCTAGAGGAGCCATTTGAAGGGAACAAGGTAGGTTTGTAACAGTAAAAGCAAAAAATAGTGAGCCAAGAACAACAATGCATCCAAGAACAACAATGCGGCTAAGAACAGATTCAAATGGCGAACACCACAGCTGAATCCTTTAGCAAACACCACCATAGATCCAAACAGTGAGAAAAATTTCAACGCAATTCCCAGATAGGTCCAACGTAGGTGGCTGAATCTAACATCTTACTTTCATGAATCTTACATTTTTCATCATGGAGAGTACTCTTTCCAGATGTGAGCATCATAGGATCACCTTACATCCTCTACCACTTCTCACCAGGAGAGGGAACTATTTAGCTTGGCGTGCTTCCATGGAACGCTACTTCACTCTTGTTTCACGTGGTAGACTTAGATCCACCCCACCGTGTCTGGAGAATTCTTCAGTCCCTCTATGGAGACCCTTCACATACTACAGTCATTGTTATTGCTGCTAATTCAGTCATCTCCTCCATTTCTTCATGTGATGACAGTTCCATTGACATAGACTCGCTTGATTCTACTTCTGAAGACGAGGATTGTGCACCCTATTTTGATGCAGAGAGTACTATAGAGGACTCTTCTCCTCTTTCTCTCACTATTCTAGACATTGTCTTCACCCCCCACATCTCATCAGATATCAAGCAGTCTCATACTCAGTCTCACACCATCATTACACCAGCCTCCTTTCCACTTCCAGTGTGTGAGGCCCTTTTCACTCCTCTACCTTCATTGGATGACTCATACCTATCATACATCACTCTTCTGTTTATTGAGCCCCCTCATTGGGATGAGTATCTGCCTAACCTTTTTCATCTTTTTACAGAGTCCACTTGTGATGCACTATAGGTCCCTCATCCATCTACAGGTGTTTCAGAGGAGTTCATCATCTCTGTTGTTGGGAGTGCCCCTTCTGGGAATCATGTCACTTCCACATTTCCAGAGACCTTCATTGATCCACCCTTAGCTGTGGATCCCATTTCTATTATGGAGGATGTTTTGTTCCCTTCACATCACGTGGACATCCTTTCTATAGGTGTTCACTCTTCACACTCTAAAATTTCTATGCACATGACATTACCTTTAGTTCCTTAGCACTCACTCACTAGACCTATGTCACACTTCAGTGCACCAGACTCAAAGTTCTTCATGTTGCTGCCTTCAGTTTCCTTTGTGGAGTGGGTGGACTTCCAACACATCATTTCTATCCTTCTTAAGGGTAGGCACATAGTTTTGTGTGGGTGGCTCTTCTTTAGTCTAGAGGTAGAGGATCTCGTCATCGACATTATTTTGGGAGACCTCTTAGAGCTGTAGAGTTCAGATCTATCCATGGCATCTTTTTCATCCCTCTCGTCTCCCTCTTCTTCTCTCTTCTTCTTCTTTCTAAGAGATTGCTTCTTTGTACATGGGTACCCTTTCAGGCTCGTCTATGGCCAGGACCCATATTTGGCATCTTTCTTAGATTAGAGAGTGTTTTGTTCTCTTGTGGTGGATGTTTTTCCCACTGGGTTTTCCTTCACTTCTTGCGATCTTCTTCTTGTACATGGGTACCTCATCAGGCTTTGTTTTGGGACCCATTTCTCGTTTCTAACTTGCCACCTCATCCTAAGTTAGGATGAAGGGGGGGTGTTGGTGTGTGTTATTTTCCACATCATTAGGTGAGTCATCTCACTTAGGTGAGATCATAGGTCCACATGTCATTTAGGAGTCATTATGAGATTCCCTTACATGTCAGTGTGTCAGTGTGTCATATGCGTCATTGGGAGTTACACTTCTATTTTGGGAATGTAACTCCCCCTCTCTACCTGATTTGTCATGATTGCAGCACTGGGGGTTACTCAACACCTCCTATATGTACATGTCCTTTGATTTATGAGATAGAAAAGAGTTTTATGGCTTAACCAGGTTCTGCCCATTTGTTGAATCTTTGCATGCACATTTGGTTGATGCTCGCTCGTCCCGAGATCTCTTCACACTATCGTTCATACATCCGTTGATATGCATGTTGTCCCTTGTGATCCTCGCTTGTGGGTTTTAAACCCTCCTTCATGTTTGACACCAGAACAAAGAAATAAAATTTGGTCCTGCGACACCAATATGTTACCAGTTGGGAACATGAGAAATGTGTTACCAATAGGTAACACAATGGATGTATTACCAGCCAGGAATAATATTTTGATGTCGGCCAAGAACAAGAAGATTATGATGATGTCTAGTAGTAAGATTTTGATGACACTCGAGATAAAGTTTTTGATGGTGGTTGGGAACAAGAAGAATGTGTTGACGAATGGGAACAAGAAAAAATGGTGAAGTCTGGGAACAAGAAGGTATTTACGTGCAACAAATAGAACACCAAAGGTTATGAATTTGAAAGGTCACAGTGGTGAAGGAATACCAAAGATCAAAAGTTGAAAAGTCAAAAGTCACAAACAAAGGTGAAAGGTCATGTGGGGGAGATGAAAAGTCAGTATTAGCACTATAAATATGAATGACACCCTCATTTTGAGGCAATAATTAATACTTATTTACTATATCTCACTGTCTTTCTAGAATAAGTTCCTTTATTTCCTCTATTCCTCATCTACTACTGTTCTATCTCCCTCTCGACTTGTACTCTAAGAGCATTGTAATTTGTGCAACATGATGTACACACCTAAATTCGGTATTTATACCCTCATCGCCCACATGCATATATTTATTCAATCACCCCCCCTATTTAACTAAATTCCCTCCCAATCCTTATTAATTAAGTGACATTAATTAATTAGTCATTTAACATCTCAGTGCCCAATTATCTCATCCACATTAATCATTGTTCCTATTAATTAATTAAGTCATGTTAATTAGTTAATCATTTAAATTCTCATTTCCATAACCAACCTTCTATTTCTATTGATTTTATCCTACACACACACATCACCTTTGATTTTCTATATTTTATCTATTTTTATGCCCTAACTAGCCTTATCTCATCTCTTGCCCTCCTAAGGGCTTTAAAGCATCCTTTTATTATGTAAGAAGCTAAAAATCCCATTAAAAAATATCCCAGTGGGAAAAATTTCCCCATAATCAGTGGTGACCCAGCCTGGTCGCCGTCGACCCCTATAAGACTAACTACTTTCCTTCTATTCAGTATCAGATGCATGTAATTCTCAAGCTTGCTCTCAGCTTGAGCATCCTTCCTCGTGCCTGAGATGTTATGAGACATCCAAAAATCTATTGGACATATTTTCAGAATGCTTGCATCACTCATGATCATCCATCGTGAGGTTTATCATTATCAACGTGTTTCTTTATTCATATTTTATCATATTATCTATGTGTTTCTGGTATCTAATCTCTTGCAAGTTCGAACCATCAACAAAATATTTTAGAGCTTCTCAAGCAACCTTCGCCTTTAGCCTTTTTACTTACAAGTTGTCTTTCTCATCCATTCATCCTCAACTATATCCAATTTTTCTACAGTCACCGCTGACCTAGTCAAATCATCATTAACCCGGGCCCAATTTTCTAAATAGACTTCTTCTATTGTTGTTTTCAGCCATTTCCTAGGTTTATCTATCTCTGGTTTCTTCCTACAAAAGTAATGAGAGAATACACATGCTTCTATTATCCTCCAGTTGGAATTCATGCCCTTCAGGTCTGCATATTCATCTTATAGTCAAAATCTTCCCTCTCAGCTTTCCTTCAACCTGCCTCTGCATAGTTTGGGTACCCATCGACCTAGACTAGATAATGGTCAATTTACAGTTATTGTCATATAATTATCCTTTAGATAAAAAATTTTCATTCTTCCAGATTCAGTGATATTCTTGTATCTGCATGTTTCTACAATTTTTTCCTTTACATCACTCTTTCTAAAGAAATGGTGGTTAACATCCATAAAAGAAAGATAATCACTTCTTAGAAGCACATTTTCGGGCAACCACCATATATATCTATGTAATCCATCTTTGTTCCAGTTTTGTGGGTAAATCAAGTTGTAGTGAGAATAAACCATCTAGCACATGCATGACATTTGAGGTAACGTAAACCCTCCAACATTTTTGAGTTACTAATTTCTTTAGTAGATAGTGCATTAACTTCATTACCAATGATAAATTTGGACAACATTCCTGGCATGCCCGATGGGACCCCCTTTAGGTGGTATCTCTCTTTTCTATATTTTTTTTTCTACTAACAATGTAGCATGAGGTTTCAATTTATTTCTTTCTCATGTTGGGTTCACCTTCTGGATCACTCATCATTGAAAAGTGAAAATATATACAAAAAGCACAATCCATTTATTCTTATTTTCCCTATTTTCTCCTTTTATAATGTACTTTCCCTTCTTTTCTGTGTTCTCATAAAAAAATAACATTTCATTTTGGATTAAAAAGAACCTTTCTTTTCTGCACCATGCTTACTCATATAATCTAAGTAGGGGTTCAATATTCTGCATCTCACATTTATCACACACAACCTAAACCTCATGAATCAATTAACACAAAAAAATTGCTTTCCTGGTAAAATGATTGGTATTTGATCACCCAACATAAATCCGCCTCATACATTCCCTAGCCAAAACTTACCTGAAACCAAACATAGTTCACCTTCTCCTAGGTCCTTTGTTATCCAACTCCCTTCTCTTTTCACATTCTTAATCAAAACATAAAAAGGGAATTATTTTCTTATCTTTTCTATTTAATCATGGAACAAAACGTTTCCTCGAGAAGTTCTTAGTAGTCCAACATGACCTCATCCAAACCCTTGGTTTCTTCTAGACCTTCTTCCAGTCCCATCTATGATTATCTCTTCCACATGTCATCTTCTTCTCGATAACATCGATAATAGCCCATGCTTTATCCACATCACCTTTATCCCCATCGCCTCACACCATTATGGTTTCTACCCAACCACCTTTTCCTCCATTATCTCATGCCCTTCCTGGGTTATCTGACATAACCATACCCACTTCACTTATGGATATTCCTCATGATAACCCCATCCATGACTTCTTCCTCTGTATATATCAATTAACAGATCTTGTTTCACCTTATGACATTTCCCTTTATTCCAACATACCTTCATGTTCTTTCCCCATCCTCTCCATCTTACCATGATTGTACTTATCACCATGCCCCTATATCCTCCCAAACAATCCCATAATCACCACATGACATTATCAGACAACCATTTCTTAATCCCACACCAGAAAATTCATCTTCCCCTTCTACATCACATCAATTTAAACCATTCTCAATCAACACCATACATCAAACATCTTCTCCCACATCTATTTTTCCATCTTCATCATCTACCCCTATCTTATATATTGTGTTAGCCACCCCTTTAAGGACTATCCTCACATCTACAATCCTAAAACCTACCACCTTAACCTCCACTACTTCTCTTTCATCTACAACTAGTCCTACTCTTACCACATCCGCACTATCCTTGACTGCACCCATCTCTCTATCCACACCTATCATGACTACACCATTATCTACATCTCTCCCACGCACACCTATCAACCTGATTATTTCTTCCACATCCATGACTCCACCCCAGTATACTTTGATATCATTACCACATATTTCTCTACCCATGCCCACATCATTTAGTACTCTAACATCTACCATTCCCTCACCCACATCTGTTATCACACCTATCACATATCCTCAATCCACCTATATGTCTCTTGATACATCTAAAATAAACATATTTGAAACTCATCCCTCTTCCATTCCTACCCTAACCCATCCTCCATCTACGCCATCTCACATAGACATTATTAACCACATGATCCAAAAACCCCTTTCTATTTCCATATCCACATCTATTCCTACTATTGATCCCATGCACAAATCTACTCAATCCACTACATCAAACCCTATTCCTCCATCCACATTTCTTCCACATTTTCCTATCATGCCACCCTTAGATTCTATACTAGTTCCTCTTTCTATTATTCTTCCCACACCTATCACATCGACTATCATGACCACATCCCCACTATGTCCTTCTTCTCCTCTACCACCTACATCATTTGAGAAATATTGGAGAGCACTTCAACTTGCATCCACCATAGGTGATCCTCCCGTATAATCGACATGACCAGACATTTTGACATCGAACCAATTCCCATCGTCCTTGGAACAAATCATGCAAAACTTACTTCCTTCATTAGCCACAACCCTATATTTTTATCCACTTGTCAAAATCATTATTATCCTTTCCAAGGGCACTCCTCAACAATCCAAATCCAAAAATCTTGGCATCCTTCCACAACGATCCCTTGCGCATCCTCATAAGAACATCGGCATCCCTCCTATCAAGACCAAATATACATCTTCAATCTTAGGGATGCATCCCTCTGTCTTAGGACCCCTTCCTCTATCGTGACCAATCAACCCATCCAAATAGTCTGATTCTCTCCTAAGGCTAGTCCCTTCATCAAAAATACCTCAAATTATCTAGCCATCTAGGAAAAAATCATCCACCACTGCGTCTTCTTCTAGACCACCTAGACCACAACCTAATCCTCCTTCACCATTGCCATCCACACCATCTTACATAACCATCCCTAGTACCCACATTGAATCATATGCGGAGTTCCTCCAACATTTTCTTTAGACTTATACCATCATGTTACCACCTATAAGATCCTTTGACCTGAATCACCTGAAGCCCTCATGGTTTGATACCTATTGCATTTGTGTTTATCATCACACTCCGGACCATGAAACTAAACATGATAAAGCCATTTAGACTATTGTCCATGATCTCATTAATTTAGAGGACCTCCTCAATGAGTCTCATTCTCCATCTACTACTTCTTCCATAGCCCATCTGATTTATTTTACTACATCTTCATCCGTTAAGCTTCCAAGCTCTCTTCTCCCATCTACATCATCTCCTACCACTCCTCTTGATGAGGGTCCTCCCTTTTTAATTGATACTATTCACCTTGATACACCATCTTCTTGATATCCATATCATTTGACATCCACTATCTTATCTGCATCCCTTCCGATGGGGGAGCATATTTCTCCTTGTGATTTATCCTTTAGCGTATTTTTATCATCTTCATCAATTCATCCTCCTACTCTAGGGGGACTTATTTCCAAGACTTTTTTGTTCATACATTAGTTCCTTTCCGCATTTGGTATCATCCTATCTCATCTATCTCAGTTTATTTGATCATATTTTCTATCTTCTCCTCCTGCGACCATTTTTGTGGCCATATTTGTGCTTCCCTTCTGAAACACCATGGATTTATTTAAAACTCGCCATTACGGTGCCTATTTCATAAATATTTATTTAACTCATCTAATTTTGATTTATCTTGTCCCTCTAGGGGGACCATTTATTCATATTAAATGCATTCCATTCACTTTCCTAATAGGCAATGTTTGTTCTTATTTTTGAGTGTTCATCTCAACCCATCTTTCTAAGGCAACACTAACATTGGCGGCATCATAAATTTATCAGAATTTCACTACTCTAGAAAGGAGCCAATGCAGAAATTTTTCCCCTAGCTGGATTGAACCATACATTATTACGCACTAGTATAGGTTAGGAGCCTATTATTTGGCCTCCCTTGATGGTAAACCAGAAGTGGAACCACTTAATTCATTGCACTTATGACCATTCTATTGTTAGCACATTTAATAATGTGCTCTTAGTCATATCTTTAGATCATTTCTCCATCTTAGCCCCTTCCATATTACATCGTGGTGATTTGGAATTATGTGGTCTTCCATCACTTCCTAGATGTGACCTTAAATATGGGCACCACGGTTCTTCCTGTAGCATATTCCTTATGGATAGGTTATCCCCTTTCGTGAAAAATTTGTGATCATCACATTCACCACCTTCTTATTCACCTATTAGAGCCATGTAAATGGTCCAAGGGTGTCTCTTGTACATTATTATCCCCTCTTAAGTGGTCTACTTAGCTAGTCCCAGCTCTCCGCTGTGTAAAATCAAAATTATCAAAAATAGACTAATCCTTTGAAGGAAAGTTGTTCATGCCAAAAAAAGAAATAAAAGGGAAAATCAAAAGCATTAAATCAAAATCAAAATCAAAAAAATAGACTGATCCCTCAAAGGACAACTATCATTTATTCTTGTTATCTATATATTGTCTAAAGTAGACCATATCCTCAAAGGATGGCTACTCCTTATGGAATTTGAAGGCTTCCCACATTGATTAACCTTTCATTTTATTAGAATCCTAAGAAATCTTCCTGCATTGATCAAGTTTTTGTTTCCCCTTCCCAAAGCTGGGCTATAGTTTAGGGAACAACACTTTTGGAGAACCCTCTTTCCTTGTACAAGTTTCATCTCAAACCTCTTTTCCATGTCAACATTAGGTTTCTGAGATCATCTCATCCATTTCTTCCTTTTGATATTTTAAATGAATAACTCTCATTGGTTATTTTCTAGCATTAGTTTTGGTCCCACATGCCTTGTGTTACCTGGATCCCCTTTTTTGTTTACCTCCAATGTACTTGGAGGCATATTTTCCTTGTACGTTCTATAACATAATGTTGTTTGTACCTATAATTCACCATTGTTCCAAGGAAATTTTATCCTAATCCTATCGCGTTTGTCTTTCAGTACATATTTCTTTAGAACAATCACCTATATGTTATCTATCTATCTTATAACACATTTATTCAATCTTACACCCATCATTAATCACATTCATTTTCAATTTGTTTCCATCACATCTTACCCATATACCTTCTAATCATCATAATCAAATTTAAATTTAAAACATATTAGCACATCACACATTATATCATCATCTATACACATGAACATATAAATAATCATCTAATCATACATCTATTTCGCCATCACATACAATCTAAAATCACCATCACATCTCATCCAAAAGTTATCGTCACGACATATAATCTAAAATAATCACCACATCAAAATTAAAAATCCATCGCATCACATAATGAATGTATATTAATACATGATAAAACCATATATCATATATATCATAAAGTATCTTAATATATCATGGCCCTCTAGGGGGCTCCCTCAAAGAAGAAATATTATCAAAATCTATAAAGTGGATATCTGAGGCTCTCAAGTCCTCTCCCTATGAGGTAGGTATGACACTTGAACCCTATGCACCATCACCACCCTCCCGGCCTCCCTCCTCTCAACATGGCTGAGCTACACTATTTGCACTCCTCGTTGTCCTAGCTCCACCTACTTCCTACATCTAGAGATGCTTCCAATATCTCATCATCTGAGGTAGCTTACAGATCACAATATCCTCATAATATTTGGCCTTAGTAGCCAACACTAATTACCTATCCATCCCAATCATGACAAGGTGTGCCATCTGTCCTGATACCTATGGTGCTTCTTGAACACCGATGACTGAATCTTTTGCTACAATAGTAGAAAAATATCCAAAGTGGGCCCTGTAGCCCGCCCTTTTTCGTCCATAGTGACCCCTCTCCTAAATAACTCAGTCTCTCTCCTGAGTGAACACATATCCCTATTACAAGTTTGTATCTCTATCTACTCCCATCTGATCTAGCTCAACACGTAAGCATACCACCTCTACAGCCTCTCTTGCTCCATTTGCATTGCCTCTTAGAGCCACCTCAACCTCAACCTCCATCTCCTATATTTATTCCTCAGCCCCCCGAGCTGCCCATGCTACAATATGCCAATTGGAGTATCCCATTCCTAATCCAACATATTTTTCATCATCCCATGGCATAACCTCCTCCTCCAACGGGTTTTCTATAGTAGGAATTGGAAGCTATCTATCCAACTCCTCCCTCCTATAAAAAGATGGATCATGAGGCACTGACTAAACGAATCAAAACTATTTGTTTCACTGAATAAGTTGTGTGATAAAATAGATAAGGTAAAAGGTCAAGGATGAATACTTGTGATATGTAGGTCAAAGGCTGAATGTGCACGTTACTGAATTTTTCCAAGATGATTGCAGAGAACTCATTTTTGTCTAGGAAGGAATACATGTAGATACAAAGTAATACCACCAAATGATATTAAATAGCAAGATTCAAAGGAATACCAAGTAAGCCTAGATCTGGGAAGCGTGATGCTTCCTTGAATGACTATCAATCCTCTATTTTTTATAAAATTAATGAAAGTAAATATAATAAATAAAGGTCTTATTGCTAACACTTAGATTTAGGTATCTCAAAATGTTATATAAAGCTAGATTAAGAAAAGTATTAAAATCTAAATTAATCTAGCTTCAAAAAAGGCATGTTTTTGATTGGGACAGGTCACAAAGGTATTTGTTAAGGTTTGGGTGGAGTTTAGGTGATGTTAGAGGTAGTTTGGTGAAGGTTAACAGAAAACACCATGACCAATGCCGGTAAAGAGGGGAGACCGACGATGGTTAAGGTGACTAATGTCGGTAGGGGAAATTTGATAGTAAATTATTAAAAAAATATTTTAGGGTTCTTTTTGATTGTATAGAGAGTTAGGGTAGTGTGGTTTGGGTCATAATATGGCTGAGAAGACTCAAGGATACTAAGAAGGAGGTTTGGAATGATGAAAAGGCTTAGGATGGTTGAATATTGGGATGGTTGAATATTGGGTTGGTGGGAAGAAGGTTATGTACAGGAAACAAAGGAAATAAACTATTAAAAGGAGAAAAATATCTACAAAAGGAATAAGCCAAATGATTAGAATAAAAATAATTGATGTCTTGTAGATCTTAAGAGTTGGAATGGTTGATGGTTGATCAGAGAAGAATTTCTTGAGTCCAGTGCCACAAAAATATCTCCTATGTGCTCCCACGAGTACTCCAACACTCTGGAAGGGAAAATGACTACTTGTCTTGCACTTTGGTTGTGTGTGTTTGTCATCTAGATGTAGGAGGGCTTGAAGATTCATGCTTGAATGCAATTAGGATATAATAACTAAGTGAAAAACTCATGTAAAAAGTTTTGAAATTGTATATAAGGTAACCTATGGAGGTTAGGTGACCAACGTTGGTTGAGGGACAACTGACATCGGTTAAGGTGGGAAATTCTAGGTTTACCAAAAATAGAAAAATATTTACTATTTTTGGTGTAATTTTGATTGAGTTCGCTTAAGGAAGTGAAGTTCATGTTATAGAAGGAAGGAAGGTCATATAAGAGGTCTAATTAGGTTTAGGAAGAAGTCTTAGTTAGTTAGGTTAAGTGTTGACTTAACACTGGGAGTGATGACTCAGTGCTGAGAGTGATGACTCGGTCATTGTGAGTTAAATGCCCCTAGAATGGGTCCATGGTGAGGTGTAATGATTGGGTGAGGTGTAATGACTAGGTGGACATGTGAGGGTGAAATTAACTTACTTAAATTAATTAATAATGTGAGGATGAATATTAGTATAGGATGAAGTGGTCATGATTACTTAAATAAATTATGTTAGTTGATTAAAGGGGACCAAGGGGAGTGTGACCCAAATTTGGTGTATACATTATCACCTCACCCTATCAAATTAAATGGCCTCTATCTTCTCCTGTCATCTCCCCAGCACCCATCTCATCCTCATCCCCAATAGCTCCACATCCACACCAGGACAAGAGGGGAAATCCAGATATGGCCGCTACCTAATTTGATCAACATCCAACTTTGAAAACTGATAGACGTACCAATCTACCCCTCTCTCGCCCATGTCTCTGAATTATTGATCATCCCTCCACCTCAAAAATCTCACCTCGAATTGAATATGGTCTCTTGTGACCCAAGGAAGTCCTAGTGGCCTAATCAATGCAATATGATCATAATCCCAGTAGTGTAGCAAGAAGCCTTAATCTAACCCTAACCTCATACCCACCCTCTATCCAGATAGCTCATGGTAAACTTGAGCTGAAAAGTAGGTCCCAAACAAAAAGATAGTCTAGTGATCAATAATATCAGCCACTACGCCAATCAACACCCATGAAAACTAATCTCCTCATGAGTCTGACAAAGCATAGTAGGACACTACCATTATCACCATGTAGATCACCCAGCTACATGCCACCCTAGCCTCATATCTCATCTCATATGAAAAATCCCCCAAATAAAACCTGATTTGGGGCGTATTGGCTCCAAATAGTAACTGTCAAACTATCATCACTAGTAATGGGAACTATCTTCTCCCCCTATATCATTAGCATGAGAATCGGATACAAATCCTCTAGGGTGATAGTCATCTCCCCTATCCTGAACCAAAATGTACATGTCTACCTATCCCATCTCTCAACCAAATCAATCATAAGCCCCACATCCCATGGGATCCTCTAATAATTTCTAAATTCTTCTAATCCAACTGTAGATAGATGATCCCACTCAACATCTGTCACATCCCCTATGATATTCTCATATAGAGCTGGCACCTAATCTCTTAGATATAGGGTCTCATTGGCTTGCATTCACAAATAAGTATGCATACATTAGACCTATGATTCCAAAATCCATATAAAGTGCATTAAAGTCCATCTAAATCCATTTTTATCCAATCTAACCCTAGTTGATGCTGACCCAAGTCAGGTCGACGCATTTTAGGGAAAATCGATGTGCCTTAGGGTCTAATTGATGTTGACCCATGTAGGTCACCACCAACCACCCCTGACATCATCCAATTTTTACAAAAATAATGTAAAAAATAATAAAACATGAAACTAAGTCAAAATTAGTGTGAGTTTTATTACTCACCATCCTCCACACCCTCTAGAGTTTCCTCGCAGCTCTGGCAGCCTCCATTTCCTCAATATCTCTTTTCTCACTTTACTCTCTCTTGTTAAGGCTAGATGTGAAAATTAGCATTGTCAGCCGACCCTCGGGCTTATATAGCCCACTGACACCAGGTTGTTGTCGACTAGCCTTATCAATAACCATTTTGGCCTCTCTCCCATGTTTCTTGCATCCCTTTCTAGGGCATCATCTATTGGTGACCATTAAGTCCGCACTTGTAGTCATCTTTATTTTCCCTTCGGGAGTTTTTCATTCCAAATTCAAAATACTCCTCCTTTGGGCATATGTAACTCTTCAAGTCCACATTCATGGCCATCTCTTTTTCCTTCGGGCATGTTAATCATATTTATTCCCTAAGTCCACTTTTTGTGGCTATAATCACTCCTCTATTGGGCATTTTATTTTATAATCCTATTCAATCTGCACACAAATTCATCTTTTAAGACCATATTCATCTTTCTATTTGGGCATTACATTCATTATATATCAAGTCCATTATTGTGTCCATATTCATGCCCGTCCTTGGGGAAACATTATTTTTCATCAAATTCCACCTTTGTGGCCATTATTTTCCCCTCTTGGGGCATAATTTTTCCTTTTTACCTTTTTTGCCACACCTTTCTCCACTTGGGGCATATTTGAATTTTATTTTTTTCCTTTGCGGTCATGCTTTCCCCCCTTGGGGGCATATTACTTCATCACTCAACATTTTATTTTGATTTAGCAGCCATTTTTTTGTGTCAATTAGGCATTCATCCCTTGTGGATGCATACCTTTTCACTTGATTCCTTATATATGCAGGATTTTGTATATAGTTGTACATACTTTTATGAATTTCCTATGACCCATTCTTCATCCTGTCCTGCATCCATACTATAATGATCTTCACCCACTCACTGGTTTGTAGAACATTATTTTCCATCTTTGTTGAGACCACAATCATACCCTACTGATGTGATTTTGGAGTCACCGCCATAGTTTTCCATCATTATTGTGATCCTTTTTTACTAGGGCATCTTGCCTTTGTAATCATTTTACCCATCCTTTCTTCACCCACCCGACCTTTATCATTTACCTTTTTCAAACGCGTCATCGATTTCCCTTGATGTCATCAATCCCTCATTTGAGGGGGAGCTCATCATCAATTCTTATTATCCTTATCCAAATCTCATCGTTTTTGTCTCAAGGCTTTCTGTCCCAAACCGCTCAACAAAAAGGGGTAAAATATATACACCTAAATTTGGTATCTATACCCTCATCACCCGCATGCGCATATTTATTCAATCATCCCCCTTAATTAATTAAATGCCATCCCAATCCTCATTAATTAATTAATTAATAAGATGACATCTCACATGTCCAATTATCTAATCCACCTTAAAGGTTGTTCCTATTAATTAATTAATCATTTAAATTCTCATTTCCTTAAGCAACCTTCTATTTATAATTTTTTTATCCTACACACACATCCCATTTTATTTTCTAGCTTTTATATATTTTTATGCCCTAACTATCCTTATCTCATCTCTTTCCCTCCTAATTGCTTTAAAACATCTTTATATTCTTTAAGAAGCTAAAAATCCCATCAAAAACAAAAAACAACCCAGTGGGGAAACTTTCCCCACAATCGACAGTGACCCAGCATGGTCACCATTAACCCCTATAAGACTAACTGCTTTCCTTCTATTCAACATCATATGCATGTGATTCTCAATCTTTCTCTCAGCCTGAGCATCCTTCCTCATGCCTGAGATGTTTTGAGACATCCACAGATATTTTGGACATATTTTCAGCGTGCTTGCATCACTCACGATCATCTGTCATGAGGTTTATTGTTATCAACATGCTACATTATTCAAATTTTATCATATTGTTTGGGTGTTTCTAGTATCTAATCTCTTTCAGGTTTAGACCATTAATAACAACACTTAGAGATTCTCCAACAACCTTCCCCTTTAGCCTTTTTACTTTCAGGTTGTCTTTCTCATGAATTCATCCTCAGCTCTATCCTATTATACTATAGTCACTGTCGACCCAGTCAGATCGCCATCGACTTGGGCCCAATTTTGCAAACAGACTTCATCTACTACTGTTTTCAACCATTTCTGGGGGTTTTATATCTCTGCTTCCTCCCTGCAGACTACTCACAACATACACAGGCTTCTGTCATCTTGTACTTCTCTTTAGACCTTTTTGGTTTCCATATTCATCTTATAATTTATATTTTCACTCCTAGGTTTCCGTCAACCTACCTCTACATAGTCTAGGTTTCCATCGACCCAGACCAGGTAACCATCAATTTATAGTTATTGTCATCTAATTAGCCTTTAGAACAATTTATGTCATTCTTCCAGATTTAGTGATATTCATGTATCTGTATGTTTCTAAAATTTCATCCTTTACATCACTCTTTCTAAACAAATAGTGGTTGACATCCTCGATAGAAATATAATCACTTCTTAGAACCGCATTATCGGGTGACCCCCGCATATATCTATTGAATCCATCTTTGTTCCACTTTTGTAGGTAAATCACGTTGTAGTGAGCATCAACCATCTAGTGCCTACATCACATCCGAAGTAGCATAAACCCTCCATCATTTCTGAGATGCTAATTTCTTTAGTAGCTAGTGCATTAACTTCATTACGAATGATAAATTTGGACAACACATGATGCAATAAGACTGTGTATTTCTTGTTGATCGTTCCTCGTTCTTTACAAATGGTTTCTTTTAATTGATGGAAGTGAAATGTTCTAGTTTTGTTTCTATGATATTTGTTGATTGAAATACCTTTCTCAGTTTTCTCTCATATCTCTCTAACTAAATAATTTTCTTCTCTTGCATTGAATACAAGCATTGCCATAGGTTTAGGAAAGTACTCCCGTGTGATCCCTTGTCTTCAGGCCACCCTAAAAATTAGTTTCGATAATTTTCATTTCCTTGTGTTCAATAAATTGAGTTATCGCATTCAAGTAGAGGGACTCACTCCTGCACACTATTGGTGAGATTCCACTAATTTTCCCACTCGATAAATTATTTCAAAAACTTTTCTTTGCACCCACTATGGGGTAGATTTAGCATATCTGCACCCAATATTGATTCCACAAAATCCAAAAAAATAACATATTCCAAAAAAAAAAATTCTAGAGTTTGAAAAATTCCTTAAGCCATATGTCTTTCATTGATTGTTATCCCTGGTAGTCCCCCAATCCTTAGGTTTGAGCTCATGTTCCGTACCCAAGAGGATATTGCATTAGACTTGAGGGATGATATTTGGCACAACATATTGAACTTCTTCCATTAACAAACTGCTACAAGATTTATATATTCTTAAGAAGAACGTGCAGAAGCCTTAGAAAGAGTGAGGAAAGTTCAAGACCAACAAAGGAGAGCCTAGAATAATCTTGTTTAAATTACACATTTAAGCTGGATGACAGAAGGTATAAAATATCTTCCAGAGCTAGTGGTGTGTTTAATCCCAACTTTGAATAAAAGTTGCAATCTAATTTAAGACTTCCTATCAGTCAAATTGTAAGAAGAACAAGTCGACAATACTCCCAAAAATTTGATCATACCTTGTCTTTTGAGTCCCATGTTGATGGAGTTGCAGTCAAACCTTTGAAATATGTCCCCCCACAAGAGGAAGTTTACAAAGAAGATCTTGAAAGAATCAAAGTCATTCTTGAAGGATTTGAAGAAGAAGAAGAATCCAAAGAGGAAGAACTGCCAAAGTATCAGTAAGAACTGATTCCTTGGGGGAAAAATACAAGTCCTTTAGCTCTCACCCCACCTCTGTATGATCTACTGAGAGTGTTGAGAAAGAATTTTCCCAAGTTCTATGGTGATGGGAATCAACATCTAGATGACCATATTACGGCCTTTATCACTACTTGTGGAGTGCTAAGAGTTGGATATCAATATGTGTTAGTCCACCTTTTTATAGAATCTTTACAAGATGCAGTAGTAAACTGGTTCTACCACTTGCCAGCTAGATCTATAACTAACTATAATGACATGAAGACTAAGTTTTAAGCTAGATTCAAACCTACAGGAGATGTTGATGCACTTTTGGTGCAATGGTATCAATTGAAGAAAGAACCCTTCGAACCAATGAGGGATTTTGTGGATAAATTTAAGAGAATTCTTCACAAGATACCTGAACGGCCTAACCTACTGAAGACAACAAGATAAGATTCTTCAAAAATTCCCAAATTCCTGAGGTGAGTTATATGCTAATAAAAACTCAACCAATGGATTTCGATGAAGCAAAAAATATTTCAATTGAATTATAAGATGATCTGATCATGTTGGGAAAGATCATAAAAGTTCCAAGTAAGGAGAAAGGACAAAGCTCAAACATGGTTACCATAAATTCATTAGTCCAGAAATTGACTAATGATATCTTATCTTTGAAGAAGTACTTTTATCAATTTTTCGTGAGAAGAGAAGTACTTAAAAATAACTTTCTAAATAGAAAAATTATTGGCGCACCACATCAAATAATGGCTCAAGAAGCTCCCCCTGTAAATTCAACTTGTGATGCATAGGGTGATGATGAAGATAAGATTCTTGAACAAGATGATGATGAAGAAGAATAATATGGGCTTGAAATTGAAGAAGTTAATGATGTCGAGACTGAGTATTTTGAATAATCATCTAGAGATGAAAGTGAAGAAGGTTATGCACCAAGTTTATCTTGTGGGGTGTTCACTTGTTCTCAATAAAAAAATTAAAGTTCTTATGTTACTACTCCTAAAAAGAAGAAAAATTCAAATTCTCCTGTGGTGACTCCATCTAATAACATAATCAATAGAGAAATTTCACTTCTTCCTTGTATGGACTCTGCTAAAGAAAATCCAAACCTCATGTAAACTAAGAAGACCCCATCTAAAACAAGTGAGTGTCATAAGTTTATATGTGTTAAAGAATTTTCTTATAAGTCCCTTGATGATACTTCCAAAGCAATAAATGTATCTAGAAAATTTTTGAGGTACACAATAATCTTGGAGTAGCTTCCAAGTCTAACTCTACTACCAAAATAACTTGTTCTCCCAAAGTAGTGTATTCTTCCAAAGCTTCCACCACCTCAGATACGTCTGCTTCATCCTCTTTTGATATCATAGATCATGTCAAAAGGTCTAAAGTCCAAATATCTAAGCCTGAATAATGGTAGACTTATCCAAATTTTTTTTGATAAACTAGTTCAGTTTATCAAAGGTGGTAACCCAATCCCAATTTTTGGTATGCCCTCTTCCAAATGGTTACTACCGAATCCTCCTTCCCCATCATCTCAAAATAAGCTAGCCTAAGTGCATCCAATATTGACAAGGTTGAACCATTCTTCCTTTCTCTTCTTATTGGAGGCTACCAATTAAAAAACTGTATAGTTGATTTTGGTGCTTCTGACAATGTGATGCTAGTAAAATTAGCTAATGCCCTTGGTATGACTCTAACACAGGATAAATGCCGGTGTTATTCTATGTAAACTAAATAAGTCCCACTTGTGGGAAGAATAAAGGATGCCCAAGTTTCTTTAGTTGACTTCCCTAAGAATAAAGTGTTATTGAATATCCTAGTAGCAGACATTTTGGCCTCATACGGGATGTTGTTGAATAGAAGATTTTGTAGATATTTGGGAGGATAAATTCAGATGGACTAGTCTTCAACAATTATTCTAGTTACGGGCCAAATGAAAAATTTGCTTCCAATGACAAAAATGAAATATACAATGTAAAAATTAGAAGATCCTAGGGTAGATATTCTTTATCAGGATAACAGACATGAGAATTAATTCATGACTTCCAGAGGAAATGATGATGTTCCTCTTATATCAGAAGAATATGAACACATACTATGGACTTTGGAGTTTTATGGAATTCATTGCAGTTCAGGTTCTAGAGTTGGTGTGGTTTTTATTTCCCCATCAGGTGAGTTGTTTCCTTTTGATTTCAAGCTCCAATTTGAAAATAAAAATAATATTGAAGGATATGAAGCCCTTCTCTTAAGCATGAATATAGCTAAGTCCATGGGGATAAAATAATTGAGATGCCTAGGAGATGTAGAGGTAATTGTGAAACAAGATCAAAATTAGTACCAAGTGAAGAATTCACGGCTAAAAAATTACAGGAATAGAGTACGGGATTGCATTGATTCATTTGATAATTTCTCTATACAAGTTGTTCCTCATGAAAAAATAAAATGTTTGATTCTCTTGTTGTGTCAGGCTCTTTTATTATTCCACACCCCTCTTTTGATAAAGAGAAATATTCTATAGAGGTGGTTTTCAAACCTAGTGTGCATGATAATGTAAATCAGTGGAAATTTTTCAATGATGATAATCAGAGCTTGGCCTTCTTAGAATAGAGGGATAATTTCAATAGCCTCTTCTTTGAAGGAAGCAAGAACCATCATAGGGAGTTGAATTTAGAAGAAGAAAAAGGTGAAATTTAAGAGTTTTATTTTGATGGAGTGCTCATGTTTAAAGGTAATAAGATTCCTATGGTCCTAGTCTCATTTGAAGAATTGTTTGATATGCATGCTAGATATGTGAAAGTTAAAGATAAGGAATCTCCCAAGAGTACTTCTGATTTTGAGAAGGTAAATACTGGAACAGATAAGAAACCCCAGTTTGTGAATATAGGGAAATGTTTCTCACTAGAGGAAAAGAGAAGCTTTGTTTCATTATTGAAAAATTATTCATATGTATTGGTATAATCTTATGATGAAATGAAATATTTCAAACTGAAAGAGATGCAACACACAATACCACTGAGGTTTGAAGAAAAGCCATTCCAGAAAAAGCAAAGACAATATAATCCAGAGATTTCTAGAACAATCTGAGAGGAAGTGTTGAAAATGTTTTATGCAACGATCATTTTTCCAATCCATTACTCTACATGGGTGGTAAATATTATCCTTGTCAGGAATATAAATGGAGAAATAAGGATTTGTGTAGACTTTCGGAATTTGAACCAAGCTTCTCTAAAGGACAATTTGTAATAGCCCTTTTTAAGGGTTTTAATGAAATTTCCAGAATCCTAGAAATTATTTGCAGTAGACTTAAAATTAATTAAAGCGGTTTAATTTCTTCATAAAAAGAGAAAAAACTCACCAATATTTATCAAATGATTATTAATGATTTTGCAAAGGAACAAGGAAAAATCGAATTGAGTTTTGCCAAAATCAAATTGCTGGAAATGTTATTTCAAATTGGGAAATCACAACAGATAAAAAAGTGTTTGATTTACCTTAATTAGTGCCTCAAATGCAGATTTAACTTCTTAAAGTATGGAGACTTGATTTAATAATTCGAATGAATGTTATTTGTACTTAATAACTCATATTTCAATCACATTCAAGTTGAAATGATAGAATAAACTAGAAAAATTGGAATTGGCACCAAAAAATCTTTAGTAAAATAATATTCTTTAAATATGAATTATTTTAAGTCAAAAGTGATAGGTTTTCATCCCTCACAATAAACCTCATAAGGGATTTTTATCCCAAGTGGAAAAAAATGAGAGATCTCTCTCAAAATTAGATTTTACAAATGAAAGTTCATGCTTAAAAATGAACCCTCCAACCCCTGTTTATACTATTTCTAATGGTGACACCGAAACTAAAAAGACATGACCTTTATCTTATGTCCATTTATTATGCATTGGCCAACCCCTTTAGTATTATTTTCTCTTTATCATGGCTGACCCATACTTTACCCTGTGAACCCCTAAAAACATACTAGTAAATAATAAAAACATATAGTTAGCTATCTCCTTGCATTCTTCTTCCGAACCATGGAGAATGAATGGCCGAAAGATCCTATTTAATCTGCTAGTTTGGAAAAAGGAACATTACACTATTATTCAGTTCCAATCATGGATCAAATTTTATAAGAAGTTATAGGTTTAGAAATGTTTCCATTGTGGATGGATTCTCTGGCTATAATCAAATTGAAGTATCTCAAGAAGATCAATATAAGAATTCTTATATGACTCCATGAGGAACCTTTTCCTACAAGAAGATGGTGCTTTATCTCATTAATAATGGGGCCACATTTCAAAGAGAAATGGACTTGGCTTTCAAGTATTTGAAGAAAAAATGTATTATCATTTATCTAGATGATCTCACAGTCTTCTCTAAAAAGAGAAAGGAGCATTTTATGCACCTTGAAAAAGTTTTGCTAAGGTGTCGAGAACATGACATATCATTGAATCAAAAAAATTCAATATTTGGAGTGACTAAAGGAAATCTCTTATGACATATTTTGAACAAGGAGGGAACAAATATTGATCTAGAAAGACTACAAGTGATTCAAAACCTCTCCTTTCGCATAAGAAAAAAGGGGGTTCATTCATTATTTTGTAAGGTCAATTTCCTTCACCACTTTGTTTATGCTTTTTCTCAGTTGACCAAGCATATTAAAAAAATGATTAAGCCCCAAGAGAGTTTCAAGTGGAGTAAGGGAGGAAAATAATCTTTCAAGAATATCAAGAAGGCCATAGCCAAAACTCCAACCCTGGTATGTCCTGATTTCATTAAATATTTCATCATGTATTGTTATGCATTTGAGCATACTAATGCAACTATTCTAGTTCATAAAAATGAGGAAGGATTGAGTCTCCTATTGCCTTCATGAGATTCCCATTGAAGAATCATGAGCTCAAATAATCTTCCATAGAAAAACACACTTATGTGATGGTCAAAGCAATCAATAATTTCATATTCTACATCCTATACTCTCAAACCATTGTGATGGTTCCTAGATCATCTAAAAATTCTATATTGACTTAACAAGATCTTGGAGAAAAAAGAGGAAAATGGGTGTCAAATATTCAAGAGTATGACCTGGAGATAAGGAAATCTAATCTAGTTAGAGGTAATGGGTTATGCAGGTTGATAGCTAAAGATGAGTCTCTCATGAATAAATATGAAGACAAATAATGTCATTTTTACAGATGCGCAAGTAAGGAGCGGCCGCAAGTACTATTTATAAATACTACCAATGAGTGGTACAGTGATATTGCTTACTTCCTCATGTATGGTTGTTGTCTGATGCATAAGAATTACAATCAAAGAAGTAATCTCAAGCTCAAAGCTGTAAGGTATGTGATTTGGAATCATGTATTGTATAAGAGATCCCTCGATGGATGACTCTTAAGGTTTGTTAACAAAAAGCAACAAGAGTATTTACTAAACACATGTCATGACCAATGTTGTGGTGGAAATTTCTCTTCCATGGTCATTGCACACAAGATCCTTTGAGGGAGGTTCTATTGGCCTACTCTCTTTCAAGATGCTTAGAAATGGGTATCTAAATGTGGGCCTTGCCAATAGTTTGTGGTAAGACCAAAACTCACTGAACTTCTGCTCAAACTAGTGGTGATTGAATATCCTTTCCAACAATGGGGTCTATACCTCATTGGTACTCTTAATTATCATTCTAGTATAGGTCATATCTTCATGCTCACAGCAACGGACTACTTAACTAAGTGGGTGGAGGGCATTCCATTCAAGCAAGCAAATTTGGAAACGATATGTCACTTCATTAAATAAAATATTATTGTCCATTTTGGAATTCCATAGAAGATAGTTGTTGATGATGCCACTTATTTCTCTTCTATGGAATTAACTAAGTTCTACTATGGATACATAATATCCTTAGCTCATGTATTTGACTATTACTCTCAGGGGAATGGTCAAGTAGAATATAGTAATAAGAATCTTCTGAAAATTGTAAGGAAGATCATAGATCAGAATTAGAGAAATTGGCACAAGAAGCTATATGATGCATTATGGGATGATCGGATCACTCCAAAAAGAGCCATTTGTATGTCTGAATTCTAACTCCTATATGGAATAAATGCAAAAGGTCCAATCACTATAGAGTTACCAACATTACAAATGATCAAAGCGGTGGAAGATGGTGAGTTACAAGAATGACTTGATAAAAGGATTTTGTACTTGGAGAAATTATGTGAAGATAGGGTGTTGGTGGTTGATCGGATAAAGGATCATCAATTGAAAGTAAAGAAATTTTTTGCTAAGAAGGCAAAGAAGAGAAATTTTTAGATTGGTGTTCTTGTCCTACCATGGGATAAGAGGAGAGAACCAAAAGGAAGCCATGGAAATTTTGATTCACTATGGCTTTTCCCATTTCTGATATGGGAGACATTTGGAGAGAATAATTTACAACTATCTTATCTTGAAGACACTCACTTGGAATTCCCTCGCAGTGGGTAATATTTGAAATTATACAAACAGTGAAAGTGGGATGTCCCACGCATGTACCATAGGTGAATAAAGGTGTGTGTGTGTGTGTGTGTGTGTTTCTCTTTATGTTGGGTGTTTCCCTTTCTATCATGTGTTCACTTTTTTCTTGTGTTGTTTTCAATAAAGAAAGTTATGTTATATCCACACTTGTTTTACAATGACTCCTATACCCCAATGGATAAGACACTGGTGCTTTTTGTGTCTTGAGATTTTGGGATTCCTACTTGCCTCATCTTCACTTTGTTCAATCAAAGACAACTCCCCAAGATAGAGCCAATTGTTGTCATTCTAAATGTATAGCATAAAAAGTAAAAAATTTGGCCATGACTATTAAGTAATGTGAACCTACCCTCTAACTAATCTCTGACTATTTAAACCACATCATGGTAGAGAGGGATGTGCTAACTAGATTTCAAAGGTTTTTTTCATGTGCAGGTAATTCTATGGAAAATAATTCATGAGATTATTATGATTCCCTTGGAAGGAGTTGCTCCTGGAGGCCTAAAAAGGCCTATTTTTATACTTCTTGCAGCTACAGAGCACCTCCCAAAGATGTCCCAAGATGATATAATGCCTCTAAGAAATGTATGAAAGAGATATGTGATCATTTGAGGTTGTTTAGGAAAGTTCTAGAAGAAAATCAAGGTTTAGGAACAAGTTATACAAAAGAAGGGTCTTTATGAGAAAGGTATTAGGAAATGCATGTTCTAAAAAATCTAGTCACCTTGTTTGAAGAGTTTCAAGAGTATTGTAAAGATTTATAAGATGATACCCCTAGAAATTGAGAGCTAAAAGATCCTACTTCATGTTGGAATCATCAAGAAAGTATATTGGGAATATTGAGAGGTGGAAACCATCCGACGGTGCGACAAAAAGGTCCTCATACAAGTTGTAACTTACACGAAAGTTTTTAGAATCCTCATGAATATTTTAGAGTCTAAAAAAATCTCAAATTAAATTATATTTAGTGCAATTCTTATCCCCTATGCTGTGATAATTTTTGGTGATCATAAAATATTCCTATCACTCATTTTAGTGGCACACACCTCAAGGTAATAGTGGAAATATGGGTAAAACATGACTAATAATTCATTTTTCAAGACTTATAGATATTCACATTGGATTAATTGTCCATTTTCAATCATTTTTCATATATTATATGACTAAATGTCATTAAATTTTGATCCCGAAATGAAGAAACAAAGTTTTATCTTGTGACACCAATGTGTTACCGACCGAGAACAAGAATGTGTTACCATCCGGGAACATGAAAAATGTGTTACTGGATGGTAAAAAAATGGATGTATTAGTAGTCAAGAAAATATTTTGATTCCAGCCGAGAATAGGAAGATTCTAATGATGTTTGGGAGTAATATTTTGATGACCTACGGGAACAAAAATATTTTGATGACACCCGGGATCAAGTTTTTGATGATTCTCGGGAATAAGAAGAATTTTTTGATGGTCAGAAGCAAGAAAAAATAGCGATGTAAAAGAATAATAAGGTATTTAGGTGTAAAAAATGGAACACCAAAGGTCAGGAATTTGAAAGGTCACAGTGGTGAAGGAACACCAAAGGTCAGAAGATTAAAAGTCAATAGTCATGAAGGAAGGTGAAAGGTCATGTGGGGGAGATGAAAGTTAGTCTTAGCACTATAAATATGAATGGAGACCTCATTTTTTGGAAATGGTTAATACTTGTTTACTATCTCTCACTATCTTTCTATAAGTAAATTCCTTCATTTCCTTTGTTCCTCATCTAATACTTTTCTATATCCCTCTAAACTTGTACTTCAAGAGCATTGTAATTTGTGCAACATGATGCAATAAGACTTTATGTTTCTTATTGATTGTTCCTATTTATTTTTAATTAGTTTATTCTAATTTATATAAGTGAAATGTTCTTTTTTTGATGCAACAAATTATGCTATTCTATTTTTTGATTGATATCCCTTTCTCAGTTTTCTCTCCTATCTCTCTAACTAAATATTTTTCTTCTCTTATATTGAATACAAACAACTACCACTGGTTTAGGGGAGTACTCCTGTGTAATCCCCGGACTTTGGGCCACCTTGAAAATAAGTTTATATTTTTTCATTTCCTTGTGTTCAATAAATGGAGCTTCCCCATTCAAGCATAGGGACTCAATCCCGCACATTATTGGTGAGAGTCCACTAATTTTCCCACTCGACAAATTATTTCACCAATAGTATGGCTTAGAAAGAATGATCCCATTCTATCTAGAGGTATTTTACCACACCCATGAGTGATTACAGAAATTTCAAAAGTCATTTGAACTCAACACAACATATTTTGTGTCTGCCGCTCCATGAAGCAAGTCTGGAAGGAGAAAGACCTTGTCTTAAAAATGCTCATAACTTCTTTGTTTTTCAACCATTTCCCTCAAACATTTCACGAAAAATTCAGGATTAGAGTTATCTTAAAAAATTCCTTCTATTATTTTTCCAAAGAATTCTCAATAATTTGGTTTGACTACTAATAAGCTAGGGTGTTCTATTTGTATTCCTAAAGAAACCAGTTTTAAGAAAACTTGCATAACTTTCACATACCTTATCAAAAATTTATGAAATTTGGCATGAAGAACTATAAGATACTCCTCTACACTCTACATAGGTTGGTTATCCATATATTTGACTGTAAAACTTAGACCTATATTTTTTAGCTCCGTATACACTACAATTCCTTAAGGTCAATTTTGGTGAACTTTTGAATTTTTCCTCCAGGAGCTAAAATAAGTCTTTTGGATGCTCATATGTGCCCTAAGAAATGTTCCTAGGATATTCCCATTATTAATTGGTCTTTTCATGCCCCAAAATGAGCTCTTACACCTCGTTAGGCTCTAGAACTAGGACTAAATGAGCCAATTACAACTGTGACTCCAACCATGTGCCTTGTTACTCACTCCAAGATCTCTTTCCCATGCTATTAACATCATGTATGACCTATATAACATATGTTCTAAGTTTTTTAACCATCTACATGCCTTCAGTGGGTTCCTTCATTACTAACCAAGCTTACAACAACCTGAAACCATCCTAAAATCACCCTGAAACCTCTTTGTGAGCTCCAACTATCACTAAGAAGGAACTACTAATCAACCTTCACTCCTTTGACTAAGCTTCACTTAACCATTCACAACATTTCCTTCACTTCCACTTGACATCAGCGACAACACTAACGCACCATGGTTCAACAATATCCCCCTTTATCATTGATGGCAACAACTTAGAAAATATTTGATAGAAAACACACACTAGCACTCTCTTCCACTTTGACATCTATGACAAAGGGTCATGAAATGTAACATGGAAAAAAATAAGTAGATAATAATTTACAAAGCACATACTTACCTTAAAAATCCCCCCTTGGATTAACATTGTTGTCTTGCCACCTGTAACTTGAATAAATGCCTAGATGTCTTCCAATTAGATTTAGTGTTCCCCATGAGCTTGTTCTCTTCATATTCAAATATCTCACTTCACCATGCTCAAAAACAAGCTCATAGTGCTCCCCCTGGGAGTCTTTTATCCTTGTGTGTCTAAAGCTACAATAAGATGTCAGAACCACTTCCTTCACCCCAAATTTTCTACAATAGGATTATTTACAAACCCAAAATAGATTCTATATGAAACAATGATCTATCCCATTGTAGGTAATCATACATTTACTGTATCAGTTGTCCTTTCATATCCAACATCCTACTACTCCTCTTTACACATATCTTCTTGACTTGATTTTCAAGTTCCCTGTACTAATTTCTTTCTCAAACATATAACTTCTTTCTCCTTGGTTCTCAATCTCCATCATTATGCCTTGTACCCTACCTATATGCTCTATTTTTCTGTAAAAACTACACTTCATCTACTCCTTACCTCCTCCAAATTGTTCTTTATCTTGTCTTATTAGTTCAAGCATCCACAACGTAACAAGGTCCTGATTTTTGGTTTCTTTAATTCACACTATGATTATACCACATTTCACCTCTCCTTCCCACACCAATTCTACTATGAGTCAAGTCCTAAAGCATCAATTCATCACAACTTAATTATCTTACTCAAAATTTTCTATCTTGATCCATCTTTAACCAATTCCAATCCTAACAATTGACTCTTGGCCTAAATTGTAGGAATGGGACTCTCTTAACTGGTTCCCATGTTCCAATGGCTTAAAACATTATTGAACCGAGTGTTAGATCTGTTTAAAAAGGAATAGTTACCAAACTTCATTGGACTAGCTCAAAAATGTCTTCCTTGTGCTATCTAGACCATAGTTTCTAGTATGCTCATGAGGGGAATGATCTAACCTTAACCATGACAATCAATTGATTGTTTCGAGAACCCTTAATCTTCTCTAAGAGGTACCCTAAATTTCATTAATTAACCCCGATAAGTGATCAGTATTTCTATCCTTTTTCTCTCTATCTTTGTTAGGTCGTACTAGCCATAGTTTATTGCATTTCCATTCACATATCTCTTTATAGGGGGCTTCGAAACACTAAATTTCATATTAGACTACCCATTAATGGGTTATTCATGTCTGGTAAGTTTCATAAATGGAGGACTAGGATAAATTATACTTCCTTTGTAAATATGTTCTTTCCTTTAGGCCTGGGACTGTGATTAACGACCTTATACCAAAATGTCAAGGAGATTGAAGTATTCCAAAAAAATATTAAAAATCCTTCATAATCCCTTCCTAGAGTCCGTGAAGATGATTTATTCAGATTTTTGTGATGAAATTTCTTGGTTTGAGTCTTCAAATGACAAACCCTAGCTATTCATTCACAAAACCCTCCTTAGGAGCCTGAGAAGACAAGAATATTTATAAATTTTGTTTTACTCTATTTCAATGCATTAAATTGGTACTGTAGGGTTTTAGTAAACTAACCTTGATGATAAATTTATCAGTCAAGCTTGTGGAGTCCATCCATATCAAATAAAGTTCTCAGTCCTTGACCTTAACTTGTAGGTGTACATCTCTTGTCACAACTTTAATGCCTCTTCCTCCCAATCACACTAAGTATTGAGCCCCTTATGGAAATGTGACTTCATCATGCTAGGATGATGGTCTACCAACGATGGAATTAAGAAATACCTCCCTTAGCAAGCACTTTACACAACTTTCTTGGTAATACCTCAGTCCATTGGCATGCATAATCTTAGTTGGAGTCCTTTAGTATCTTCGGTTTACCTAAATCCATTGACACAGTCTAATCATAGTGAAATCATGTATAGGTACTTGAGATAAAGGTTCATCCTTTTATCTAAAAAATAATCTCCTTCCACAAAATATCACTACAAATACTCTGCCACAGTTTGTTCTTGCATGTATAACTACATGACAAGTTTTAGATTTCTTACAATTTAGGGGATAATATCAAACATGTCACCCTTATACCCTTACAAAGCCACTTCACCTATCATTTACTACGTTCTTTTTCACTGAAGGGTGTCAAAATGTTAAGAAACAAGTCATTATCATCTCCAAACAGTTAGACATAGTCCCATTATATTGCACACATAGTTATTATCTTGACTTCTAAGATAAACTCAGCTTGTCATACCAGTCTTCACACTAACTCACTGTAATTAAGCCATTATTTTTTACTTAATAAAAATTCTATCAAATAAAAAGTACATAAAACCATACATAGCATCCTTGTGAAGGATCACAGTCACCATTGTAAAGAAAACAAAGTTCTTCATATGAAATCATAAAAATACAGTTCCTCCCTTCTTACATTTTTTCCTCTCCTCCTTCCATGAGGAGCTCCTTTTTACCACATGTACTTGATACTTTTTACCACCTGTACCTCCTAAATACTTGCTTGTAAATTATGACATTCACATATTGTAGGGAACTTCCTTGAAACCACTACAACCTTGCATTCAACCACAAATGGGTTGCTCAATTACTTGTTTCAGGCTCCTCAATTCCTTATTAACTTGGATAAACCTTAGTATGGAGCTATCATTAAATTTCTTTCAAATTTTTACTCATATCAAACTTGAAATGAATTTGATAGTTATTTTGATAGATCGTTCCGTTCATGATTCCAAAACTTTATTATTACAAATATTTCAACTCAATTGAATGTTGATACTCAGATTTGACAAGTTGAGTTGACTTAAATGCTTGATTAGGAGTTCCTGATACTTACACCTTTAAACATTATTTGAAATTTGTACTAACATGATACATCTTAACAAGACACACTCATAGTGGGTTTTACAACTGCACAAGCTCATAAAGACTCTACCCTTTAGACACTTAGGTTGGACATAAAGGACTAGATAGATATCTGAGATCAGAACTTGATGGATTTCTTACAGACACAGTTCAAGACATACTTTGGTCACTCTTTTACATCTCATATTCTTGTGAAAACTTTCTTTTTATGACCTTATGAAGGGTTTGTTAAAATACCTCTTGAATTTGATACTCTTGCACAATTTTGAAACCTTGGGACAATACCTACTCATGAAAACTTATTCTTTGAGATCCTACTACCATGGTTCATTTATTTAGTACATGTCTTATAGAATCCTAGAGAAGACATACCATCTTATCATATCACCTCAAAACAAAAGAAAGTCATCAAAACAACATGATGACCCAATTATTTCCTTCCTTGATAATTTTCTTAAATTCATTCCTTAGTGTGACCATCACATCACCTGAGCTCTCATATTTTGATGAATTCCTGATAGGTATACATGTTGTAATTCATACACCTACTCTAACACTGCTCATGGAAGAAATTATTCATTCTTTTAATTAGAATGGTTTTCCTTCTTCTTTCCTTTGTCATCACTTCCTGATGTCTTTTTTGTGCTATATTCTCCCATGATTGTTATTGATAGTTGTCTCTCCATGTCATCTTCCCATGCTATCTTCTTATCATTCTTTGCTATTTCAACCTCTGAATTTTCTTCCTTGACCTTGTATATCCATTTTACTTTCTTCTTTCCAACATCTTTCTCAACCATGGATGACTTGGTCTCATGCTTAGAGTTTTTCTTTCCTCTGAATATATTTTTGTCATGCCTCTTGTAGCTATATCTAGGTGATTCATGAAAATATATGGAAAAATGCCCTTTCCCACGATAGTTGAAGCATACAGCCTAGTTCTTTCCTCTTGAGTCCTCTTCTTTCCAATACTGACTTATTTGGTTCCTATAAGAAGTGTCTTGCTATATGTCCTTTTTCTTGGAATTTTACACACAATATATTCTTCTCATATTCAGTTTTACAACTTCTCCATGGGTGTTTTTTGGATGGAGAAAAATGGGCTAAGTGTTGGGCATGCGAATTTAGGGTGCTTGAAGAGCGCGCGAAGCTATAATATGGATTGAGCACCCATGATCAAGACTTATCCGTGTTTTTTCTTAAGGATATTTTTGGAGTTAGTGTGTTGAACACATAAAGACATGAATACTTGCGGTCCACGCATGGGTATTTTGGGAACAAGCATCAGTCGAGAACTATGTATAGTTTAGGTTAATAATAGGATTAATACTCAGAGTTAACTATAGGAAGTCTATTGTTAGAGAAATTGCATGTTTTCCATCCTTTTGTAAAGGCACATGGCTAATATTAGCATGTGTCCTATTTTGAGATAGCGCATTGGTGGTGAAGGGAAAGTCCCCACCCATATATATATATGTATTTAATTTCATGGTTAAGAGGGAGTCAATTATTGTAGAGTTATGTTGTTGGTCTTGTTGCATGCATAACTTATGAAGATACATGTATAATGTATGAAGATTATGTGTTTTACAATATTTAATACAATGGATCATATTGGCTAGATAATGGTGTTGGACATGACTGAAACTAGTTTTTGTGTGGTAAATCTTGTTATAGTTATTGTTTAGTTCATCCTATATACATTATAAGATCTAGATATGGTTTATGCATTATGATCTGTTTACTCTTGGTTACGAATCTGAATATACATGTGCACTATAATGCTAACATTATGTACAAGCAACTCTAAAGAGGGACCTGGTGCATTTGTGTGCTTTGGGCGAGTTCTCAGCTAAGGATGAGTGATATGCCAGCGCACCTGGGTTGTTTATAGTGAATTCCAGGCTACATCATTAGTTCCATTATCGGGACCTCTTTTTCAGTTATTTCCAGGATGTTGCGTGATGAAGATGTACCGGTTGACCTTAGAAAGTGTTGAGGAGTGGAGAGTATATCTTGAAGAAGAATACACTTAGAGATTCAGAAATGGATCTGAGTTTGACTCATGCACGTGGGTTGAGTAGAATCTATATGACTCCTTATATGAGAGATTTTTTTCTATTTTTCCCATAGAGCTATACAAGTGGCTAGTTGCTTATATATCTAAAAGGAATTGGAGGTTTCGTAAACTTGTCTGGATGTAAGAAAATTTTTAGGCCCTCTATGATCCTGATTTTATTTGGACGTGCGATGTACATACTTGGTTCTATCATGTTCTAAGTAGCTATATTTTGGAATAATCAATCTCCAATTACTCTTATTTGGAGGTGATGTAGCCTAGAATTTACAAGATAACACCCTAGTCATGCTGGAACATCACTCAGCCTAGACTGAGCACTCACCCAAAGTGCACAAAGGTACCAGGTTCATCTTTAGGGTTGTTGTAGTAGGATGTTAGCATGATGAAGGAAGAAACATATATGTCCATAACTAATCCACCATTCTACCATGCATGCTACATTCAGATCTATGAAAGAAAAAGTTTAAACAGTAATCTTGATTGAATCAATAACATGCACTAATCAATTACACACATGAATGACACTTAGATTCAGCCAATATATTTCATCTATCAATAAACCTAGAAGCTCCTTACAATAATGGAAATCTATACCAATGTGCGCATGGATTGATAGAGTAATCCAGTCATATATCCCCCTGTCTATATGTTTCTATCTATCTCTCTCTATTCATGCCATGCTACTATGTAATTCTCATCATATATATAGGGTGGGGAATTTCCCTTCACCTCTCATCTATTCTAGAAATAGGTTGCATGCTATTAATAGCCACGTGCCACTTATAGGCATAGCCATACATGCAAGTGTGCTATCTATAGACCTATTATAGTTAACTGAAGTGACAATTCTATTCCTAGCTCATCTCCATGCAAAACACTTGATCCAATCCACTAAAGATAGAAAATGCATGGCGTGCACGTCTCTACATCATTGGTGTGTTCCACATGTCATCTTCTAAAAATATGTCTTCATGCTCAAAATTGGATAAGTCCAAAAAGATGAAGTTGCCCTCCGCGCGCGTGCTACCCCTGTCCATTCGTGCCCTTAAACTTGGCCTATTTTCTCATGCAGACTTCTTGTGTGAATTATGTCAAGTGTTCTCTGATCAACATTACCCCTAACTAATCGTATTATCACCCCGACAATGGGTATCTTAAAAAATTACAATAAATAATATGGAATAGAAAGAATAAGAAAGAATGCATATGAACAAAGAATGTTTTAAGAGGCAACATCCTCAGTATCAGTTTGAAGGATCAACTCTAGATACTCCTCCTTTATTTTTTCCTCCAAGGTCTGTCATTCAGTGAGTGTTTATTCTGATTTCTCTGGAATTTCCACAATAATGGGTTCTAACTCATCCCTCACAATCTCTCCTTTTTCATTATGTAGAACCAACACAATGCTGGACATTGATGTCATTCTTCCTTCTAGAAGATCAATCTTCTACACAATGAGCTTCCCAAGCTCTTCTAGCCGAGTCTTATGTGGTTCTTGTGCTATTGCCAGGGCATCGCGCTTTTGCTTAACCATTGATAGTATTTCTATGTGGCCTCCAATGTTTCGTCATTCACTGCTCTTTGGACCTCATTGCTTTCTTCCTCGACGAATACCTTCTTCTTTCCTTTTCCTACTACTACAACTACCTTCTTAGGTGTCATTTTTACCCTATAAATGTCTTCTCTTTAAATCTGTAACTTGCGAATCAAACCCTAGCTCGATTCAATCATGCCCTAGGTGGAAAATTTGTTCCCTAAATCTTCTTTTTCTCCCTTCTTCACTCAAACCCTTCACCATCGGGGACGCAAGCTTATTTTCACACAGATCTTTTGTCACGCTTGGTTTCACACCCTTTACACCTTAACCTAATCACTCAGCTCTTCGCACATAGGTTTTTCCTCAAATTATCTTAGTCACAACGGTAAAAATGAATCCACATCCCATCTTTATATAATTTTTCAAATTTTGATGCATTTATTGCTCCTTCACCTAGTAAATATCCCCTCATTCATCGACCAAATTCATTCATTCCGCATGGTACATCTTTACACCCTAGCTATAACCTTCTAGCATGTCTCCCTACTCTCTGGTCACAGACTTATGTTCAGCAATCACCCTTGCGTGTGAGTACCTCGTCACTGTACCTTCTATTGGTAGTTATCATGGCCACCGCTTACCTCACGTTATACTATCATTTCATTCATATCCATCCTTGGTCACTTGTGAGAAGTAATATTCTTTTGACTTAAAGCACACCCGTAGTAGATTATTCCTTTCACCTTTCAATTCCCATAGCCTTATACTTGGATAACTACAACCATCCCACAATAACAGTATGTGCATTCCTCTGCACATAAACATGCATCATATAGTAATTAGCTTCATGCGCGCAAGTGTGCTTATTACACAAGAACAACAAATAAATTGACATAGTATAATGATAATGAAGGAAATACAGAATGGAAACCTATTCTAAATGGCAATAATGCCTTATTACAAACACCAAGAAGACTTATTTATTGTAGGGCTTCAACTTACTCCCATTAAAGTAATCGGGTAGCCATTTTCCATCAAGTGCTTATAACTAGAAAGCACCTGATTCAAGTATATAAGTGATGACATACGGCCCTAACTAATGTACTTTGAGCTTGCCTGAATGGTGCAAGAACTTAGAGTCATAAATAAGTACCATTTTTCCAATCCCAAACTTCTTATCCCTTAGGTTTCTTTCATGCCATGCTTTCTACCTAGCCTTTTCCTGCTTCTGACTCCATCTTGCTATGGCTATTCACTCATCATGTTGAATCATCTTCTCAATACACTCTTCCAAATCTTGCTCATCAGCTAGACCTCCAGCACACACAATTCGCAAATAAGGTAACATAAATTCTATAAGGAGAATGGCTTCTGTGCCAAACACTAACTGAAACGGTGTGGCTTTATTCAATTTCTTATAAGTTATTCTATATACCCAAAGAACAACTAAAACTTTTTCATCCCAATCCTTTCTTCCAACATCACAAATTTTATTCAGAGTCTAGCTCAAAATCTTGTTGAAAGCCTCAACAGTTCCATTTTCCTGAGGATTGTAGGGTGTGGTTTTGTGGTGTGAAACCATAAACTCATCTAATAGAATCTTGATTGTCTCATTCAAAAAGTGTGTGCCCCTATCACTTTTCAAACTTAAAGGAGATCCATATCTTTTAAAAAAATTCTCTCATAGAAACCTAGCTGATGTACAGTCCTTCGTAGGTGCTACTTTTGCCCAATGTGTGAGATAATCTGTGTAAGTGATGATATAGTGTGACCCAGTCCTACGCACGGCTAGAGAAATAGGTCCTACAAAGTCAATGGATCATTTCTCAAATGGTTCAATGCTAGTAATTGGTCTAAAAGGCATATCATCTCATTTCCATGGTTTTCCTAGGTGATGACAATGATCACACACCTTACAATAATCTTTGCAGTCTTTATATAATGTCTCCCACCATAATCCAACAAGTAGGATCTTCTGGGTAGTTGCATCACCTGCATAATGGCCTCCTGCAATACCACCATGGGCCTCTTCCATAATATCCTTGTGCTCATGCTCTAATACAAAACATCATGATACTTCATCTCTGCCTAACTTATAGAGGTCACCACTGATTAACATAAATGGTGCCGCATGTATAGCAAGCTATTTATTTTCTAATACCTTCATTCCTTTTGGTGCCATACTAGTTCGTAGAAAGACAACAATGTCTTCTAATTCCATGGGTGCATGTTGTAACTGTTAGCCAAAATGTGCCCCTACTCATTTTGCTCGCTAACTCCTTGTGTTCTTGCCTCTCTTATGCCTTAGTCTTCATTTTTTGATTTTTAGGTACTCAAATCTTTCTGGAAATGGCACCATCAGATAGAGCTCTCTCTCAGCTTTCCAGAAAGGTAAAGTTTGCCTCCTAACTCCTCGTATTTTTCAAGTTATGGCTCAGTGGAGTTTTTGTGGGAAATTTTCCCATTGGAGGTCCGCAGCCAATAGGAAGCTACCACGTGGCAGAGGAGTTCGGAGGTCAGAGGTGAGTTTAAAAAAATTTCCAAGTGTTTGGTGTAGGTTCAAATGAAAAATTTTACTCCTGCGGGCCCGCGGACCAATCATGGTGTGACACGTGTCATAAGGGGAGGCGAGGTAAAAAATTGGCTAAGTATATGGCGCAAGGAAATTTCTTGAGGTTTTGGCCCGCAGTGAATAGGAGCTCGCCACGTGTCCAGAGGAAGGTCGCGGACGGCGGAGGAGAAATGTGAAATTTGGCTAAGTCTTGCCAAAAGTTTCAAGTGCAAATTTTGGTCCGCATGGCCCGCAGGCCAATGAAACATCGACACGTGTCTCCACCATCAACCCGGTGGAGGAGAGAGTAGAATTTTCACTAAGTGTTTTTGCCGAGTTTTTCAAGGGTAAATTTTGGAGTATTGGCCCGAGCCAATAGAAACATGACAGGTGGTAGAGGTTGCAGGGGAGTTCGTGGCGCGGGAGGACTTGGGAGTTTTTTCCCAATAAAAAAACAAAGGAAAATTCACGGAGGAAAGCCCGCCTCCCCTTTTTTGCAGCTAATAGGAAACCGCCACGTGTCCAGCTCGCGAGCCCGCGGAGGTTTTTGGAAAAAATTTCCAAAGGCAAAAATGAAGGGAAAGTGGCCAGGAGGAGCCCGCGCCTAATCAAATCATGCCATGTGGCACCTGGGTGGTGGGGTATGGGGGGTTTTTTGAAAAAATTTCCAAAGACCAAAAAAGAGGTAAAATTTTAAATTTTTGCTCGCCGATCCGTTTTTTTGGGCCGTTTTTGCCCTAAAACTTCAGACCTCCATAACTTTCGATCCAGAGCTCAGATTTGCACGTTCTTTATATCAATGGAAATATTATGAAATTCTCTACATGATTCCATGGTCAATTTTGAATTTTGGTTCAGTTTGGAGAGAGAAAAATCAAAAAGACTTCTGGTACGTGTCCATGGCCAGAAATGACATTTCAACAACCAATTTTAATGCAAAATGGGTCGCTTTTCTCTCCAGCATGGTCAAAAATGTCAAAGCATGGGTTTGTAAGGACCTCCTACTGTTTTAATGTAGTTTCATTCAATGAGGGATGGCTCCCATGTGTTTTGCACATTTTCTCTCTCCTGGGCTCGACCCATGTACTGTAAAAACCAGATTTGGCTCATTTCTTCATGGTTGAACACTTTTTTGAACATGAGACTTCTTCTTTCACCTGAAAACAAGTGAATTTTGTAAGTATCAGGCCTTTTTCAAGGATTGTAATAGGTTTATACCTCTTTGATGGTGTAATGCAAGGGATTTTTACATGGAAATGACAGTGCAAACTCTGTGAATGCTTTCAGTCCTCTGTTTGTATTGTTTTTACTTCATTTTCAGATCTCTTATTGCATCTTATCAGCTTGTGTATGTTTTTCATGTTGCATTTCATGGATTTGTGCCTATTTGTATGAGCAAAAATGTTCACCACTCCTTTGGTGCATCACCATCATTAGGTTAGTTTCATTTTCTACATTTCTTATCCCTTTCTACTTGCAAATTAGGGTAAAATTAGGATCTGAACCTCTGCAGTTGTGCAAATACTAGATCTAATCAGAGGATTTTGAGGAACCAGCCTCTAATCTAGAGATTCCTCTCTCATTTTCACAAGTCCCACACTTGGAGAGAGGTTTCCATGTTGTGCAATCACACTGGATGCCCTAAACATCAACTTAGAACCTTGATTTGCATCCAGGGGTGCTGCTGATTTGCAACAATAGTTTTGGCACACTCGGTGGGACCTTAGAGGTCTCATTTTTATTGTAGCAAAGTTGATGTGCATCTGCTGTAATTTTCTTGCTTGAAAAGAGCTATAAATTGCACATCTGGTGACTCCAAAGGGAAGAATCAACTGGTTTCAGCAGTGCAGGCCTGAAAACTCATGAGAAGAGTCACCACAAGGTCAAGAGCTGGAGAAGAAGAAGTGCTGTTTGAATACCTGTAGTTATCTCCAAGAAGAAGGAAAAGAGGAAGAAGGATTCAAAGGTCTCCATCTCCACCAAACAAAACTCTCTCAACTCCTCCACCTTGGTAGGCCTTTCATTCAGTCAACAAGGGTTTTAAGACCAATTAGAATGGCACAAAACAACCCCTATGTCAACTTCACAGGCAGCAGCCCACTTGCCCTCAATGCACAACATCCAATTCCAATTGCAGCCTTGAAGAACATTCCATACTTCACTGGAGAGAATCAGACTACTCCAGGTGATCATGTTAAAGATATTGCCAACCTTTGTGCAATTCATGAAATCAATGAGATGCAAGTGGCTGTCAAATTGCTGGCATCTTCCTTCAAGGGGAAAGCATTGCAATGGTTTAGGAGCCTTGGAGTTGGTTCTATCACAAATTGGAACCAGCTGTGTATAGCACTTCATGAGCAATTTGGAGAGAAGGGAGACAACTTGTCTCTTTTGGAGCAGCTGACAACCATCAAGAGAGCTCCCAATGAGCAGCTGACTGATTTTAACTTCAGATTTCAAAAGACTTGGGAGAGAATTCTAGTGGCAGTCAGGCCAACAGCAGAAGGTGCTTTTCTCTACTATCTCAAAGCTCTAAATTCTGATATTTCTATGTTGATTCAGTCCATGGGAGGCATAACTATCCCTATGGCTTATAGCATTGCCATTAGGGCTGAAAATTGTTTGATCCAAGCTGGCAAACTAGCCCCTAGACCTCCCATGCCATTGTTTCCAAGTTTAGAGAGCCCAAACACTAATCAAGCACCTAATTTGGCTCCTTCTCCCATTCCTAGAAATCAGAGTTCAAATGAAGCTTCTACTTCATCTCCAAGTGCCCCAAATGAGCTTCAAGAAGTCATGAAGCAATTGTAAAACCTAGGCAATGAGCTGGTTACTCTCAAGAGGCAACAAGCCCAAGGTTTTAGACCTTCTTATCAGCCCCAAGCTCAGCCTAACAGGCAGCCATATCAACCACAAAGACCACCTAATCCAGCTGCAAATGTGAATCAAACAAGGCCTCCTACCAATAGGCCATTTAAGCCCTATAATCCAAATGCCATATCTTCCTCTAAAGCATTGGTGCCAACATAAAACAACGTTGCTCAGGAGTATGATTGGTGTTTTCCATGCAATGAACCTCATAACCAATCCATGTGATTCAATGGTGCTTTGAATCAAGCATTAATGGTGACAACTACTGGTGTGGAGGGTGAGGGAATTCAAGGAAACAACCAACAACAAGAAACATTCCAACAGCAATCAGCTCCAAATGACACCACACTCGTGAATTGGCAAGCAAAGGATTTTTGTGGCATGAATCAAGCAGTTTCTCAAGGTGTTGCAGCCAACACAAGGTCAAAAATAAGGAATTTGGGTGAGGAACAACCATTAGCTCCAACCAATCTCCAACCTTCCATGGCTCCACAAATGGTTGGCAAACAAAATCCAATTGTAAATGCACAAGGGCAGCCAAGAACAGCTCCTAGGCCAACTCAAATACCAGTTGTTGCTGCCCACGTGCAAGGAGTGAATATGCAAACCAAGGGACAGCAAAGAGATCCTTCATCACCATTCAGTATCATTGATCAGATGAAGAAGACAAATGTAAATATATCAATGTGGGAGTCCCTATCTATCCCAGGCCAAAGAGATTTGCTACAAGCTGCCATGAAGGACTGGCCAACTTCGAATCAGCAAGTTCAGATGCAAGAGAAAGTGCTCACAAACACTGCCCAGCCTGAAAGGAATCATGGAGGATAGCAAGGTAAAATGTTGAAGCCCCCTCCTTTCTATGTTTCGTTAATCATTGGAAATCAGCTAGTGCATAATTGCATGATAGATTCCGGGGCAAGTAGCTCAGTGATGCCTAAACAAATAGCTGATCAACTAGGGCTCCAGTATGAAACCATATCCAAAGGGGTAGTGCAGCTGGATGGGACAACAGTAACAACAGTCGGAGTGATTAGAAACTTGAATCTTACCTTGCATGCATGTCCAAATGTTGTTGTTTTACAAGATGTATCAGTCATAGACCTTCCACCACTCTTTGCCCTATGCTTGTCAAGGGACTTCACAGCCAAGATTGGAGGATATTTGTCTACTGATTGGTCACACATGCTGTTCAGAACAAGGTATGGAACCAAAGCTACAATCAGGTCTGAACCTATTGCAAACTTTCACATTGAGCCTTACACTCCAAGTCAGATCAATGCCAATTGTTCAGCATTTGATCAAGAAGATCACCCAAGCACTGATGAAGCTGACACTAAGGTTGGAAGCATCCCAGATCTAACTCTTGATGAATGGGAAAACAAAGTACATGCTTTTGATCCTTATCAAGAAGTAGAAGAATCTGAGCTAGGGGTCTATTGCATACATGAAGAAAATCAGCCCATTCCTAGCATCACCAAACCAAACCACAAGGATGAGAATGAGGTATGGCAGCTGTTTTTTGATGGATCAAGGAGTAGACAAGGTGCAGGAGGTGGAGTTATGCTTGTTTCACCTCAAGGAGTAAGGTACTATTTAGCTTTTGGGTTTCAGTTTGCATGCTCTAATAACACTACTGAATATGAAGCCTTGGTGCAAGGGATGCATTGGGCAATCAAAAAGAAAATAAAGAACTTACAAGTCTTTGGTGACAGTGAATTGATTGTAAATCAGGTCAAGGGACAACATGCTGCCAAAAATGATCTACTCAAGTGCTACAAGAGCAGGGTGTGGGACCTCATGAAGATTTTGAGGGTTTTGGCATCAAATCCATTCCTAGGAAAGAGAACCAGGTTGCTGACAGGCTTGCAGCAGTAGGGGCAGCCTTTGACATTGTGGAAAGCATTCAACAAGACAAGGTACAACCAAACATCCACGTGATTGTGAGGCCTTCAGTGCCGGATAACAATGTCAGTTGGCAAGTGTTTGAAAATGACCAACAAATCATCCATTTCTTGCAAGAAGAAGCTGAGTTCTCAGCTAAGAATCAAGAAAAATTGGAACAACAGTATGGCGACCAAGTGGTACAGCTAAGAACTAACAAGCTGCCCAAGGGACTTATCACTTTGGAGTCCATTTTTAATCCCAATGATCAGTTTAGGAAGGAGAAAGCAAACATTCAGGTCAAGAGAGAGGATTCAGTATCCATCTTGGTGGAAGAGAACAAACCATTGCAAATTGGAAAGATGAAAACTGAACAAGAAAGGTATGAGTTCATACAACTGTGTCAAGAGTTCCCTGATGTGTTTGCTTGGAGCTATGAAGACTTGAAAGGTTTCAATCCCAACTTAGCTCAGCATACCATTGAATTGGATCTAAATACTAAGCCTGTCAGGCAGAAACAAACACCAGTCAATCCACACATGGAGCCTCTCATGAGGAAAGAATTGAACAAGATGATTGAGTCAAGGATCATATTCCCAATCAAGCATTCTAGTTGGGTTGCCAATTTGGTTCCAGTCAGAAAGAAGAGTGGAGAGATCAGATTGTGTGTTGACTTTAGAGACTTGTATAGAGCATCTCTCAAGGACCATTACCCACTCCCTTCCATGGAGAAAATCTTGCAAGTTGTGGCTGGCTCCGAGAGGTTTTCACTACTTGATGGCTACTCAGGCTACAATCAGATTATGGTGAAGGAAGAAGACCAGTTCAAGACAGCCTTCACAACCAAATGGGGAACTTATGCATATAGGAAAATGCCATTTGGGCTGTCCAACGCTGGTGCTAACTTCCAAAGAGCAATGGACATGGCATTTAAAGGTTTGATTAACAACATGGTGCTAATATACCTTGATGATATCACTGTTTTTTTCCAAAAATGCAGTAGACCACCTCTCTCATTTGAGACAAGTCTTCACGAGGTGCAGGAGATTTGGAGTGTCTTTGAATCCTAAGAAGTGTATCTTTCTTGCACATGAAGGAAAGCTCCTTGGCCATATTGTCTCCAAAGAAGGATTAGAAATTGATCCAGAGAGGGTTGAAGCCATAAGAGCACTACCATTGCCAAGCCACAAGAAAGCCCTTCAGAGTTTCTTGGGGAGGATAAACTTTGTTCAGAGGTTTGTCCCAGATTTTACAGCCCTTGTCAAACCTATCATTAAAATGTTAAAGAAAAGCATGGCTTTCAAGTGGACAGCAGAAGGCAAGGAGAGTTTTGAAGCAATTAAAGAAGCCATCTCTCAAGCACTAACCCTCATCAACCTGGAATTCTCAAAGGATTTCATCCTCTATGCATTTGGAGGTAATGATACTATTTCTGCCATTTTGGTACAGCAGAACAAGGACAATGATGAGCAGCCAATTGCTTTCTTCAGCCAGAGCCTAGATGACTATGAGGTGAGGTATTATTTTATTGAGAAGCATGTACTTGCAGTAATCAGAAGCTTAAAGAAATTCAAGCATTTAGTCTCAAACAACAAGGTCCAGTTGCTGGTCTCTCATGCTGGGGTTAAAGACTTCCTCCTCAACAAAGATTTGAATGAGAAAAGGGCAGGTTGGATCACTCATGTCATGGAGTATGACATTGAGATCAAGGTCACCAAGCTGGTAAGAGGAAAAGGATTGTGTGAGCAGCTGATTTTGGGTAAGTAAAAAGAAGTATGCAATGAAGAAGAGGCTGTTTTGACAGTTCAAGATAGCCATGAGCCAAGTGGCACTCAAGAAGAAAATAATTTTGTCCCCACTCCTTGCTGGACCCAAGGTATAATGCACTTCCTAAGCACAGGCCTATGCCCTCCGAAGATGAACAAGACCCAAAGAAGATACTTCAGATTGCAGGCTGCCCCATATGCCATTATTGATGGAGTTTTGTTCAAGAAAGATGTGAATGGAGTGCTGCTGAGATGCATTAGCAAAAATCACAAATCAGATTCATAGGGTGTTGGAAGAGTTCCATGGTGGACCAACTGGTGGTCATTTTGCACTGAGAGTGACAGCTCTAAAAATTATGAAGGCTGGTTATTATTGGCCCAAGATTTTCAGTGATTGCTTTGCATGGATCAAGAGGTGTAAGAATTGTGCATTCTTCACAGGAAAAGAGAGACTTGCTGCCCTTCCATTGCATCCAATCTCAGTTGACCAGCCATTCATGCAATGGGGTTTGGACTTCATTGGAGTCATTAATCCCAATTCAAGCCAAGGGCACAAATGGATTTTGATAGCCACAGACTACTTCACCAAGTGGACTGAAGCAATCAAGCTCAAAGAGGCAAATGAGTCTAGCATCTTAGACTTCCATGAGGGCATAGTAACTAGATTTGGCATACCTGCTACAATAATTTCAGATAATGCATTGGCATTCATTGGATCCAAGGTGACTGAGTGGGCTGTCAAGAACGGGATCTACCTAAGTACTTCATCAAACTATTACCCTCAAGGTAATGGCCAGGCTGAGTCTACAAACAAGAACTTGTTGAAGATCATTAGGAGAACTCTTGATGAGAATCAGAGGTCTTGGTATACCAAACTGAAATCAGCCTTATGGGCTGATAGGATAACTCCCAAGAGATCCACAGGTAACTCTCCATTCAGGCTTGTCTATGGAAGAGAAGCAATCTCACCCATGTCTCTTGAGTATCCAACATTGGAACTCATGAAACAGTTAGAGCTGTTGGAATTTGAGCCCATGGAGGTGAGATATACAGAGTTGATGGGGCTTCAAGAGATTAGAGATCAGGCATCCCAAGCAATGGAGAAGGATCAAGCTTTGATCAAGAAGACCTTTGACAGGAAGGCCAAGAGTAGATCTTTCCAGGTTGGAGATCTAGTGTTAAAATGGGATGCAGATAGAGCAAAACCGGGAAGGTATTAAAAATTTGATGCCATTTGGAGTGGCCCATACATGGTCACGAAGTGCAAGAACAGTAATGCTTTCCAATTGGCTTCATTGGATGGTGAAGAACTACAAATTCCAGTCAATGGAATCTATCTCAAGCATTGCTTCTAAAGGGAAATTCTCCACCTTGTAAATATTAGCTTAGGTTTCCATTCCTTCAAGTGCTTGTGCACATTGTTTTGCTGTAGGTTAGTTTTACTTTCCCCAAGTGTCTTTGGCACAGCTTGTTGTCCCTGGAGATGTTTTGCAATCCTTGCTTCCATTAGGTGATATTCCATCTTCCTCCTTACAACATTCTGAGTTAGTTGAGATTCCAAACACAAAATTTGATGACTCCATGCCCAATGGATGGCTTCAAGCAACTGGTATTTTCATCTAGCAGGTAGATTACCTCTCTGAGTCACAAAAATTGCTAGCCAAAATGTGCCCCTGCTCATTTTACTGGCTAACTCCTTGTGTTCTTGCCTCTCTTATGCCTCAATCTTCATTTTTTGATTTTCAGCAATCAAATCTTTTTGGAAATGGCACCATTAGATAGAGCTCTCTCTTAGATTTCTAGAAAGGTAAAGTTTACCTCCTAACTCCTCATATTTTTCAAGTTATGGCTCGACAGAGTTTTTGTGGGAAATTTCCCCTTTAGAAGCCCCCAACCAAAAGGAAGCTGCCACGTGGCAGAGGAGTTTGGAGGTTGGAGGTGAGTTTAAAATTTTTTCCAAGTGTTTGGCGTAGGTTCAAATGAAAAAATTTTCCCGAGGGGCCTGTGGACCAATCATGGTGTGACACGTGTCATAAGGGGAGGGTGAGGTCAAAAATTGGCTAAGTATATGGCGCAATGAAATTTCTTGAGGTTTTGGCCCATAGTGAATAGGAGCTCGCCACGTGTCTAGAGGAAGGTCGCGGACGGCAGAGGAGAAATGTGAAATTTGGCTAAGTCTTGCCAAAAGTTTCAAGTGCAAATTTTGGTCCACATGGCCCACGAGGCCGATGAAACATCGACACATGTCTCCACCATCGACCAAGCGGAGGAGAGAGTAGAATTTTCACTAAGTGTTTTTGCCGAGTTTTTCAAGGGCAAATTTTGGAGTATTGGCCCGAGCCAATAGAAACATGACAGGTAGCAGAGGCGGCAGGGGGAGTTCACGGCGCTAGGGAGGACTTCAGAGTTATTTTTCCCAATAAAAAAAAAAGGAAAATTCACGGAGGAAAGCCCGCCCCCCCCTTTTTCGCAGCTAATAGGAAGCCGCCACGTGTCCAGCTCGCGGGCCCGGCGGAGGTTTTTGGAAAAAAATTCCAAAGGCAAAAATGAAGGGAAAGTGGCCAGGAGGAGCCCGCACCTAATCAAATCGTGCCACGTGGCACCTAGGTGGTGGGGCATGGGGGGTTTTTTAAAAAAATTTTCCAAAGACCAAAAAAGAGGTAAAATTTTAAATTTTTGCCCGCCGATCCATTTTTTTGGGCCATTTTTGCCCTAAAACTTCAGACCTCCATAACTTTTGATCCAAAGCTCGGATTTGCATGTTCTTTATATCAATGGAAATCTTATGAAATTCTCTACATGATTCCATGGTCAATTTTGAATTTTGGTTCAGTTTGGAGAGAGAAAAATAAAAAACGCTTCTGGTACGTGTCCATGGCCAGAAATGACAGTTCAACAACCAATTTTAATGGAAAATGGGCCGTTTTTTCTCTCCAGCATGGTCAAAAATGTCAGAGCATGGGTTTATAAGGACCTCCATGCTGTTTTAATGTAGTTTCATACAATGAGGGATGGCTCCCATGTGTTTTACACATTTTCTCTCTCCTAGGCTCGACCCATGTACTGTAAAAACCAGATTTGGCTCATTTCTTCATGGTTGAACACTTTTTTTGAACATGAGACTTCTTCTTTCACCTAAAAACAAGTGAATTTTATAAGTATCAGGCCTTTTTCAAGGATTGTAATAGGTTTTATACCTCTTTGATGGTGTAATGCAAGGATTTTTACATGGAAATGATAGTGCAAACTTCTGTGAATGCTTTCAGTCCTCTATTTGTATTGTTTTTACTTCATTTTCAGATCTCTTATTGCATATTATCAGCTTTTGTATGTTTTTCATGTTGCAGTTTCATGGGTTTGTGCCTATTTGTATGAGAAAAAAATGTTCGCCACTCCTTTGGTGCATCACCATCATTAGGTTAGTTTCATTTTCTGCATTTCCTATCCCTATCTACTTTCAAATTAGGGTAAAATTAGGATCTGAACCTCTGCAGTTGTGCAAATACTAGATCTAATCAGAGGAGTTTGAGGAACCAGCCTCTAATATGGAGATTCCTCTCTCATTTTCACAAGTCCCACACTTGGAGAGAGGTTTCCGTGTTGTGCAATCACACTGGATGCCCTAAACATCAACTTAGAACCTTGATTTGCATCTAGGGGTGCTACTGATTTGCAACAACAGTAACCTATATAAATGTGCATCTAGCATATTTTCTTCAATTGTTTGTGCTTCCTCTCCTGATTTGATTCTAGGTAAATGGTCTGGTCCAGAGTTACTTTTCCCTGGCTTCACCACAGCTATGAAGTCAAACTCTTAAAATAGGATTACCCATCCACATATGTGCCCTTGCAAGACTAGTTTGTTTACCAAGTACTCCAATGCCATGGGATCCATATAAAACAAAAATGGGGTTACTAACAAGTACTATTGAAACTTATGCAATGCATAGATCATTGAAAATGATTCACGCTCTGTAGTTATATAATTCCTTTCAGTAGGAGTCAGCTTCCTACTAGCAAAACAAATTGGATGATCTATAATACCTTCACCAGGTTGAGCTAACACATCGCTAATGGCCATGCTAGAGTGTTGGTTTGAAAATCTATCAGATGGTCAGATCGTGGGGAAATAGGCCAACAATGTGCAAGGCATAGCCCGTCTTTGAGACAACAAAGTGGAATTGGTTTATTGTTATTCTACCAAGCAGGAACCTGTGCAAATCTTACAGTATTCTACCTTCAAGGGGTTTAGGATCTCATCCTAATAGAGGTAATTAGGACTAAGAACAGAAAGGTAGGAAAGACAAAATGGAGCAAGGATAGATCTGAAGGGAGAAAATAAATGAATTCCAAGATAAAAAGGTCAGAGGGTTTATGTTTTGGGCTGGTAGTAAATAGAGCCAAACTTACTTACATAAACAAATAAAGCAATACTGATGAACAAATGACAAAAGTAGAGATAGATCTAACAAAAAATAAACACAGATCTAACTTAAGAGATATCTAATGCACATAACACATAAATTCAACACAAAATCTCAATATTTGTATTAATATTTGCTTCTATTACAAGAAAGCACAAAGTATTTCTCTCCTCACTTCTTATTTTCATACAAAACTGTCCACACCAAAATACAACAAGTATTCCAGTATTTATACAAGGAGGAGGAGAAAGAGGACAAAAATAAATCAACCACTTATTTACAAAATATCTACAAAATATCTGAAAGTCAAAAGTTGACTTTTGGGCAATTTTAGGATGGCAACATCCCATGGTGCAACATGGATGATGTCATCACGTGTGTCAACATGCTTTTAAATATTTTACAAAAATGGAAAATCCATCCCAGAGGAAGCTATTCATCATCGTCTCCTGGCTCAAATTTAGCTTCTAGCTGAGGCTCAGGAGAGTCAATATGGCACTGTGCCCGATACTCTACAAACTTGCTGATTATCTTTTGAAGCTGGTATTGATCAGGACCCTAGAAATGGTCGTGAATAACCTCACAAGTCTCTTTCTCATTCTTGAGATTTTCAGGAAAATCAGCATACTCTTCGTTTACATTGATCAAAGATCCTATAAAATCATAGTAGGCTAAGAGGTTGTTGATGTACTCTCGATCGAAAGTGACATCTTGTGCCAGACCTTGAGAGATAATACCGTTGAAGAGTTGGAACATGTCATCTACTTCTCTCAACTCATAGGATGGCTTGAGAAATGTAGGAGACATTTTTGAAACTACTTTCTCCATGTTGTGTAGCGCATCCAAGGATTCTTCCTTGAATTTGTCGATTCTTTCCAGGATGAATTCCATTTGATTGACACGATAATCTAAAGTAGTGAGAGCTTTATAATGTTCCCGCGGGTGATCGATAACACCAACCTTTAATAGGTTGTAAGCTGAATAGTTGACCATGGTCTGGAATGTTCCCTGTTACAACCTAGTGTTATCCAACTCCCCAGAAAGAGAGCTCGCTACTATTTGTAGCTCTTTATTTCCTTGAGTTATATCTTGATGCAGCAACATGAAATTACTAATTATTATCTAACCATCCTGGAGGATCTTCTCAATCTAGAATTACACAACTGTACCCTATTAAGAAATTTTTATGTATTCATCTATTTTTTCTTGGCTGGGATCTTGAACAAGTTCTACAGTAGTTGCTGAAGGAGCTCTTCCCATCTTTTTTAATGCTTGGAGGAGATGTTTTTTCTATTCTTTGAGCACTCTCTTCTCCTCTTTGGCCTCTTGAAGCTTCTTATAGAGGACATCAACAACTGACAAGGCTTCTCGTTGCAAGCTCTCAGATGATGTTCCCATTGTGACCTGAGTCATTGTGAAGTATGTAGTAGACAGATCTTCTTTCCTATTTATGGGATCTGGATATGCTATCTCCATGACCCTTTCTCTTGAGGAACTTTTTGAGAAGTGAGTTAATGCTTTTTTCTTCTTAGCCCCCTTTGTCAGAATGACGGAGAAGTCCATAGCTGCAATGGGGACTTTCCTCTTATGTTGACTCAGGTGGTCGGAGATCTAACCAGGACTTAGGGGATCAGGATCGGAAGAAGAGGAGGAAACAGGGGCGAAAGGGGGAGCAACTGGAGTGGACTCGGGGAAGAAAGTGGAAACACTTGTTGGCGGCATGGATAAAGAGTCCAATGCACTAGTGCTCGCAGGGCCTAGAGTCATTACAGGGGAAGAGAAGGACATGGAGATGGAAGGGATCTGAAGTTGGATAGAGGAAATACCAGGCAACAGATCCGCAAGGGAGGAAAATATGAAAGAGGTGGGAGATGGAAGGGAAGAAGATGGAGGATAAGACACAACCAAAGAAGCGGTTACCTAAGGGGTGGAAGGAGTGGGAGAAGAAGAGGGAAAGGTGGTCATCTCTACAGTTGTAGCTGTGATAACATCCTAAGTGGATGTGTCTGTTGGAATATCTACCGCTTCTTTTTTACCCAGAGACACTAAGTCCACTATTTGCTTTAAGGTAGAAGGAGGGCTATCAAAAGATTTCTCCTGCTAGCTTGACTCTCTAACTTCATCCTTTCCTTTTCCCTTCAGCAAGTGATCTGGCTTGGGAGGTGCTTTTCCCAAGGGGGAAGTGGTGAAATCCAGCCCAAGGTAGATGAGACCATTTTGCTTGCACCAATGTTCGATGTGTTGCAGCGTGGGTTGGACCCTTTCTTCTATGGTCTTTGGAAACTCCATAGTGGATGATCTTTGCCAGTGCCAGCCAGGAATGATCCTTTCACCTAATTTTAACTTTGTGGTTGACGTCTATCCATATGTCTTCAATCTCTGGGACATGGATGGGAAATTATGCTTTAGGTTGAACAATTCCAGCTCTACAAACATTTCCTGGGCTTTACCCAATGATGCACAGGTGTACCTACCAACTGTGAGGGGGAAAGGAGTCCAAAACTTCTTTCTTTTCATACACTTCTTGTGATAGGTGATTATCTGTCTTGATAGCTCTAGCAGGATCAACTTGGGCCCCGCATACCTTGGTAACCTTGTGGGTTCTCAGATGAAGTTTACTGCTATGAGATAGGTGAAGTTGGGAAATTTTGTAAACAAATCCCCCCATTTCTTTGTGGTAGTGACCATGCTCATGCTAGTCCGGTTGTGCCTCATGTTTGGCCTCATTAGGTAGATCACCTCATAGAAAAAGGTGTCGTTGATCTTGTTGAATTGGGCAATACTGGTCTCAAGCCTTAGCTCCCGATAGTCCTCATATATCTTGACCTGTGGCCATATCCCACTTTGAATCAGTCCCAGATATTCTCTCTCTGAGGCAGAGACATATATGACATAGGAGTTCATATAGAATCTCCCAGTCGTTGAAACCTGTTGGAGTTGCTGCGAGATAGTATCACTGATAATCTCTCCCTAGTGAAAACGTTGCTCAGGCACATTCTTGCTTATGGTCTCTAAGTACCTGAGCATCCATTTGTGAAAGTAGTGGGCATTAGGAAGCCCTGATACTTTGCTGAGGAAAGTGATGGTATCACTTAGCTCCTCTGAGAAGTCACTACGGTGGATGGTCTGTGGCCGTCTGTTCGTTACCTTTTTGTTCTTTAGGTAAACCTTGTTCATCATTTGCATGCATTTTTCCTCATTGTTGGTCCAAGTCTTTATGTAGTCTTCTCAGCTTACTACCACATACTAGCTATGGTGAGGAATTCCCAACATGAATTCAAAGTGTTAGGCTGTGAGGTTAATAACTACCTTTCCCTCTTTGTCTTCAACACATCTTGTGTATTTATTATAACTGGCCACTATCATGATGAACTCATTATTGATAGCGCTTACTGGAAGACCTAATGTAAAATGTAGTCCGCTGCCACCAGCTTGTCCATCCATGGGCTACCAGTAACTTGTGGGTTCTTGCGCAAAAATCGTCCATGTCTATGTGGCCCAGCTCGGAGTCTCTGATATCGAGAGAGCATTCTACAAGTGAGTCGGGCATCCTGACTCTCTGATATTTATATTTCATTTCTTGCTCTATCAACTTAGCTTTTCCTTTAGATTTAGTTGGCTTCTTTCTTGATGAAGACATGTGTGAGCTTGAGGGTGGCTGTTGCTTTGCAAGAAGAATCAGAGAGGTCCAACACAAGAGAGCCATGTCAACCGTCATGTTATCCATAATAACCGCTTTGTAGAATGAAAAATGGGCTATTTATAAGCCTTAAGGTGCAAGGTGTAGATTTATAGCAAGTTGCAGGGGTTTAAATAGGTTGGGCGCACTTAGGAATCAGCCAACATGCAGATGTTGGTGGGGAAGAAGTGGCACCAGCGCCTTAAGAGGTTTTGGCAGGGCGCATAATTTCTTGGTGTTACACGCGTTCGGGGTGCTCCAAGGTGTGGATGTGAAATTTGTTATAGGTACTTGAGGTGTGCCAGGTGCACTTGCATGATATGTAACATAAAAAGTTAACGCACCAAGGGTTTTACATGCGCAACACGGGTTTTTTAACACAACATATAATGTTGATGTTATTGTTCTTCTGCTAGTGCTTGCACCTTTTTGAAAAATGGGCAAGTGCTTGCTTAGGTAGCGCGTGGGAGGGATGCCTGCTGCATGGGTCTGCATTTTTCCTAAGACATGACTTTGTTGAATTCAACATGGAAATATAGTGTGCCGAAGGTTTTAACGGTTTTTAAAAGTTTGGCCAATTACCTCATTTCTTGGTTTTTCTTACATTTTGCATTTGGATTTGGCAAATGACAAGGAGGAGAGGTTTTCAGCAAGACAGGAAGTAGAGGCAAAAAGGGTTTGAGCTCATTCTAAGGCAGAGCCTTCTAGATTTGTAGATCTGGAAAGAGTGGGAAGAGGGGTTTTTAGCAAGCTGATTTGGTTTGTTACATGCGTTTTTAGGTTCATTGTTATTGATATACAACCCTAATCACCTAACCTAACATAAAACCACAAACAACAACAAGATGGGCAAAAACCACTTACCAGGATATATAATGATGAAGGACAGATGTGGGATCCACAAGCATGAGGAACGACATGTGAGGCTAACGAGGATAACTGACAAGCACAGAGGAAAGACTTTTCTCTTTTTTTAATTCGTGAAAATGAAAGGTTGAATGCACCTATATATAGAAAACTTGGCATTTATTGCACCACATACTACCTTTGGCATGGTCGATGAAGTGTTGACATGGTAGGCGGTGCACCTTTAGCGCGGATGGAAAGGTGTCAACATGAGGATTTCAGCGCTTATGGTGCACTTAAGAAAGTGTCAACATGTAATTTTCAGTGCCAAGGGGAAAAGGGGTGCACATTTTTATGTATTGACACATTAATTTTTGTGCCTTGAGTGCGTTTCTTTGGCGCAGGTTTGAAGATGCTGGCATGTAACTCTTAGTGCCTTAGGGGTGTAACTCTTGTCATGTTCACATGCCTTTTAGGGTGCCAAAGGGGTGCACTTTTCTTGATGTTGTCACAACAATATTTGCGCCTAGCTTAAGAAGGCTAAAAATGGCTAAGTTCTTAAATCTTGATTTTCGGAAGGGGAATTTTAGGCCATTTCGAACGTTATCAAACTTCCTTGGGGCCAAAATAAAAATTTTGGTATGGTTACCTATAAATTGCCCTTGTCAAATTTACAAGATAACAGCTGGCTCTTTCTGGGGACTATCTTTAAGTTAAACTTAAGGGTAGAGAATCCCAGTCTCCATGTGCCTATCCATTGGGTTACAGAGAGCCAAAAACAAGGGTGACCCAAAAAGGGAAAAAAGGGGACACACAACAAATAGGAAACAAACACATGATGAAAGAAAACTTGCGACGAAAGAAAACTGTACAAAGAAGAGAGAAAGCTCTACTTCCTAAAGATTTGGAGATTCTACCCGCTATAGGGAAGCGGGAGCTCAGTTCCTTCCAGATACAAGAGATAGAAACTATTCTCTCCATTGAGTTGTTTAATCTTGTATGGCCCTCTCCAAAGAGAGTCAAACTTCCCATGCATACCTTTTGGTTCTCTTCATTTATCCCATAGAAGGACAAGATCCCATACTTAGAAATCTCTCTGCTTGGCTTTCTTGTCAAACAACCTCTTGACTTGATTCTGATGTTTGGTGATCCTATTGACCACCTTTACTCATTTCTCTTCAAGTTCTGTCAGATACATAATCATCTTTTCGAGAGAATTCTAAAAAGTTTTATCTTTGATTTCTCGAGCCAGGAAGAGAGTAGGAAGTTCCGCAGAAATGGGGATCTCAGTATCGATCCCAAATAACACTTGAAATGGTGACATGCCAATGGACCTCTTCAGGGTAATACGGTCTACCCACAAAGCATCATACAATGCCTTGTGTCAGGACCGCTGATTTTCATCAATCAGCTTCCGTATGATAGTCACTAAGTTCTTGTTACTAGATTATATCTGACCATATCCCTGAGGGTAATAATCCAGAGGCATGAGCCAAGGTTATTCCGTATGCATAGCAAAAACTAATAATTTCTCGTGAAGAGAAGTTGGAAGCATTGTCAGTAATTATTTTGTGTGGAACACCAAATCTCATGATGATATTCTCTTTGATGAAGTTGCAAACAACTTCAAAAGTGGCATATCTTGACAGGTATGGCTTCCACCCACTTGGTGAAGTAATCTTTTACTGTTAGGACATAACTATGCCCAACACTCGGTTGAGGATGGAATGTTCCAATAAATTCAATTCCCCATTGCCTAAATGGTTCATCAATAAGGATGGGCGTGAGGGGAAACACAACCAACTTTGAATTGCCAACAAACTGTTGGCAAAAGTTCACATTTCACTACCCAGGTGGCTGCATCCTGAAATAGCGTTGGCTAGTAGTACCTAGCCCGAATGATCTTGTGTGCTGTGATGGAAGAGGAGAAATGACCACCGTAGGTTGAGTCATGAAATATTTCTAGTAATTTTACATGTTGCGGCTTGTCAACACATTGTAGGAAGATGCCATCAATTCCACGCGTGTACAACTCGTCATCCCAAATGACATACCGTGCGGCCCTGAGCTTCACTGTCCACTTTTATTTTGTAGTTAGGTGGCCTGGACACTCGCCATAAGTGAGAAAGAAAGTGATGTCTGAATACCATTCATCATTAGTTGCAACAAATAGGACCATAGGCAGAGAATCCGTTTTCTCCAGTTCACTCCGTTCTTCATCAACACGAGCAACTTGCTCTTTAGGTGCCTCTGGGTCTTTATTTTCAGCCATGAGCTGACATAGGCCCTTACCTCTTACCAACTTGGTTAGTTTGATGTCTAAATCATACTCTTGGACCTTTGTGATCCAATTCTGTCTGAATACCATTCATCATTAGTTGCAACAAATAAGACCATCGGCAGAGAATCTGTTTTCTCCAGTTCACCCTATTCTCCGTCAACCTGAGTAGCTTACTCTTGAGGTGCTTCTGGGTACCTATTTTTAGCCATAAGCTGACATAGGCCCTTACCTATAACCAACTTGGTTGCTTTGATGTCTAAATCATACTCTTAGACCTTTGCGATCCAATGTACCTCGTAAAATTCCTAACTCCTGTTGGGTATAGGATAGACTTAACTACCGTGTCAGGAACTAACACCACTGTATCTTGACTGCTTTGACCATGGTGAAGGCATGTTTTTATAGCTGAGACATCTTCAATTCATGAGGCTTTAGAGGAGAGCTCATGAAAGCAATAGGGGATTCAACATCCTCAGAGTTCTTCTGCATTAAGATAGCCGATACAGTATGCGCGGATGCACAAATGCATAGCTGTGCATGATGAAATCCTTGGAGAAGTCTGGACATATCAGGATGGGTGCATGAGCAACAGATGATTTTATATCCTCGAATGACGTCTTGCCTTCTTCACTTCATCGAAATATTTGTGACCCTTTCATCATATTGGATATATGACTAGTATTTTCGGTGAAGTCAAGAACAAAGCGTCTGAGAAAATTCACCTTTCCAAAGAAAGAATGAACACCGGTCTTGCTTGTGAGCAAGGTAAAACTCTGAATAGCCTTGAATCTTTCGACATCTATCTTCGTGCCTTCTTTGTTGACGACGTGTCCCAGCAATTTTCCTTCAGTGACCATGAAAACTGACTTCTTAGGGTTCAGGGAAATTCCGTGTTCTCGGCATCTAAGACTTGCTCCAGATGATCACAGTGATCACTTCGTTTCTTAGAGAACACGGTTAAGTCATCTAGGTATACTACGATGACCTTTCCCATCATACCTTTGAACATGAATTCCATCGCACATTGAAAGGTGGCACCAACATTGGTTAAACCGAACGACATCCTGCTGTAGGCGAAGGTGCCCCATGGAGTGGTGAATGCTGTTTTGAATTGGTCTTCAGGTGTGACCTCAATCTGATTGTAGCCCGAGAAACCATCAAGCATGGACAACATCTCTGAACTGGTTACTACCTGCAGAACTTGATCCATTATGGGTAGTGGATAATTATCTTTTAAGGATGCCTGGTTCAGGTTGCGAAAGTCTATGCATATGCATATTTCACCGTTCTTCTTCCGCACAGGTACAATATTAGCGACCTAGGTACTATGATGAATTGGAAAAATGATTCTTGCATCCAGCATCTTCTGTATTTCAGCCTGGATAGTACCTGAGATTTTGGGATTGTAGTGCCTTTTCTTTTGACGAAAAGGCTTAACGTCATCTTTGAGCGGTATGTCATGCTAAATGTCTTTAGGCTTAAATGACTTTAGATCGGCATAAGACCATGCCAATACATCCATATATCTTTTCAGAAATTTGACAAATTTCTACTTTTCCTCGGGTGTACAACACTTCCCGATGTTCACAGACTGAGGATGTTCTGTAGTGCCCAAATTGACAGATTCGGTTTCCGGAGAAGAGCTGGGATCATCTTGTCACCTCTTCTTGACAAAATGGTCATGCTTATCAAATAATCGTTCTAGGGAAACTAAACCTTTCGGGATCTTATTTCCCTTGAGCTAAAATATGCCTTGATCTTCTGCTGATTCCTGCGCTTGGCCTGTGAGAGACTCGCAACACGCAGAATTCAATCCATCGAAGTGGAGCTCTTTGAAATTTTCAGCTTTCGACAAGAAATCGATAAGTTGATTATCATCGTTGAATACCTTTCCAGTGTTGTGAATTATCTAGCACACTTGGGAGGAAAACTACCTCAATGGTATATGTGTCTATTTTTAACCCTGGGTGAGGGAGCATGAGAGAGGCCGAGACAGCCAAAGAATCAGCCATGTCATTCTGAGCCCGCGGAACTGCTTTGATTGAGAAAGCATCAAACTCCTCGATGTTGTCCCACACTGTGTTGCGGTAGTGTCTGAGCATGTCATTCTTCACTTGGTATATGCCCTTCGCTTGATTGACAATTAGCTCAGCATCACCTTGTACTTTCAAATTCTTAATTCCTTTTTCCTTTGAAGTTTGCATACCAAGTAGCAAAGATTCGTACTCAATAGTGTTGTTTGTATTGAAAAACTGCAATTTGAAAGAAAGAGGGAAAATCTCCTCCTCATGAGATATTAGAACGGCCCCAGCCCCGCACCCACTTGTTGCACAACTGCCATCAAACTGCAGTGTCCATATCTTGTTGAGGTCTTCCTCCTGGATGAGAACCTCCATTTTATCAGAGTCGGTGGATAAGAAGTAATTCCCCATCCCTGATGATTCGAAGAGAATCTTGGGCCTTGGGGTCGTCGGAGTTAGTGACCAAATATTTCTTTTGTGATTCGGGCTCCAAAGTCTACATCACCCCTTTGACAGGAATTCTGGCTTTGGACCAATCCATATGGATTTCTCCACCAACTTCTCTATAAAAACTTCTGCCTAGTAACATTCTGTATGCTGCTAGAATATCAGCTACAAGAATAGTCATTTTAACTCTTTTCTCAAGGAATGTTGCGAATGTGAACTACGCATCCTTGATCTGACCTATTAATGGTACCTGCTTGGTTTCCATGGAGTAACACCTGCCGAAAGGTTTAGTGAGTGTGAGGCCCAAAGCATGGGTGACCTTTGCTGGCATGACGTTGTCAGATGCTCCAGAATCAATTATGCAGTTGCTTAACTTGTGACCATTAATCAAGAGAGAAAGGTAAAAAGGTTCAATTTTACCTGACGTGGATGTCGAGGCAACATTTATGTGGGACGCAGGAGGAGTGGAAAGAATTCCTTTTGGAGAAACAGGGTGAGAGATGGCAGCTTGACTTTGAATGTACTTGGTTAATCTAACAAGTTGCTCGGGGTTAGACTGAAGGTACTCAGCTTCAGACATCTGGATCTTGGTCCTTTTGGCATGGTCAACTATGTCGAATGCGACCAAGGGTTGCGTTGATGAAGGAATGAGTCCTTCATTTCGCGATGGTAGAGGAGTAGTACTAGTCTTTATGGAACTGGAGGGAGATTGATTTGGAGGAGAAACAGGAGGAAAAGATTTCTTCACAAAAGGCTTGATAGGAGGTTGAGCAGGAAGGGGATTACCTCTTTTAGCAATGGTTAGAGGCATATTTAATATGGCATTTTCCTTTTGTATCTTAGCAGCAACTTCTGCTTCTTTTCCTTGTGAGCGGGTGAAAACAACATATGACTATCCACTCACATACCCTTGGGTACCTTCCTCTTCATCAAATTCCTCATCTTCAAATTTCATATACCTGATCGTAGAGTCGCCAGTCGGTTCACTGACATCTTGATCATCTTCACCTTGTGACGAAGGTTCTTCGTAAATTTTGCTCATCTTCTTCAATCTCGACTAAAGCATTGATTGGAGGAGCCTCAAGTGCTAACCTTGGAGCAGCGGCAGGAAAACGTGCGGCCTTTGAGGGGTGTTGTTGGGAGTGAAGTTCCTCCATGGGATATCTCGATACTGAAGTGCTAGACGAAGCTTGAGCTAATCGCTTCTTTAATGCGAGCAAGTCGTTTTCCATCTTCTGGAATGTCAGATTTGATGAAGTGGCTTAAGAAGGAGTTGAAGCCTTTGATTTGGACAGCTCTCATTTTAACTCGCTAGATATAAGTAGGTTATCCTCTATCTGAATGACTGCAGCATGAGCGAGGACCAAGGTGGTGATTTTTTCTTGTAAAAGCAAGAAACTTACTCTTGAACTCGTGGCATTCACAAAGAAAAAATTTTAATTTTCTAGTGTTGGAAACATGACAAGTGGCACATGGTTGATCAGGGAATTGAAACGGGTGATAAAATCATGCATGGTTTCATTGGCTTCCTTCTTCAGGTGAGTGATATTTGATAGTAACACAAACACGTCCTCTGAAGGCTTATACCTGTCTTCAAACACAGTTCATAATGTGGCCCAATTGATGATAGATCTGGCCGGCAAGTGTTAGAACCACTCTACTGCAGGCCCTTGCAAGGTCTCTAGAAAGAGGCGTACCAACACATCTTCATGGGTCACATCTAGGATGCTACATGACATAATGAATGCAAATATATGTGCATCCATGCTTTGATTTCCACTCCCATCAAATCTTGGGAAATTCTTGTGATTTCCATGAGGGAGTGCATGAACTGGATGCGACAATGCAAGAGGACCCATAGCGTTTCCCCATGGTACTGCCATTTGAAAAGTTGGAAAGAGGACTCGAGCCAGGAGTGTGGTTCAACTTAGTAACAAGGCACTGCAAATTGACGTGGAAGCTCCTTGTGAAAATCGGTTCTTTCGTGGAGGTGAGGCACTTCTTGCTGACCGATCAGCTGAACTCAACGATGAGAATCATGCTGGTGTAATACTAAAATTGTGCCTCTGAAGTAGATCAAAAATAGGATCAACTTCTCCACGAGCTCTTCTGCTACAGGTAAATGGTTCACTCGCCTGTGTATCTACTCAGATCGGCAATAATTTGGAGCAGATTTATAATAATCTTTTTGTTTGTACTTGCTGATTTTCTTATTTTTCTGGCAAAAATCAGCAACATGCACTTTTCTAAATACTTAAATTTATCCCTTTTTAAACAACCGATTGTGGTTTTATGACAAGGATTAGTAGGGATAAAAGGTGGGTAAATTTTAGTAAGCTGATTTTCGGATCTTAGATCTGATTTTTGCAAGGTTTTGAAAATATTGTAATAAAAAATCAAAATCTCATATCTATGGAAATATACAGATTTTTATAAAAACTCAGTGAACTAAAGGTTTCTAACTGGTCCAGATCTATAGATCTGCTAAGAAAATTTTAGGTTTTGGACCACTTTTGCAAAATAATTGGTTTTTAACAAAGGGTTAAAATTTGCAAACTAGTAGTGACTTTCACAGTTTTTAATCTATTTCCTTAGTTCAATCCCCAGCGGAGTCACCAAAAACTATTGGTCGGAAAATATGTCGCATGGGCGGATCTATGGATAGACAAGCCAACCGTGTGTAGGGCATATCCCTTCTTTGAGACAGCAAAGCGAAACTGGTTTATTGCTATTCTACCAAGCAGGAACCTATGCAAATCTTACAGTTTTCTACCTTCAGGGGGTTTGGGATTTCATCCCAGTAGAGGTAGTTCGGACTAAGAACAGAAAGGTAGGAAAGAAGAAATGGAGGAATGATAGATCTGAAGGGAGAAAAGAAATGAATTCCAAGATAGAAAGGTCAGAAGGTTTATGCTTTGGGCTAGTAGTAAACAGAGCCAAACTTACTTACATAAACAAATAAAGCAATACTGATGAATAAATGACAAAAGTAGAGATAGATCTAACAAAAAAGAAACACAAATCTTACTTAAGAGAGATCTAATGTACATAAGACATAAATTCAGCACAAAGTCTCAATATTTGTATTAATATTTTCTTATGTTACAAGAAAGCACAAAGTCTTTCTCTCCTCACTTCTAATTTTCATACAAAACTATCCACACTAGAATACAACAAGTATTCCAGTATTTATAGAAGGAGGAGGAGAAAGAGGACAAAAAGAAACCAACCACTTATTTACAAAATATCTATAAAATGTCTAAAAGTCAAAAGTTGACTTTTGGGCAATTTTAGGATGGCAACATCCCATGGTGCAACATGGATGATGTCATCACGTGTGCCAACATGCTTTTAAATATTTTACAAAAATGGAAAATCCATCCCGGAGGAAGCTATTCATCATCGTCTCTTGGCTCGAATTTAGCTTCTGGTTGAGGCTCAGGAGAGTCAATGTGGCACTGTGCCCGATACTCTACAAACTTGCTGATTATATTTTGAAGTTGGTATTGATTAGGACCCTGGAAATGGTCATGAATAACCTCGCAAGTCTCTTTCTCATTCTTGAGCTTGTTGGGCAAATCAACGTACTCTTCGTTTGCATTGATCAAAGAGCCTATAAAATCACGGTAGGCTAAGAGGTTGCTGATGGACTCTCGATCGAAAGTGACCTCTTGCGCTAGACCATGAGAGACAATACCATTAAAGAGTTAGAATGTTTCATCTGCTTCTCTCAACTCATAGGATGGCTTGAGCAATCTAGGAGACATTTTTGAAATTTCTTTCTCCATGTTCTGTAGCGCATCCAAGGCTTCTTCCTTGAATTTGTCGATTCTTTCCAGGATGAATTCCATTTGATCGACCTGGTAATCTAAAGTAGTGAGAGCTTTATAATGTGCCCACGGGTGATCGATAACGCCGACCTTTAATAGGTCGTCAGCCGAATAGTTGACCATGGTCTGGAATGTTCCCTACTGCAACTTAGCATTATCCAACTCCCCAGAAAGGGAGCTCGCTACTACTTGTAGCTCTTTATTTCCTCGAGTTATATCTTGATGCAGTAACATGAACTTACCAATTATTATCTGACCATCCTGGAGGATCTTCTCAATCTAGGATGACACAACTGTACCCTGTTTAGCAATCTTTATGTATTCATCTATTTTTTCTTGGCTGGGAGCTTGAACAGGTTCTGCAGTAGTTGTTGAAGGAGCTCTGCCCATCTTCTGCAAAGCTTGGAGGAGATGTTTGTTCTATTCTTTGAGTATTCTCTTCTCCTCTTTGACCTCTTGAAGCTTCTTGCAGAGGGCATAAACATCTGACAAGGCTTCTCCTTGTAGGATTTCGGATGATGTTACCATTATGACCTGAGTCATTGTGAAGTCTGTAGCAGACAGATCTTCTTTCTTCTTTATGGGATCCGAATAGGCTATCTCCATGACCCTTTCTCCTGAGGCACTTTTTCGAGAAGCGAGTTAATGACTTTTTGCTTCTTGGGTCCCTTTTTTAGAATGACAGAAGAAGTCCATAGCTGCAATGGGGACTTTCCTCTTGTGTTGACTCAGGTGGTCGGAGATCCAACCAGGACTTAGGGGATCGGGATTGGAAGAAGAAGAGGAAATGGGGGTGAAAGGGGGAGCAACTGGAGTGGACTCGGGGAAGAAAGTGGAAACACTTGGTGGTGGCATGGATAAAGAGTCCAATGCACTAGTGCTCACAGGGCCCAAAGTCACTACAGGGGAAGAGAAGGACATGGAGACAGAAGGGATCTGAAGTTGGATAGAGGAAATACCAGGTGACAGATCCACAAGGGAGGAAAAGATGGAAGAGGTGGGAGATGGAAGGGAAGAAGACGAAGGAGAAGACACAACAAAAGGAGCGGTTACCTAAGGGGCAGGAGGAGGAGGGGGAACAAAAGAGGGAAAGGAGGGTCATCTCCACAGTTGTAGTTATGACAACATCCTGAGTGGATGTGTTCATTGGAATATCTACCGCTTCTTCTTTACCTGGAGACACTAAGTCCACTATTTTCTTTGAGGTAGAAGGAGGGCTATCAGGAGCTTTCTCCTACTGGCTTGATTCTCCAACTTCATCCTTTCCTTTTCCCTTTGGCAAGTGATCTGGCTTGGGAGGCGCTCTTCCCAAGGGGGAAGTGGTGAAATCCACCCCAAGGTAGATGAGACCATTTCATTTGCACCAATGTTTGGTGCGTTGTCAGTGTGGGTTGGACCCTTTCTTCTATGGTCTTTGGCGCCTTGGTCTTATCGATACTTGAGAATGGCCAATCATCCCCATCTGTGTCAAGGTAGACATGATCAATTTCCTGATAGTTTCTTGTAAATATTTTGGGATGATGGAAACTCCATAGTGGATGATCTCTGCCAGTGCCATCCGGGAGTGATCTTTTCACCTGATTTTAACTTCGTGGTTGACGTCTATCCACATGTCCTTCAATCTCTGAGGACATGGATGGGATCAATCTTTGCCTTGGGGAGGAAAGTCTGGCAATCGAAGGTTGGCCTTGCCGATGAAATTATGCTTCAAGTTGAGCAATTCTCAGCTCTGCAAACATTTCCCGGGCTTTACCCAATGAGGCACATGTGTATCTACCAACCGTGAGGGGGAAAGGAGTTCCACCCTTCTTTCTTTTCATACACTTCTCGTGATAGGTGATTAGCTGTCTTGACAGCTCCAGTAGGATCAACTTGGGCCCTGCATACCTTGGTAACCTTGTGGGTTCTCCCAGGAATTTTACCGCTCTGAGATAGGTGAAGGTGGGGAATTGTGTAAACAAAGCCCCCCATTTCTTTGTGGAGGTGACCACACTCATGTTGGTCCAGCTGTGCTTCATGTGTGGCCTCATTAGGCAAATCACCTCATAGAAAAAGTCATCGTTGATCTTGTTGAATTGCGTGATATTGGCCTCGAGCCTTAGCTCCTGGTAGTACTCATATATCTTGACCTGAGGCCATATCCTGCTTTGAATCAGTCCCAGATATTCTCTCTCTGAGGCAGTGACATATACGACATAGGAGTTCATATAGAATCTCCCAGTCATTGAAACCTGTTGGAGTTGCTACAAGATAGTATCACTGATAATCTCTCCCCAGCCGAAACGTTGCTCAAGCACATTCTTGCTTATGGTCTCTAAGTACCTGAGCATCCATTTGTGAAAGTGGTGGGCATCAAGAAGCCCGAATACTTTGCTGAGGAAAGTGATGGTATCACTTAGCTCCTCTGAGAAGTCACTACGGTGGATGGTCTGTGGCCATCTACTCGTTACCTTTTTGTTCTTTAGGTAAACCTCATTCATCATTTACATGCATTTGTCCTCATTGTCGGTCTAAGTCTTTATGTAGTCTTCTCGGCTTATTACCACATACTGGATATGGTGAGGAATGCCCAACATGACTTCAAAGTGTTAGGCTATGAGGTTAATAACTACCTTTCCCTCTTTGTCTTCAACACATATTGTGTCTTTATTATAACTGGCCACTATCATGATGAACTCATTATTGATAGCGCTTACTGGAAGACCTAATGCAAAATGTAGCCCACTTCCCACCAGCTTGTCCATCCATGGGCTACCGGTAACTTGTTGGGTTCTTGCCCAAAAATCATCCATGTCTATGTGGCCCATCTCGGAGTCTCTGATATCGAGAGAGCATTCTACAAGTGAGTCGGGCATCCTAACTCTGATATTTATATTTCATTTCTTGCTCTGTCAACTTAGTTTTTCCTTTAGATTTAGTTGGCTTCTTTCTTGACGAAGACATGTGTGAGCTCAAGGGTGGTTGTTTCTCTGCAAGAAGAATCAAAGATGTCCAACACAGGAGATCCATGTCAACCATCATATTATCCATAATAAACACTTTATAGAATGAAAAATGAGCTATTTATAAGCCTTAAGGCATAAGGCGTAGATTTATAGCATGTTGCAGGGGCTTAAATAGGTTGGGTGCACTTAGGAATCAGCCAACATGCAAATGTTTGTGGGGAAGAAGTGGTGCCAGCACCTTAAGAGATTTTGGCAAGGTGCAGACTTGCTTGGTGTTGCATGCGTTCAAGGTGCGCCAAGGCATGGATGTAAAGTTTATTACAGGCACTTGAGATGCATTAGGTGCACTTGTGGGATATGTAACATAGAACGTTAGCATGCCAAGGGTTTTGCGTGCATGGCGCGGGTTTGGTTTACACAACATATAATGTTGATGTTACAGTTCTTGTGCCAGTACCTGCGCCTTTTTGAAAAATGGCCAAGTGCTTGCTTATGTAGCGCACGGGAGGGATGCCTGCTACATGGGTCTTCATTGTGCCTATGACACGACTGTGTTGAATGCAACACAGAAAGACAATACACAGAAGGTTTTAACAATTTTTTAACAGTTTGGCCAATTACCTCATTTCTTGGTTTTTCTTACATTTTGCATTTGGATTTGGTAAATCACAAGGAGGAGAGGTTTTTAGCAAGGCAGGGAGTAGAGGCAAAATGGGTTTGAGCTCATTCTAAGGCAAAGCCTTCCAGATTTGTAGATCATGAAGGGAGGGGTTTTTAGTAGGATGATTTGGCTTGTTAAATTCTCTTTTAGGTTCATTGTTATTGATATACAACCCTAATCACCTGACCTAACATAAAAACCACAAACTACAATAAGACTGGTAGAAACCACTTACTAGGATTTATAATGATGAAGGACAGATGTGGGATCCACAAGCATGAGGAATGGCACGTGAGGATGATGAAAATAACTAACAAGTGCAGAGGAAAGACTTTTCTCTTTTTTTAATTCATGAAAATGATAGGTTGAATGTGCCTATATATAGAAAACCTGGCATTTATTGCACCACCAACTACCTTTGGCGTAGTTGGTGAAGTGTCAACATGGTAGGCGGTGTGCCTTTGGCATGGATGGAAAGGTGTCGACATGGAGATTTCAGCACTTATGGCACACTTAAGAAAGTGTCAACATGCAATTTTCAGTGCCAAGGGAAAAAGGAGCGCACATTTTTATCTGTCAACACACTAATTTTCGCGCCTTAAGTGTGTTTCTTTGGCGTAGGTTTGAAGATGCTGGCATGTAACTCTTAGTGCCTTAGGGGCAAAACTCTTGTCATTTTGACATGCCTTTTAGGGTGCTAAAGGGGTGCACTTTTCTTGATGTTGTCACAACAATATTTTCACCCATCTTAAAAAGGCTGAAAATGGCTAAGTTCTTAAAACTTGATTTTCGGAAGGGAAATTTTAGGTCATTTCGAACATTTTCAAACTTCCTTGGGGCCAATTTTTTTTTTTTGGTATGGTTACCTGTAAATTGCCCTTGTCAATTTTACAGGATAACATCTAGCTCTTTCTGAGGACTATCTTTAAGTTAAACTTAAAGGTAGAGAATCCCAGTCTCCATGTGCCTATCCATTGGGTTATAGAGAGTCAAAAACAAGGGTGACCCAAAAAGGGAAGAAAGGGAACACACAACAAATAGGAAGTAAACACATGGCAAAAGAAAACTTGCAACAAAAGAAAACTATACAAAGAAGAGAGCAAGCTCTACTTCCTAAAGATTTGGAGATTCTGCCTGCTATAGGGAAGCAGGAGCTCAGTTCCGTCCAAATACGAGAGATATACACTATTCTCCCTGTTGAGTTGTTTAATCTTGTATGGCCCTCTCCAAATCAAACTTCCCATGCATACCTTTTGGTTCTCTTTATTTATCCCATAGAAGGACAAGATCCCCTACTTAGAAATCTCTCTACTTGGCTTTCTTGTCGAATAACCTCTTGACTTGATTCTGATGTTCGGTGATCCTGTTGACCACCTTTACTCATTTATTTTCAAGTTCTATCAGATACATAATCCTCTTTTTGAGAGATTTTTAAAAAGTTTCATCTTTGATTACTCGAGCCAAGCGTAGAGCAAGAAGTTCTACAGAAATGGGGATCTTAGTGTCGATCCCAAATAACACTTGAAATGGTGACATGCCAAGGGACCTCTTTGGGGTAATACAGTCTACCCACAAGGCATTGTATAATGACTTGTTCCAGGATCATTGGTTCTCATCAACTAGCTTCTGTATGATGGTTACCAAGTTCTTATTTCTAGATTCTGCCTAACCATTTCCCCGAGGATAGTAATCAGAGGCATGAGCCAAAGTTATTCCATACCCATAGCAAAAACTAATAACTTCTCATGAAGAGAATTTGGAAGCGTTGTCAGCAATGATTTTATGTGGAACACAAAATCTCATTGATATTTTCCTTGATGAAGTTACAAACAACTTCATAAGTGGCATGTTTGATGGGTATGGCCTCCACCCATTTGGTGAAATAATTTGTTGCTGTTAGGACATAACTATGTCTGGCACTCAATTGGGGATGGAGTGCTCCAATAAATTCAATTCCCCATTACTTGAATGGTTCGTCAATATGGATGGGCCTGAGGGGAAACACAACCAATTTTGGTTTTCCAACAAACTATTAACAGAGTTCACATTTTGCTACCCAAGTGGCTGCATCTTGAAATAGCATTACCCAGTAGTACTTGGACCAAATGATCTTATGTGCTGTGATGGAAGAGGAGAAATGACCACCGCAGGATGATTCATGAAATATTTCTAGTAATTTTACCTGTTGCGCATTGTCAACACATTGTAGGAAGATACCATCAATTTTGTGCTTGTACAACCCATCATCCCAAATGACATACCGTGTGGCCCTTAGCTTCACCGTCTACTTTTATTTTGTGGTTAGGTGGCCTAGACACTCTCCATAAGTGAGAAAAAAAGTGATGTCTAAATACCATTCATCATTAGTTGCAACAAATAGGACCATAGGCAGAGAATCTATTTTCTCCAGTTCACTCTGTTCTTCATCAACACGAGCAGCTTGCTTTTTAGGTGCCTCTGGGTCTTTATTTTCAGCCATGAGCTGACATAGGCCCTTACCTCTTACCAACTTGGTTGGTTTGATGTCTAAATCATACTCTAGGACCTTTACGATCTAATTCCCTCGTAGGATTCCTAACTCCTTTTGGGTTAGGATAGACTTAACTGTCGTGTCTGGAACCAACACTGCTGTATGAGAATTCAGAATGTAGTAGCAGAAGTTCTTGACTACTTTGACCATGGTGAAGGCATGTTTTTCTAGATGTGACATCTTTAGTTCATGAGGCTTCAAAGGAGAGCTCATGAAAGCAATAGGGGATTCAACATCCTCAGAGTTCTTGTGCATTAAGATAACCGATATAGTATGCGCGGATGCATAACTGTACATGATGAAATCCTTGGAGAAGTCCAGACATACCAGGATGTGTGCATGAGAAATAGAGGATTTTATATCCTTGAATGACAGCTTGCCTTCTTCACTCCATCAAAATATTTATGACCCTTTCATCATATTGGATATATGACGAGTCTTTTCGATGAATTCAGGAATAAAGTGTCTAAGAAAATTCACCTTTCTAAAGAAATAATGAACACTGGTCTTGCTTGTGGGCAAGGTAAGGCTCTGAATAGCCTTCACTCTTTCGACATCTATCTCCATGCCTTCTTTGCTGATAATGTGTCCCAGTAATTTTCCTTTGGTGACCCTAAAAACTAACTTCTTAGGGTTTTGGGAAATTCTATGTTCTCGGCATCTAATCAAGACTTGCTCCAGATGATCACAGTGATCACTTCATTTCTTAGAGAACATGGTTAAGTCATCTAGGTATACTAAAATGACCTTTCCCATCATACCTTTGAACGCGAAGTCCATCACATGTTGGAAGGTGGCACCAACATTGGTTAAAGTGAATGGCATCCTGCTATAGGAAAAGGTGCCCCATGGAGTGGTGAATGCTATTTTGAATTGGTCTTCAGGTGTGACCTTAATCTGATTGTAGCCTGAGAAACCATCAAGCATGGACATCATCTCTAAACTAGTTACTGCCTGCAGAACTTGATCCATTATGGGTAGTGGATAATTTTCTTTTAAGGACGCCTGGTTCATGTTGTGAAAGTCTACGCATATGCGTATTTCACCATTATTCTTCCACACAGGTACAATATTAGCGACCTAGGTACTATAATGAATTGGAAAATTTATTCTTGCATCTAACATCTTTTATATTTTTTCCTAGATGGTACATGATATCTTGGGGTTGTAGTGCCTTTGCTTTTGATGAAAAGGCTTAATGTATTCTTTTAGCAGGATGTCATGCTGAATGTCCTTAGGCTTAAATGACTTTAGATTGGCATAAGACCATGCCAATACATCCATATATCTTTTCAATAATTTGAAAAACTTCCTTTTTTCCTTGGGTGTACAACACTTCCCAATGTTCACAGACCGAGGATGTTCTATAGTGCCCAAATTCACAGATTCAGTTTCCGGAGAAGATTTGGGATCATCTTGTCGCCTCTTCTTGAAAAAATGGTCATGCTTATCAAATAATCGTTCCAGGGAAACTAAACCTTTCAGGATCTTATTTCCCTTGAGCTGACATATGCCTTGATCTTCTGTCAATTCATGCGCTTGGCTTGTGAGAGAGTCACAACACACAGAAGTCGATCCATTAAAATGGAGCTATTTGAAATTTTTAGCTTTCTCCACGAAAGCGATAAGCTGATTATCATTGTTGAATACCTACCAGTGTTGTGAATTATTTTGCACACTTGGGTGGAAAACTACCTCAATGGTATATGTGCCTATTTTTAACCATGGGTGAGGGAGCATGGGAGAGGATGAGGCAGCCAAAGAATCAGCCATGTCGTTCTGAGCCCGTAGTACTTTGATTGAGAAAGCATCAAACTCCTCGATGTTATCCCATACTACATTGTGGTAGTGTCTAAGCCTGTCATTCTTCACTTGGTATATGCCCTTCACTTGATTGACAATTAGCTCAGCGTCACCTTGTACTTTCAAATTCTTAATTCCTATTTCCTTTGCATACCATGTAGAAAAGATTTGTACTCAACAGTGTTGTTTATATTGAAAAATTACAATTTGAAAGAAAGAGGGAAAATCTCCTCCTCAGAAGATATTAGAACGGCCCAAGCCTCGTACCCACTTGTTGCATAACTGCCATGAAACTGCAGTGTCCATATCTTGTTGAGGTCTTCCTCCTAGACGAGAACCTCCATTTTAACAAAGTTAGTGGATAAGAAGTAATTCCCCATCCCTGATGATTCAAAGAGAATCTGGGCCTTGGGGTCATCGGAGTTAGTGACCAGATATTTCTTTTGTGATTCAGGTTCCAATGTTTGCATTACCCCTTTGACAGGGATTCTAGCTTTGGGCCAGTCTATATGGATTTCTCCACCAAATTCTCTACAAAAACTCCTCCCTAGTAATATCCCATCAGCGGCTGGAATATCAGCTATGAGAATAGTCATTTTAACTTTTTTCTCTGGGAATGCTGCGAATGCGAACTGCGCATCCTTAATCTGACCTATTAATGGTACCTGCTTGGTTTCCATGGAGTAACACTTGCCGAAAGGTTTACTGAGTGTGAGGCCCAAAGCATGGGTGACCTTTACTAGCATGACGTTGTCAAATTCTCCAGAATAAATTATGTAGTTGCTTAACTTGTGAACATTAATCAAGAGAGAAAGGTAAAAAGGTTCAATTTTACCTGATGCAGACGTCGAGGCAACATTTATGTGGGATGCAGGAGGATTGGAAAGAATTCCTTTTGGAGAAACAAGGTAAGAGATGGAAAATTGACTTTGAATGGGTACAACAATCTTGGCATACCCTTTGATGAATTTTCTATAATATAATGTATGACCTAAAAATCTGCACACCTCAGTTTGACTAGTAGGCGCCTCTAGGCCTAGAATGAATGCAACCTTAGTTGGATCAACCAACAAACATTCCTTGCAGATTATATGTCCTAACAATATTCTAAATGGTTTATAAAATATGCACTTCTTGATGTTCAAAGAGATACTCAAATGTCTACATCGTTTAAACATTAAGTGTAGATTGTCACAATGATATTTCACAAGCCCATTTACTGTCCAATCATCTAGATAAACCTGTAAAAAGTTGTGAATAAAATCTTTGAAGGCCTGAAAAACTATACGTGAGAATACAACAGATGTGTTTTTCAGTCCAAAAGGCATCACAATATAGGAAAAACTGCCCCATTCAATAGTAAATGTAGTCTTTTCTTGATCCTCCTGAGAAATCCTAACTTGATGATACCCAGAAAACCCATCTGTGAAAGGTATCACAAACCTTTCCTCCTTGTTCTCAAAGTTGATATACCCCTTATTAAATCTCAAGTCAGCATTATTCACATAACACCAAGGGAATCCAAGCAAGGCTGGAAAATTGTCTTCTTATGCAAGTGCTAATACCTCAAAGTCCCCAGTGAACTTGGCCCCTTATATGGTTATATATACATCCTTCAAAACTACTATGGGAGTGGCATTAGTTTGGTTTTCCATAAACAACACATTAGATGATGGCTGCAATGGAGGAATGCCCATTTGTACCCGTGCATCTAATGTAAGCACATTTACTTCCGTACCTATATCAATTAATATGTTGCTCAGTAGCCACCCATCCACAACAACATTCAGAGTAATTTTGTAGTCATAGTCAATGCTAGCAGGGGGAATATTTGCATGTAGGATTTTTCGTCTTGTCTCAAAACTTACGCGCAGATTGTTCCCTTTTAACCAACTTCCTAATAGTGGGATGATGTTCTCTTGGCACAACATTTTACACACTTCTCTCAGATCATCGATATCATTTTGGACTATCTCTAATGCTTTCTTATGCTCCTTTAAGTATTGTATCTCACCCTGAAGATTCCTTCGCACTTTCATAGTATCTTGGTAAACTTCCTTCTGATGAGTAAGATCTAGGTACCTTGCATGTAAAACCTCCTCCTTGGTGATCATAGGCTTTTGGTGCAATGCCTCTCTTGCACGTGCCACTTCAGCTCGTGTAGTAATCTTCATAGTTAATGCCTCAAGTCCTGGTGCTATCTTGGGCATCCACTGATTTTCTACCATGCACTAGATTCTAACTATAATGATGCCTTTTTTTCTTGCTTATACTACTTACTCAGATGCTCATATAAGTCTGGGCATTCTTCATAGCTATGGTTATTTCTGTAGAAAGAACATGTAATATTCTGAGGACATTCGTGCCTATAGTGGTCAAGAGATCTGCACGTATAACATGTTCCACTAGGGAACTCACCTCTTCCTCCACCATGGCCTCATCCTCCATATCCACCATGATATCCACGTCCCCTTCCATGACCTCCTTAAAAACACCCCTCATTCCTGTCATAGCGCATTTGATTATGATCCCGATCCTGGTACTCATTCTTACCCTTAGAATTATCTGTTATACTTTTCTATCATACCCTAATGTCTATAGCATCCTGGATTTGACCAATCAATCAAAAATCCTCAGTATCATGGGTCGTGGAGTGGAAAATTTTGCAAAAGCAGGATACATTCTTCCTTATCATGCGCTGTAAGAAACGACAGTGACTAGCATCATGACTCAAATGACAGATCTCACAATCCAACAGTAAGGAGTATACTGTTCTATGAGAAAAACTATCCTTGGTGTGGCCTTCCACTTCACAATCTGTACACCAAATTCATGATCACGTTTCATGAACTAATATCACTCATAGCTTCTTGAGCTGTTATTCCATAGCTGCAATTTGTGCCTCTAATAATGGACTAACGCTAGTTTCAATGCTCCCAACTACCTCAGCAAGCAAATATGCTGCTAGTGCTTTGCAAGGATCAATGTATGTCTTATGTGATATACTCTTCTGAATGGTGTAATAATTCCACCAATGAACCATTGTGCATGTTTGCTAACATGAATATCATAGGAAATCTTAGATAAAAGTGTCTTAAAGTGGAATCATACTCACGTACACTCTCAATGGTGCCCTACTTGATATCTCTGAGTGTGCTGATACTCTTCTCCTAAAATTCTGGGATATAGAACTCTTTCAAGAAAGAATCATTCAATTCTGCATAATCCACACAAGTTTGATTAGGGTAAAACTTCCTATACTAGTTGTGTGCTTGTCCCTGCAATATAGTAGTGAATTGACTTGCCTTGTGCTCAACAGCCATGATCCCTTTAGGTTGCCACAAGATTTCACACATATGCACATGTTCGGTAGCATCCTCTATGCCTCTATACTTTGGAAGATGAAGAGACATCTCCATATAAATGTTTTGTGGTTGTTGCAGACCTTGACCACCTGATCCAGAACCTCCTATGATTCCTCTGCCCCAAGAACCACCAGATCCACCAAAACTAGAACCACCTATACCTCCTGATCCCCCACCTATAGCTGGAATAGGACTTGTAGATGTACTCCCCTATGCTTCGACATTAGTACTATATTGAACCCCTACAGTTTGTGAGGTAGTTCCACTTCTAGAGGTGAACCCAACATTTAGCGTGCTTACATTATGTGTAGATGATGCACCTGAAGCTGTTTATCCTACCATTGATGTACTTGCTCCCTGTATTACTCTAGTTCTCCTACTTCTCAAATTAGCTTGTTGGTTACTTGTCATACTAGATACTGGAAAACCAAGCACAAGGGCTAGGTCACTAGGTGGATTTAGGGTTCATTTTAAGATACCTCTTAGAAATCATAAGTTGAAAATACTTGGCAAATATCCTCGGAACCAGTTTCGTGGGAAGACAATTTTTTTTGGGGTTTGACAACAAATTTTTCACCTGATTTTTAAGAGGTGTGATAGAAGGCTGCAGACGCGTGACATAAGATTTGTTTTCACTCATCAATAAGGTGGTTGACATGTGTCAACGAACCTCAATAACACGTTTCAATGATTTTTTTGACACGCGTTAAGGAGTCTCTTTGATGGACATCAACCACCTTGTTGACACACGTCAACAAGGGCTTGTTGACGCACATGAACAAGGTGATTGACATGCGTCAGAGAGGCTCATTAATTCACATAAAAAAGGTCATTGACACACATCAGTGAGGTTCATTGACGTGCGTCAACCACCTTGTTGATGCACGATAGAAAATCTTCTATTGTGCGTCTACAACCTCTGCCCTCTGGTCTCGTGATGATAAAATCTCTATGTCATGTATCAACAAACTCTTTGTCATGCATCTACTTCCTTCACACTCATTTCAGACATCAAAAAAATCTCCATGTCACGCATCAGCAAACTCTCCATTTCATGTATCAAAAAAATCTATGTCATTCATCTGTAGTCTCCGCCCTCCTGTCACGCATTTGTAGCCTCTGCCCTCCTGTCATGCATTTACTGTACTTGATATTACATATGCCCCCAGGTGGTATGAGTGATCTAGTAGTGTTCTACCTACGAATAATCTAGGATTATATAGGGGATAATTTCAAGGGAAGGTGAAGCAAACCAATAAAAAAATTAAACTATAATTTTTAGGCAAATAGGCCACTGACCTGCTCCAGAAAATTTACCTTTTCAAATTTTTCAAAAATGGAATATTCACCATATTACGAATATTCGCCACTAAAATTATCCCTGGGTGGATTAAGATGCATGCCCGCAGCCCAAGTAGTCTTTGCTGGCCCACTTCTGTGTAAGGCCAAGGGGGGGTCTCTGTCATGTTTTCCAAGATGGGGGAGTTCCTGATGCTCTAGCTTCATGTCTTCTACGTGAGCTGTAAATCCTTCATGAGCCATCTCTCTCCTTAACACCATACTTTTTGTAATGGAACGATGCTTCTCTATCTGTTGGGGTGTGGAGCCTATTTTTTGGTCTTCTTGAATCAATGTTAAAGTGTTGGAGCTCGAACAGTTAAGTTTGGAGACTTCAGGAGAATTCTGTAGTCATTTTCTGTGATGTTGTTGTGCCATTGCTGCGATGTTCCTGTTAACATGTTGTTAAAGTCGGAACAGTTTTTTCTAGCCATGGGAAGTTGAAATATTACGAATTTCAAACTTCTAGGGTCAGCTTTAGGGCTTCTTAGAAGGATTTTAATCCTATATATAGAGGTGTTAGGGTATCTTGAAGATATCTTGAGTGTTCAAGAGGTCTTGAGTCTTAATGATCAAGAGGTGATCAAGATTGATCAAGGTTATGCAATTGGGTGTCAATTGTGGTTTAGATGTGGTTTAGCATCTTTGGAATTCTATTGTGAGTTCATAACTGAGAGAAGAATGTGAGAGTTGTTTTACTCTTGTTGATAATAAAATATGAGCAATTTTTTCATGGATGTAGCCCACATTGGGTGAACCATGTTAAATCTTATCTTGTCTTCTTTTGTGCATTATTCGTTTATGTTGTTATATTTCTGCAAGTATAATTCTATTATATAGTTTCCTATTACTGTCATTTGAGGAATTGTTTCCACATATTTGTTCTCTAATTCCTAACAATTAGTATCAGAGCTTTGGTGGTTTTTGGCTGAAGTTGTAAATCATAGGGAAAGTTAAGCTTGAGTGAGAACTATGGTAGATGAGGGTAGATCGAGGGTTGAGAAGTTCAATGGGAAGAAATTTGGTTTATGGAAGATGTAAATTGAGGATTACTTATATCAGAAGGACCTCCATGTTACTTTGGCTGGAAAAGTAAAGAAACCTACAACCATGTTGGATGAGGATTGGGAGTTGATAGATAGAAAGGAACTCGGGGCAATTCATTTATGCCTTGCATCTTTGGTTGCTTTCAACATATTGCTGGAGAAGACCATGGAAGGTCTCATGAGTACGTTGGGGAAGTTATAACCCTCTGCCTCTAATAAAATATTTTTGATGAAAAAGTTATTTAATATGAAGATGTTTGAGAATGGTTCTGTTGCTGATCATTTGAATGAATTTAATACAGTTGTGAGTATGTTAAACTCAATAAAAATTGAATTTGATGATGAGGTCAGGGATTTTTTGATTTTTTTATCCTTTCCAGATAGATGGGACAACTTGGTTATGGCTGTAAGTAATTAAGTCTCTAATAACTGAAAGTTGAAGTTTGAGGATGTAATAGGTGTGATCCTAAGCAAGGAAATGTGAAGGAAGAGCACCGGATATTCTACTTCTGGAAACACTTTGATGGTGGAGAGTAGAGGGAGACAAAAGAATAGAGGGAAAGGTAACCATGGGAAGTCAAATGATTGCGGAAGGTCAAATTCCAAGAGTAAGTTAGAATGTTGGCATTGTGGGAAGGTTGGTCATGCTAAGAAATATTTTTGGGCTCTTTGGGATAAGAGGTAAATTTGGTGGTAGGTGATGTTTGTCAAGATTTCTTAATTATTTCTTTAGATAATATTGCTGAATCTTGGGTGTTAGATTTAGGGGCTTCTTTCTATGCCACCCCACATAGACATTACTTTACTGATTTTGTTCAAGGTGATTTTGGACATGTATATCTTGGTGATGATGAACCATGCAACATAGTAGGGAAAGGTTAAAATATAGAATGGGAACACATGGCTACCTAAGGATGTCAGGCATGTGCCTAAGTTGAGGTGGAACTTGATATCAGCGGGACAGCTGGGTAGTGATGGATGTATGGTTATTTTTACATTGGATTCTTGGAAGGTTACTGAGGGAGCTCTTGTGGTTGCAAGAGGTAAGAAAATTAGTACTTTGTATTATACCAGTGGTGCTGATTATTGCAATTTAGTTAATGCAGATGGAGATGTAACTTTGTGGCATCAAATACTCAGTCATATGAGTCATAAGGGTATGCAAATTATAAAGGACAGGTTACCCAGATTAAAGGAGTTAGATTTGGACTTCTGTGAGAACTATGTTTATGGGAAACAGAAGCGGGTGAGATTCCTCAAGGTTGGACCTACCAAGAAGGAGAGTAAGTTGGAGTTAGTAGATACAGATGTATGGGGGCTAGCTAAGGTAAACTATATTGGTGGTTCATGTTATTATGTCACTTTCATTGATGATGCAACTAGAAAAGTTTGGGTATATTGCATTAGAAAGAAATCTGATGTGGTTGAAAGTTTCAAAAGATGGAAAGCTTTGGTTGAGAATGAAACAGGTCTCAATTTGAAATGTCTCAAGTCAGATAATGGAGAAGAATATTGCAGCAATGAATTTCTTGATTATTGTTCGGTAAATGGGATCCGCAGGCAAAGAATGGTTCCAAATACTCCACAAGAAAATGGAATGTTAGAGAGAATGAACAAGACAATCATGGAGTGTGCTAGGTACATGAGGTTACATGTGGGGCTGCCACTCATGTTTTGGGTGGAAGCGGTAAGCATAGTTGTTTATCTAATTAATAGAGGACCCTCTTTGGTCTTGGATAGAGGTATACCTGAGGAGGTTTGGTCTGGTAAGAAAATTGATTACTCATTTCTTAGAGTATTTAGATGTGAGTTATTTTTTCACATTGATAAATATGATAGGACCAAGTTAGAGGGTAAGTCTGAGAAATACACCTTTGTTGGATATGGTGAAGATGATTTTGGTTTCCGTGTTTGGAGTCTTAAAGACAAGAAAATATTTCGTTCTAGAGATATTGTCTTTAATGAAAAAATCATGTATAAAGATCAGTTGCAGGAACCGAAAGAGGAATCAAAGAAAGAATACACAGTGTTAGAGGACATTGTGGAAAGCAAGGTGTCCAAGGGGCCAGTTCAGGTACAACTTGTTCCAGCACAGCCAGTTCAGGTACCTACTCATTAGGAACCCAAAATCTTGAGGTGAGAAGGGAACCTGAATGATTTACTCCATCTTTGAATTATTTATTGCTCACTAATAGTGGAGAGCTAGAGTGCTTTGAGGAAGCAGTGCAAGTGGATTCCAGGAAGAAGTGGGAGCAGGCCATGGATGAAGAGCATAGATCTCTTATGGAAAACCAGAATTGGGATCTAGTGGAGCTACCTAAGGGAAAGAGAGCATTGTAGAACAAGTGGGTTTATAGAATTAAAGAGGAAGATGGAGGAAAGAAATTATACAAGGCCCAATTGGTGGTCAAAGGATTTGCATAGAAGAAAGATATAGACTTTGATGAAATTTTTTCTCCAGTTGTTAAAATGAATTCTATCAGGATTGTTCTTGGTTTAGTTATAGTAGAAGACCTACACTTAGAACAGTTAGATGTGAATACTGCATTCCTTCATGGTGATTTGGAGGAGGAATTGTACATACAACAGCCATAGGGTTATGAGGTTAAAGGGAAGGAGAGGTTAGTGTGTAAATTAAAGAAGAGCTTATATAGCCTGAAACAAGCTCCACGGAAGTGGTACATGAAGTTTGACAATTTTATGCAGGAGCAGGGTTACTCCAAGTGTCACTCAGACCATTGCGTGTACATAAAGAAGTTTCTTGATGGTAGTTATATTATTTTGTGTCTGATGTCGATGATATGCTTGTTGTAGGGAAGAACATGCAGAAAATAAAGGTACTCAAGAAGTAGCTAGGTGACTCCTTTTCTATGAAGGATTTGGGGGCAGCAAAACAAATCCTTGGTATGAGAATAACTCAGAACAAGAAGGAGAGGAAGCTGGTATTATCTCAAGAAGAGTACATAAAGACGGTCTTGGAGAGGTTTAGTATGTAGGATGCTAAACCGGTTAGTACTCCTTTGGAAGGTCACTTTATATTATCAAAGGAATAGAGTTCCAAGACTGAGGAGGATAGAATCCAGATGTCTAGGGTACCAAACTTATCATTAGTTAGTAGCTTGATGTATGTTATGGTATGCACTAGGCCTGACATTTCCCATGCAGTGGGAGTAGTGAGCAGGTTTATGAGTGATCTAGGTAGAGAGCACTGACAGGTAGTAAAGTGGATCCTTCTGTATTTGAGAGGGACCATGGGAGCAACATTGTGTTTTGGTGGATTAGACACTACATTACGTGGATATGTAGATTCAGACATGGTAGTATATTTTGATAGCAGGAGGATCACAACAGGTTATGTCTTTACGGTTGGTGATACAACGGTGAGTTAGATTTCACGGTTACAAAAGGTTGTGGCTTTATCAACCACAAAGGTAAGAAAGGAGATGATTTGGGTCATAAGAAGGTAGTTGGGAGACTACACAATGATATTCAAAGTGCTATTCATTTGGCGAAGAACTCCGCTTTCCACTCTAGGACGAAGCACATTCAGCTGAGATATCATTTCATCAAGGCAGTTTTGGAAGAAGATAAGTTAAAGCTGGAAAAGATTCATACCAGTCAGAATCCTATGGATATGATGACCAAGGCTGTCACAAGGGAGAATTTGAAGTTTTGTTCAACTTTGATTGGCCTTCATGGTTGATAATGAAGGGTTAAGAACTTTTCTCAGTGGAAACAGTCTCCAAGTGGGAGATTGTTGGGGTTTAGAGCCTATTTTTTGGTCTTCTTGAATCAATGTTGAAGTGCTAGAGCTTGAACAGTTAATTTTGGAGACTTCAGGAGCATTCTACAATTTTTTGTTGTGGCATTATTGTGCAGTCATTATGTCGTTGCTGTGATGTTGCTGTTAACATGTTGTTAATTGGCTGTTAACGTTGGGACAATTTTTTCCAGCCGTGGGAAGTTGAAAGATCGCAACTTTCAAACTTCTAGGGTCAGCTTTAGGGATTCTTAGAAGGATTGTAATCCTATAAATAGATGTGTTAGGGTATCTTGAAGATATCTTGAGTGTTCAAGAGGTCTCGAGTCTTAACGATCAAGAGGTAATCAAGAGTGATCAAGGTTATACAATTGGGAGTCAATTGTGGTTTAGGTGTGGTTTAGCATATTTGGAATTCTATTGTGAGTTCATAACTGAGAGAAGACTATGAGAGTTGTTTTACTCTTTTTGATAATAAAATCTGAGCAAGTTCTTGGTGGACGTAGCCCAGATTGGGTGAACCATTATAAATCTTGTCTTGTCTTCTTTTGTGCATTACTCATTTATGTTGTTATATTTTTGCAAGCATAATTTTGTTATATAGTTTCCTACTGCTATGGTTTGAGGAATTTTTTCCACATATTTTTTGTCTAATTCCTAACACTATCTCCCTATCGTGCACCTCATTATACTTAAGCCACCATTCCTCTCTCTACCTCTCTGCCATTAGGTCTTCCATATTTCACCAAACCTATTCCTGCCCTCACGCATGGTGAAGTTTAATTAGCCATTAGTTTACTCTCCAGGTTCAAAGTTACCATCAAGATCTCGATCACTAGTGGAATGCCTTGCATATATACCCATCTTTGATACCACAAAAATTGGAATTCAGCTACCTCTGAGAAAGAATACGTCAAAATTGAATATTCTAGAATATAACTGTTTAGAACACCACAAAACCATGTATCCACAACATGAGTCCTGATCAAAACAACATCATAAAGGGCTTGGAATTCGTCTTGTGTCTAGAAAAGTGCACGATACCTCCAATTACACTGAGATGCATAAGCAGTAAGCCACTCATATAGCTCTACTAGAAAAATAGTGAAAAAGCTCTCATATAGGCTATCATATAGATTTTGTTCTACCCAAGTGTGTGCGTGAAGCTCAGATCCACTGCTGAACCACTGCGCATATTCTTCCTCCAGATCATGTATCCATTCCTCAATACTTGCTAGAGTTAACCGGTACATCTTCATCATGAACCATCCTAAAAATAACTAAAAAAGAGGTCCCGAAAATGGAACCAATGATGTAGCCTAGAATTTACCAGATAACACCCTAGGCACGCTAGCACATCACTTAGCCTAGACTGAGTGCTCACCTGAAGTGTGCAAAGGTACTAGGTCCCTCTTTAGGGTTGCTGTAGTAGGATGTTAGCATGATGAAGGAAGAAAAATATATGTCCATAACTAATCCACCATTCTACCATGCATGCTACATTAAGATCTATGAAAGAACATGTTTAAAGAGTAATCATGATTGAATCAATAACATGCACTACTAAATTACACACACAAATGACACTTAGATTCAGCCAATATCTTCCATCTATTAATAAACATAGAAGCTCCTTACAATAATGGAAATATATATCAATGTTTGCATGGATCTGATACAATAATCCAGTCATATATCCCTACGTCTATATGTGTCTATCTCTCTCTCTATTCATGTCATGCTACTATGTAATTCTCATCATATATATAGGGTGGGGACTTGCCCTTCACCGCTCATCTATTCCAGAAATAGGCCACATGCTATTAATTGCCACACACCACTTACAGGCATAACCAAACATGCAAGTGTGCTATCTATAGACCTCTTATAGTTAATTGAAGTGACAATCCTATTCCTAGCTCATCTCCATACAAAACTCGTGATTCAATCCTCTAAAGATAGACAATATGTGGCGTGCATGTCTCTGCATCATTTGTGTGTTCCACACGCCATCTTCTAAGAATAGGTCTTCATGCTCAAAATCAGCTAAGCCCTAAAAGTTAAAGTTTCCCTCTATGCACGTGCTCTCCCTGTCCATTCGCGCCCTTAAACCTAGCCTGTTTTCCCAAGCGTACTTCTTGTGTAAATTCTGTCAAGTGTTCTTTGATCAACAAGAGGTGGCTGAGTTTAAATTTTTATGTTATCCCAAGGGATCATATCTGAATAGAATTCCACTACCAATCAAGATCTTGAAGGTGACCTTGACTTTGGAAGAGAAATCGATGGGTAACTAAACCCCACCACATGCGAGGGTAGGAGTAGGAGTGGTGAAGGATGGTGGACCTAGCAAAAGAGAGTCAAAGAGAAGAAAGGTGGATTAAGTTCAATGAGGCATTGAGAGGAATTTAGAGAAGTAGCGCGATATTGCAGAATGGATGGCATGGTGGAGAGAGATGGTTTGTGAACTATTTGGAGCTCAAGTAGAGGATGCAGATCTTGAGCATCTGGAATTCCCCCATTTCAGAAAGCATGAAAGGGAACCATCATCAAAATATTATAAGAGCACATTGGAAGAGACTACATGGGTCATGGGAATGCATGTAGATCTACCTAGCGACCTAGCCCTCGCATTTGGTTTTCACATTTCTAGTACAACCAGTAGTTAGCAAGCTAGTTTAGGTAGTAGAGTAGCAAGAGGTAAAGTTGACTTATCACCAGGGTTAGGCGTAAATCAAATCGTAAGTAAATTTATGGCTAGGAAGATGTCTTCCTTTTTGTTTTGAGGTCCAGTTGGGTACCTTTTTAGGTGCTTCATTGGCACAGAACACAAGCATGTAAAAATTTAGAATCACTTATGGGAGTAGTGCAACTTCGCAGACTATGGGAGTCTATTTTATCACCACTGTTAGGACACAAGGCATTGCATCCTCTGATTCAAATTCTTGTTAGAGGGGGAGGATCAGGAGGCACAAGTGGCTCAGGATCTGGTGGATCTAGAGACAGAGGTAACACATGAGGTTTTAGATATGGTGGGCATGGTCCTCACCAACCCCAGAATATTTACATGGATATGTCACTTCATCTTCCAAAGTATAGGGGAATAGAAGATGATGCTGAGCATGTCCATATATGTGAGATACTATGGCATTCGAAAGGAATTACAGCTTCAAAGCACAAGGCCACTTAATTTGTAACTATGTTGTAGGGATGCACACATAACTAGTACATGAAGTTTGACCCAGATCAGACTTATGTGGATTATATGGTGTTATGAGATGCTTTCCTTAAAGAATTTTATATCCTTGAGTTCAATTAAAAAAGTATAAGTAGCTCAAGGATATAAATCAGGGTACTACTGAGAGTGTCTGGTAATATGATGCTCATTTCAAAATATTTTTTTCTAAACTATCTTATGATATCCATGCAAGTAAACATGCACAGTGGTTCATCAGAGGCCTGATCACACCTTTTAGGAGGGAACTCTCACATAAGAATTATATATACCCGCATGAGTCGCTTGAAGTAGCTTTACGCGCTAAGGAGGTTAGTAGCATAGACACTAGAGTGAGCCCATTCTTGGAAGCTTAGATTGTAAAAACATCAAAACAATTGGAGAAACTATCAACCAATAAAATACATGAGACATGCACTAGAATTTGGTGCACAGATTATGAAGTTGAGGGGCATACAAAGGATAGTTGTCCTTGTAGATTGGTGTGCTCCTTGTTATTGGATTGTGAGATATGTCATTTAGACCATGATGCGAGATACTTTCCATTGTTGCAATGCACGATAAGAAAGAACGTGTCCTACTACTATAATATTTTCTGGTCCACAACTCACAGTACTGAAGATTGCAGGTTGATTGATCAGATCCATGATGCCATTGATATTGTGTATGATAGACTGGAGTTGCAAATAACTATAAGAACAAAAGTGATAAACATGATCATGATCACACTCAAGGGTGTTATGATCATAATGAAGGGCACTTTGAAGGAGGCCATGGTAGAGGTCAAGGATACCATGGTGGATTTAGAGGTTGAGGCCACGGTGGTGGACGAGGTGAGTTCCCTTATGAAACAAGTTATACATGTGGATCTCTTAACCATTATAGGTGTGAGTGTCCTCAAAACATTACTTGTTCTTCGTGTGTAAATAATCATAACTATGAAGAGTGTCTAGACTTATATGACCATCTGAGAAAGAAGTAAAAATTGGATAACAATTACGCAAGGATGGTTAGAGTACAACACACTGTGGAAAAGTAATGGATGTTGAATTTAGCACCAGATCTTGAGATGGTACCTATGAATATTACTACACAGGTTGAGGTTGTGCGTGCGAGAGAAATGCTGAAACACAAGCCTACCATTACTAAGGAGGAGGTTTTACATGTAAAATATCTAGACCCTACACATCAGAAGGAGGGTTATCTAGAAACCATGGAGGTACTTAGAAATTTGTAGGGTAAATACAATGTTTAAAGGAATAGTCGTGAAAGTTTAAACATGAGAAGGCAGATGAGACTTTCTAGTTAGATGTTGATGATCTGAAGAAAGTATGCAAGATTTTGCGTTAGGAGAAAATTATTTCATTACTAGGGAGTTGGTTATAGGAAAACACTCTATACACAGGTATTGAGAATGGATGGCATATTTTGCATACTAATCTCCCTCCTCATAGTTTGGATTATGATAAGGAAATCACACTAAATGTTTTTGTGGATGGATGGATTTTCAGCAATATTTTGATTGACACAGGTGCGGAATTGAATGTTATTACTTTAGATGCATGACTTTAGATGGGTAGACCTCCATTACAGCCATCTTCCAATGCAATATATATAGAAAATCTAACTAAGGCCACTCCAATTGGAGTCTTGAATGATGCATCCATTACTATACATGGGGTCAAGTTTATTGGGGACGTTGAGTTCTTAACACTTGCAAAATCGGACAGGTTCCCAGTGTTACTTGGATGCACTAGGTACCATGCAAATAATGTTGATCTACGGTTTAATAAGGGATATATTAGTTTTGAGAACAAGGAAGAATAAGTTATTATCCATTTGATAGATAGAAAATATGCACCTTATGTTGAGCCCTTAAGCAAAGAAGATCTAAATAGAATTTATGTTCACACCACCTAAGACCCAGAAGTACTTGAGCCATCTAAGGAAGGATTTCTCTAGTGGCATGATGCAAATTCCATCAGTGATACTACAATTATTTCTTGTGAGAATTGGGCACATGACACCTATGAGATGGTTAGGTGTGAGGTAAGAAGCAAAACTACATACGTAAGCAGGTTGCACTGTGTTAGGTGGTTAGACAATAAGTCTGTACCCTGGTACATTGGTGAAGGAAACCCCGAGGTATTCCTACAAGCCATGGAAGTACAGTGGAAGGATCAGGTGGAGATAAGGAACATGTTATTTTATGCCTTATGTGAGACAACGATGTACTAGTGGATGGTAAATAGGGATAATCTCATAGAATGGAGAGAGGTGAAAATTGATCTATCAGCAATGTTTCTAAGAAGTAATGGAATGTAGTCATTTTTATACCCTTAGAATAATAGTATAATCCTATGCGTGTCAACCTATCACCCAGCGGGAACTGGGTGCTCACCCAAGGCACATGTGGGTGTCGAGTCTCTCCTTTATGTGAGTCTTGTGAGAATGCATCATCTTATGACATGTATTCAAGTGTAAGTGAATATAAAATAACCATGCATCATTATGAGAACCTAAAAGGAGTTTTCATCTCATTTCATCTAGAAAAGAGAAATAACAACATATGGAAATGATCCATACATAAAGGAAATGCATAAAGATTATACTCATGAACACATGTATGATTCAGAACAAAGCCTTATATTCATATTAGCATGTTTAATAACCACATTACATCCCATGAAATCATAATAAACCCTCATATAATAATGCATAGTTGAGTCATGCATCAAAACTACACTATGTTCATCACATTACAAAGAAGAGTGCAAACCCATCCCTCTAAATGTGCCATCACTCCTATAATTTCTCTAATCCCATCCCATAGTATTCTCCATTATATTTCTGCAAAGCTTCACCTCTCTTCCACCAATCTACCACACTAATCACTCTATATCTTTTTTCTACACATCTACACATCGCCATTTCCACCATCCGTGCCCCTCAATATATAGCTTTCCTACCTCCACTTCCATGCCTTCTGAGGTAACAAATCATATGCCAAGTTTCCAAGTAGTCCTCTAATGGAGCATGCCTCCTTTGATCCAAGCTCTCCACTTTGTGCAATGATGGTCTTCTGGAACCTTCCATTACATGCATGGAATATTCCCCTTTTGATCCTACATTCGTAAGGTTGGAACCTTATCCACTCCACATGCTAGAAGGGTCATGATTTTCTCGTGTGCTAGCTAGGACACCGAATACAGATAATTCCAAAACATGTCTTTCCTTACACGTGCATTCCGTGTATTCTGCAAAACCCTACTAGAATCTTTCCCTGTGTGCCTTCAACCCGTGCGATCTTCTTTAAATAGGTCCTGTGTACCTTCTTGTACTTAGCCAATATTTTGGGGCCCAACATAACCCCACACTACGCCTATTCTCCTTCCTCATAAACACTTTTCAATAGAATAAAGAATGGCAAACTCTTACAATGGTTGGAAAGAAAGAATAAAGGAATGAAGAATTGGGAGAAAGAATGAAAGAATGGGGAACTTGTTTATTACTGGAGGAGGAGAGGGGAATCCTTTCATATTTTAGCCTCTAACTTATCCCAAGCATCAACCTCATTCTGAGCTTGTTGATAGAGGTCAACCACTAGGGAAATCACTTCCTCAAAACTCAACTCCTCCCCTTTGGCACTCATGTTGTCGAAAACATCATCCAATTACTTTCCAAAGTCTTCAAGCGCATCCATCATGTAGGTGATTTGGGGGTATAACTCCTTCAGTTGGCTTTTGATCGATCCTTGTAAGGTCTCAATTACATCTGAATTCTTCTCCACCTTGGCCAAGATGTTATCTCTTTCCGCTTTATTCCCCTTATTTTTCTCTTGGAATTCCTTGAGTTCTATTTCATGGGTGGTAACTAAGATACTTTCCACTCTATCCCTATCATGAAGTTTTCATATGCAACTTCATCGGCTTGCGTGACAGCCTTTACTTCTGCCAGAATTTTAGTGTATCAAGCCACAATCTTGACAACCTTCATTTCTCTTGGCGTGCATGCACCTCCTCTATGGATTCTAAATAAATTGGTCACCTCTCCATTGTGAGAATGTGAGTTAGATCCTCTAGACATTGCAAGGCTGATTCATACTTCTGATAGAACAGTACCAAGTCAAGGTGCTTGAGGAAAATTACATCTGTAATCATCTCCACCTTCTTGGAGACTTCACACACCTTAGATTTTTCTTCTTTGAAATTATGTCTCAACTGAGCACTGATCAGCTCCTCTTACTTGAGGTCTTTTCTCTTCTCCATGAGCTCCTTAATTTTATTCTCCAATTCCTCCTCCGAGAATCTTACTCTATCATTTCTCCTAAACAGTTTGGCCTCAATTTTGACTAAACAATTGTTAAGCACATTACAAACCTGTTCATCTGATATCTATTGAGACTTCACCAATAGATTTATTCCTTTGGTTTTTGGCACCTTCATTAGTGATCTTTGACTTACCTCAAATTTTGGTTCATCCACATGGGACTTAAATGCCAAAGATAACATCTTTCTTGTCTATGGGTATGCGCCTTCCTCATTAAATGATGAAATAGCTAGGAGATGCTCTAATGGTATGGTGCTTTGGAAGAACGCGCGTATCACCTTGTTAGGATCATCAATGTATCCCGTACCCTTCCACTATGTAACCACTACACATTTCCCACCTATTCGCACAACTTTGGGGAAGCTCACAGCCAATTTGGGATCCCCAGCCATTCTGTCATACTCCTTCCCAATGCTTTGTTCTTCTATCTCCTTTATAATCTTGCCCACCCTTCTCTCCAACTCATGTTCTACAAAATTATTAATGATGCCTATCACTTCTCTCTCAGTGGTTATCTCTACTTGCTCCTTGGTGAGGCTTGGGGTTCTTTTTCCTTGAGCCTCATCTTCTTCCTTATCACTCTTCTCCTCATCTTTCTTGTTATACTCCTATTCACTTCATTCTTCCTCAGAATAATGTACATCATAGAATTGATGGTCTTCACCTCATTTAGGCTCATCATCATCCTTTTCACCAATGTAGGCATCTAGAATCTATTGGGATTTAATAATGTTCACACCAAGGGGGTGAATGTTAGGAATGAATGGTGTTCACATTTTTTAATATGTGCAATTATATTATCAATGATGATGGAACAGCTACATATTTGCACAGTACGAACACAGAATAATTATTAATTCTCAATATGATATTCAGATACAAGTGGCTATTATATAGCCATAAAGGTAGGTAAACAACTTCCTAGAAAATAGGAAGTGAGTAGAACAATAAACCCGTATTGATATATTGTTATATAATTGTTATAACAATATATCAACAACTTACAAACAAATTACTCTATGAGTAATTATACAATCACATCACACATATATAATTATATTATCATTGATAATATAATTGCACATATTAATAATGTGAACACCATTCATTCCTAACATTCACCCCCTTGGTGTGAACATTATTAAATCCCAATATTCACCCCCTTAATGTGAACACGAAGAAGAACCATATTCACAGAAATTGAACCACCTCCTGAAAGCACTTCTTAGACCAGGTACAGACTCCATAGATTATCTCTTTACCCTCGTAAAGGCGTAGTGTCGAGCTGAATTATGCAAGAATTCTCCCTTCCTCTTTGGGTTCCTGTGGGACTTTCCCTTCCTCTCTGGGGCGCCCGAATTCTGAATCTCCAAGATCCACAAGCTTCACACTAGCTGGATAACCATCCCTTGAATCTACCTCGAAATCTTCTCCTGCTCCCAAAAGTGAGTATTCTGACAACATGACTCCTCCAAAAAGTTCTGAAAAGGGTTTATTCAGAAAACCATCACTCTGCAAAACAAGAACACTGAAAATGAAAAAACCACACTGCACACATGTCACCAGATCAGTATGCGGCCCCTTCGTTGGCAACTGATGAGAGGACGCTGCTTGTCCTCCATCCTCCTGTGCCTCCATCCTCGGATTATCTGCTGCTAACTCAGCCGAATGTGATCATGGGGCTCAAAATTATATACTATAATCAGACGTCGGATTCCACCGAAAATGCGTCTGTGAGGCAAAATTTTTTTTTTTATATTTTTGGACTTTTACAATGACACGACTTTTGAATTTTTGACGATGATGCTACTATATGACTAGACACTCAACGCAACAAATAATGACTTATGTTTATTGACTACGAATTAAAAAATATTTTAATTACACAACACTTGACTTTAACACATTTGACTCGATATTGATTTTGATACTGATACAAGAATGACAAAAAGACCCAAATGTAATAAGACTACACTTAAATTTCACAATGATATTTTTAAATTTTGAATACCAAATATTTAAATTGACCAAAGTAACACCGAACACTCACTAAGAATGACAACATCCTAATATAAAGACTTACAATACACTATAACAAAATGACTCAAAATAAATCTTAGATCGAACTATTTAGACTTTGACAAAAAAAATACTTATTATAAACAAAAGACTAAAAATACCTATACACGACCAGACGAAGATATGCTGAGTGTCAGTGAGACGTGCCAGCCATACGTCGAAGTGTGAATGTAATACGGTAACAAACTGATGGAGTCCACGTTAGAGGTGATTCGATGGAGGATCTACAGCTTTGAATGGCTGACTGTTGAAATATCCAGGACTAATATTTGTTGATCATATTTTCCAGATACATGCAGACCTTTGTGCTACCATGCAAGTTGAATGTGATTGCATACGTGTGTTTTGTGGAATGAGAAAAAAATATCGTCGAGCCCGCCACGTTTTTTTTTCCTTTTTCTTTGCACAGGAATCGAACTCGAGTCAGATTGTGAGATCCGCTTCGTATGGATCAGCCTTGGTCAGATTTTTTGGTTTGAACAAACCACATGAATAGAAAACCACAAACTGATCACAAGACTATTCAATAATAGAAATACAGTCAGCAAAGGTGATTCCAATCAAAAAAATGCTTCACACTACTGTCTAAAATTTCATTTTATATAGACTGCGATTCTCTGTTGAGCATTGGCGTTTTCAATATATTTATAAATATATATAATGATACACTTCCTTGGCTTGATCAAGATTTCCCTCTCCCACTAAAAACAATTTTTTAATCTGCAAGTTAAAAAGAACATTCACTGGCCGATTTGAATGATGCAATGTTGACAGATCCCACAAATCTTTAAACAACAATCAATATAAATAAACTTATTCAGAAACTATCCTAAATGAATCTTAAACGCCGGTCACTTGACTGTATACAAAGTTCCAGCTCGCATTACTCGGGGCAAGCTAAGAATAAAAATTTCCCCTCTAAATAATTTATTCTTCCATCAAGAATAACTCACTCTGATGGCAAATGAAAATTACACACTAGAATTTGCAGCGAGATCAGAGTGAGACGTTAAACAAATAACTAAAAAATGATATTAAATATTCTCCATTGAGTATGCAAAGGATCAAATATGCTCTGACACCAGATGATAGAACAACTACATATTTGCACAGTACGAACACAGAATAATTATTAATTCTCAATATGATATTCAGATACAAGTGGCTATTATATAGCCATAAAGGTAGGTAAACAACTTCCTAGAAAATAGGAAGTGAGTAGAACAATAAACCCATATTGATATATTGTTATATAATTGTTATAAAAATATATCAACAACTTACAAACAAATTACTCTATGAGTAATTATACAATTACATCACACATATATAATTATATTATCATTGATAATATAATTGCACATATTAATGATGTGAACACCATTCATTCCTAACATTCACCCCCTTGGTGTGAACATTATTAAATCTCAATATTCACCCCCTTAATGTGAACACGAAGAAGAACCATATTCACAGAAATTGAACCACCTCCTGAAAGCACTTCTTAGACTAGGTACAAACTCCATAGATTATCTCTTTACCCTCGTAAAGGCGTAGTGTCGAGCTGAATTATGCAAGAATTCTCCCTTCCTCTTTGGGTTCCTGTGGGACTTTCCCTTCCTCTCTGGGCGCCCGAATTCTGAATCTCCAAGATCCACAAGCTTCACACTAGCTGGATAACCATCCCTTGAATCTACCTCGAAATCTTCTCCTGCTCCCAAAAGTGAGTATTCTGACAACATGACTCCTCCAAAAAGTTCTGAAAAGGGTTTATTTAGAAAACCATCACTCTGCAAAACAAGAACACTGAAAATGAAAAAACCACACTGCACACATGTCACCAGATCAGTATGCGGCCCCGTCGTTGGCAACTGATGAGAGGACGCTGCTTGTCCTCCATCCTCCTGTGCCTCCATCCTCGGATTATCTGCTGCTAACTCAGCCGAATGTGATCATGGGGCTCAAAATTATATACTATAATCAGACGTCGTATTCCACCGAAAATGCGTCTGTGAGGCAAAAATATTTTTTTTATATTTTTGGACTTTTACAATGACACGACTTTTGAATTTTTGACGATGACGCTACTATATGACTAGACACTCAACACAACAAATAACGACTTATGTTTATTGACTACGAATTAAAAAATATTTTAATTACACAACACTTGACTTTAACACATTTGACTCGATATTGATTTTGATACTGATACAAGAATGACAAAAAGACCCCAAATGTAATAAGACTACACTTAAATTTCACAATGATATTTTTAAATTTTGAATACCAAATATTTAAATTGACCAAAGTAACACCGAACACTCACTAAGAATGACAACATCCTAATATAAAGACTTACAATACACTATAATAAAATGACTCAAAATAAATCTTAGATCGAACTATTTAGACTTTGACAAAAAAATACTTATTATAAACAAAAGACTAAAAATACCTATACACGACCAGATGAAGATATGCTAAGTGTCAGTGAGACGTGCCAGCCATACATGGAAGTGTGAATGTAATACGGTAACAAACTGATGGAGTCCACGTTAGAGGTGATTCGATGGAGGATCTACAGCTTTGAATGGCTGACTGTTGAAATATCCAGGACTAATATTTGTTGATCATATTTTCCAGATACATGCAGACCTTTGTGCTACCATGCAAGTTGAATGTGATGGCATACGTGTGTTTTGTGGAATGAGCAAAAATACCGTCGAGCCCGCCACATTTTTTTTTCCTTTTTCTTTGCACAGGAATCGAACTCGAGTCAGATTGTGAGATCCACTTCGTATGGATCAGCCTTGGTCAGATTTTTTGGTTTGAACAAACCACATGAATAGAAAACCACAAACCGATCACCAGACTATTCAATAATAGAAATATAGTCAGCAAAGGTTATTCCAATCAAAAAAATGCTTCACGCTGCTGTCTAAAATTTCATTTTATACAGACTGCGCTTCTCTGTTGAGCATTGGCATTTTCAATATATAAAAATATATATAATGATACACGTCCTTGGGTTGATCAAGTTTTCTCTCTCCCACTAAAAACAATTTTTTAATCTGCAAGTTAAAAAGAACATTCACTGGCCGATTTGAATGATGCAATGTTGACAGATCCCACAAATCTTTAAACAACAATCAATATAAATAAACTTATTCAGAAACTATCCTAAATGAATCTTAAACGCCGGTCACTTGATTGTATACAAAGTTCCAGCTCGCATTACTCGGGGCAAGCTGAGAATAAAAATTGCCCCTCTAAATAATTTATTCTTCCATTAAGAATAACTCACTCTGATGGCAAATGAAAATTACACACCAGAATTTGCAGCGAGATCAGAGTGAGAAGTTAAACAAATAACTAAAAAATGATATTAAATATTCTCCATTGAGTATGTAAAGGATCAAATATGCTCTGACACCAGATGATAGAACAGCTACATATTTACACAGTATGAACACAGAATAATTATTAATTCTCAATATGATATTCAAATACAAGTGGCTATTATATAGCCATAAAGGTAGGTAAACAACTTCCTAGAAAATAGGAAGTGAGTAGAACAATAAACCCGTATTGATATATTGTTATATAATTGTTATAACAATATATCAACAACTTACAAACAAATTACTCTATGAGTAATTATACAATTACATCACACATATATAATTATATTATCATTGATAATATAATTGCACATATTAATGATGTGAACACCATTCATTCCTAATAGAATCTCCATCCCTTTTGAGTCTGCCTCATCCGTCACCTTCTACTTATTCTTTACCGGAGATTCTAGTAAAGGAGATTCTTCTTTTTCCTTTTCCTTGACAAGCGACCTCTTCGTTGGTAAATCTTCATGGGTGAGGTGCTCTTTATGCTCTGACACGTCTTCTTCTGAGTTATTTTCCTTGGTAGGAGGCTTCTTTCTTTATACATTCTAGTGTGTTGGTCCAAAAATCTATCAAGGGGGTAGATCTATGGATAGATAGGCTAAAAATGTGTAATGCATAGCCCCTCTTTGAGACAGCAAAGTGAAACTGTTTTATTGCTATTCTACCAACAAGAATCTGTGCAAGTCTTATAGTATTCTTCCTTGAGAGGGTTTTAGGATCTCATTCCAGTAGAGTTAGTTTTGATGAATAACAGAAAGGAATGAAGGAATGAATGGAAGGAAGATGGATCTGAGTGGAGAAAAGAAATGAATTCCAAAGCAGAAAAATCAAAAGATTTATATTTTAGGTTGGTAGTAAATAGATCCAAACTTACTCACATTAACAAACAAACCAATACTAATAAACAAATGACAAAAGCATAGGTGAATCTAATAGAATAAGCATGCAGATCTAACTTAAGAAAGATCTAACACGTAACACAAGAATTAAACACAAAGTCTCAATTTTGTATTAATAATGTTCTATTACAAGAAAGGTCAAAGTCTTTCTCTCCTCACTCTATTTTTCATACAAATTTGCTCACACTGGATACTACAAGTATCCAAGTATTTATAGAAGGAGAAGGAGAAAGAAGGCAAAAAGGAGCCAACAACTATTTACAAAATATCTAAAAGTCAAATGTTGACTTTAGGGCAATTTTGTGGATGACAACATCTCATGGTGCAACATGGATGATGTCATCATTTGTGCTAACATTGTTTTAAATATTTTTACAACAAATGGGATTTATCCCATGAGGAAGGAACCTATTCGTCGTCATACCTTGGCTAGAAAGGAATGTCCTACTTATGCTCAGGAGAGGAAATGTGAAATTGAGCTTCGATACTCCATGAACTTGTTGACCATTACTTGAAGTTGATCTTGAGCTAGACCCTTGGTGTGATCCCTGATGACTTCACAAGTTTTCCATTCATCTCTGAGTCTTTTTGGGAGTTTGAAGTATTCATTATTTGCCTCCATTAGGTATCCAACAAAGTTGTAGTAGGCCAAAAGGTTATTGATAGATTCTTTATCAAAAGTGGCCTCTGACGCTAAACCCTGTGCCGCAATTTCCTTGAAAATCTAAATAGTATCATCTTCCTTCCTCAATGCGTATGATGGGCTGAGAAAACTTGGAGACATCCGTAAGATGATTTGCTCCATTTGATGCATTGCATAATGAGATTCCTCCTTGATTTTGTCTATTTTTTCCAAGACAAACTACATGTAGTCAACCCGATAGTCTAAAGCAGCAAGGACTTTGTTGGTTGCTTGCGGGTGATAAAAAATGCCGAATTTTACCAAGTCATCGACTAGGTAGTTGAGCATCTTCTGGAATGTCTCGTGTTACAACCTGGCATGGTCCAACTCTTTGGAGATAGGTCCTGCTATTAGCTAGAGTTCCTTGTTAGCTTGATCTATATTTTGATAGAGCTCTATGAACTTTGTAATCACTTCCTCACTATCATTGAGGATTTTCTCTCTCTAAGTGGACACTACTATACCTTTCTCAATGATCTTGGCATACTCATTTATCTTCTCTTGACTAATAACTTCAAGAGGGTCGGTGATAGTCATAAGAGGGGAACTGCCCATCTTTTGCAGGGCTTGGAGAAGATGATTGTTTTTCTCTTTTAATATTCTCTTCTCTTCCTTTGCTTCTTGAAGATTTTTGCAAAGGGAATTCACTGTGGATAAGGCCTCTCCTTGAAGACTCTCTAATGATGTTCCCATTTTGACCTAAGTCACTATAAAATATGTAGGATACAGATATTTTTTCTCCTTTGTGGGATCAGGGTTTGCGATCTCCATAACTCTTTCACTTGAAGCGCTTTGAGAGAAGCAGGTTATAGCCTTTTGCTTCTTAGCCCCTTTAGTTGGAATAACGGAGAAGTCCATAGGTGCAATAGGGACTTTACCCTTGTGCTAGCTCAGGTGTTCGGAGATCCATTTTGGACTTAGGGGAGTGGGACCAGAGGAAGAGGAGGAAACGGGGGTGGAAGAAGGAGCAACTATAGTAGACACAGTGAAATGCGTCGAGACACTTGGTGGTGGCATCGAGAAAGAAGCGAACACTCTAATGCTCACGGGGGTAGGAGTAACTATAGGAGAAGAAACCGTGGGAGCGGAAGGGATCTGAGAGATGAGGGAAGAAATGTTGGGGGACAGATCTATGAGGGAAGAGAAGATGGAGGAAGTGGAAAGGGGAATGGTAAAATACAGGGGAGAAGACACAACCAAAGGAGTGGTTAGTTGAGCGACATGAGGAGGGGAAGGAGGAGTGGGAGATGGGATGGTGGGAACCTCACTAGTTGTAGTAGTGGAAAAATCCTTAGTGGATGTGCCCATTGGAGCACTTACCGCTTCTTCTTCTCTTGGAGATATTAGGCTTACTACCTGCTCCTCGGCAGTGGAGGGAGGGCTCTCAAGAATTTCCTTTTGAGCAGTGCTTATCTCTCCCTCTTTATCTTTTCCTTTGCCTTTAGGCAAGTGCTTCAGCTTGGTGGGTGCATTACCCAAGGGAGACGTGGTAAAGTCTACTCCAAGGTAGATGAGACCATTTTTCTTGTACCAATACTCAATACGCTACAGAGTGCCTTTGACCCTTTCCTCAATAGTCTGAGGTGCCTTGTTTCTATCAATTTTAGGAAATGGCCAATTGTCCCCATCCATGTCTAGATAAACCTGATCAACTTCTTGATCAGTTGCTTGGAAACCCTTTAGGATGATGGCCACACCGTATTGAATGATCTCTGCTAGGGCCAGGTGGGAGTGATCCTTTCGTTTGAGCTCGAATTCGTGATATAGATCGATGTAGATATATTCGATCTGAGGGATGTGAATTGGATCAATCTTTTCTCTTGGGAGGCAATCACAAGGATCAAAGGTTAGCCTCACTGGGAAATTATGCTTCAAATTGAGTAATTCAAGCTCTGCAAACATCTCACGGGCTTTGCTCCATGAAGTGCAGGTGTACCTACCCACTATGAGGGGGAATGGAGTCCCACCCTCCTTCCTTTTCAAACATTTCTCATGGTACGTGATGAGCTATCTAGAAAGCTCCAACAGGATCAGCTTGGGTTCCGCATACCTTGGTAATTTGGTGGGCTCTCCCAAGAAGTTAATGGCTCTAAGATAGGTGAAAGTGGGGATTTGCGTGAATAACGCTACCCACTTCTCTATGGTAGTGACCATGCTTTTGGTCATCCAACCATGAGTCATGTTGGGCCTAAAGAGACAGATGACGCCATAGAAGAAGATGTCATTGACTTTGTTGAATTGGGCTATGCTATTTTCTTGTCTTAACTTTGGATAGTACTCATATATTTTGAGCTAGGGCCATACCCCATATAGATTAAATGTTGGGTAGTCCCTCTCTGAGGTAACAACATATACCACACAAGACTTCATATAGAACCTCCCAGTTGTTGAAAGTTGTTGAAGTTACTCTGAGATCGTACTGCTGATAATCTCTCCCCATTTGAAACATTGATCAGGAACATTTTTACTCATGGTTTCTAAATATCAGAGCATCCATTTGTGAAAGTAATGGGTATTGGGGAGCCCAAATACCCTACTCAGGAAGGTGATGGTGTCACTCAGCTCCTTTGAAAAGTCACTGCGATGAATGACTTGTGGACACTTACTTGTCACCTTCTCGTTCTTGAGGTACACCTCATTCATCAGCTCCATTCATTTGTCCTCATTTTCATTCCATGTCTTCATGCAGTCATCTTGGCTTACCGCTAAAAAATGTCAGTGGTGAGGGATACCCAACATGATCTCAAAATGTTAGGCCGTGAGGTTGATTATTACCTTGCCCTTCTCATTTTTGACACATATTGTGTCTTTATTATAACAACGGCCCACCAACATCATGAACTCGTTGTTGATTACACTTACGGGGATCCCTGCAGAAAAGTGCAGACCACTACCAAACAATTTATCCATCCATGTGCTACCTGTGACCTTCTTGGTTCTGGCCCAGAAGTCCTCCATTTCAATGTGCCAGAGTTCTAAATCTCTAATATCTAGATGACATTCTACAAGAGATTCAGGCATCCTAAGCCTTTGGTATTTATATTTCATTTCTTCTTCTGTTAGATTGGCTTTACCCTTGGACTTAGTTGGCTTCTTACTCGATGAAGACATGTGTGGATCTGAGTTCAGTTGTTGATCTACAAGAAGAATCAGGGAAGTCCATCATAGAAGAGCCATGTTAGCTGTTAAGTCGTCCATCAAATCTTACATAATGAAGAGTTATCAATTTACAAGCCTCTGGGTGCAAGGCACAGTTCTACTGCAGGCTGCAGGGTCTCAGAAAAGTAAGGTGCACTTTGCGAAAGTGTTGCATGGGAGAAAATAGTGCCAAAAGGGGCGTAGGGAGGGGAAAGGCTACACATAACATTCAAATGTTGGTGTTGAAGGATGTGCACCTGTGCCATTAGAATTCCTTTTAACTGGGGTGTATACATGGTTGGTGTTGCAAGGTCCCAGGATGCACCCTTTGCAAGATGTGGTAGATGTTACATGAGAGTGAGGTGTGCCAAGGGTTTAGTTTACGCAGTGTGGGAAAGATTTGCACAACATGAAGTGGTGTTGCTATTGTTTTAGCGCCAACACTTGCACCTTGGGAAATTTATAATTTTTATAAGGTGTGGGAAATGTTTATGTTTCCTGGAAGGACAATGCTCCTGTGGCGCGACTGTGTTTGGTGTAACAAGAATGGATCTTGTGTTGAAGGAAAAACAATGGGTTTGATTCGTAAAAATTTCATGATTTTCACTCTTTTGGCTCAAATTTTGATGGCAAGGGGAAAATTTTTAGCACAACAAGGAATGAGTTCTTCGTGGCAGAGGTCTTCTAGATTTGTAGATCTGGAAGGAGGAGAAGGGGTTTTGGAGTTGAGTATTTGGATTTACAAAATGGGTTGGGATTGCATTATCTTCTTAGGTTCATTATTATTTTTAAAAATCCTAACCACCTAAACCAATCATAAAAACCACAACAAATCCACAAGGAGGGAAAGGGCCATTTACCAGGAATATATAAAATAGAGGAGATGATGTGGGGTCCATGAATGCGATAAATGGCAACATGCAGGGCTGACAGGAACGCTAACAAGTACAGAGGAATAACTTTTTCACATTTTTTGAATTATGAAAATGATAGGTCAGACGCGCCTATATATAGCAAAAGGTGTAATAAATGCACCACCAAATTTTTCTATGGAGCACTTAGGGAGATGTCGACATGAAGATATTTGCACCATAGCGCAGCTTTGGAAGTGTCGACACTGCGTTTTCAGCGCAATAGCGCACTTCAGAGAGGTGCAACATTTGGAATGTTGACAAGTTGGTGCATACGCCTTGGTGCACCTGAAGGGGGTGTAACATTGAGAGGCACAACATTTAGAGGTGTAACATTTGGAGTGTTGACACTCAACAGAATGCACCAAAGGAAAAGCGGGGCATAGTTTTGGTTGATGTTTCATAAATGAAAACTACGCCCAACCTAAAAAGGTTAAAAATGACTGAGTTCTAAAAACTAGATTTTCTAGAAAGGGATTTTACACCATTTCAAACGCTAAGAGACCTCAACCGGGGACCAAAATGGAAATTTTGGTATGGTTACCTGCAAAATTGCCCTTGCCAATTTTACAGGATAATAGCTGGCTCTTTCTGGGGACTATCTTTGAGCGAAGTTTAAGGGGAGATAATCCTAGATCAACATGTGCCTATCCATTGGGTTATAGAGTCAAAAACAAGGGCGACGAAAAAAAGAAAAGGAAAACACACAACCAACAGGAAGCAAACACATGCCAAGAAACAACACACAATTAAAGCAAACTGTACAAAGAAGAGAGCAAGCTCTACTTCCTGAATATTTTAAGATGTTGCCCGCTATAGGGGAGCAGGAGCTAGGTTCTATCTAGATATGAGAGATAGAAGCTATTCTCTTCGTTGAGCTGCTTGATCTTGAAAGGCCCTCTCCAAAGAGAGTCGAATTTCCCATTCTTACCCTTTGGCTCTCTTCTCTTGTCCCATAAAAGGATAAGATCTCCCAACCTAGAAATCCCTCTTCTTAGCATTTTTATTGAATAGTCTCTTGACTTGATTCTAATGTTCGGTGATCCTGTTGACCATTCTTACTCTCTTTTCCTCAAGTTTTGTTAGATACATGATCCTCTTTTCAAGAGAATTTTGGAAAGTCTCATCTTTGATCGCTCGTGCCAAGCATAGAGCAGGGATTTCTGCCGTAATGGGGAGGTCAGTGTCAATTTCATATAACACTTGAAAAGGTGACATACCGAGAGACCTCTTCGGAGTAATACGGTCTTCCCACAAAGCATCATACAATGACTTGTGCCAGGACCGTTGATTCTCATCGACTAGCTTCCGTATGATGGTCACTAGGTTCTTATTACTGGATTCTACCTGACCATTTCCTTGGGGGTAATAATCTGAGGCATGGGCCAAGGTTATCCCGTATTCATAGCAAAAACTGATAACTTCTTGTGAGGAGAAGTTAGAAGCATTATCAGCAACGACCTTGTGTGGGATGCCAAACCTCACGATGATATTTTCTTTGATGAAGTTGCAAACAACTTCAGAGAGGTGGCATTCTTGACAGGTATGGCCTCCACCCATTTGGTGAAGTAATCTGTTGTTGTTAGGACATAACTATGTCTGACACTTGATTGGGGATGTAGTGCTCTGATAAATTCAATTCCCCATTTCCTGAATGGTTCGTCAATAATGATGGGCCTGAGGGGAAAAGCAACCAATTTTGGTTTGCCGAAAAACTGTTGGCAGAGCTCACATTTTGCTACCCAGGTGGCTGTATCCTAAAATAGTGTTGGCTAGTAGTACCTGGCCCGGATGATCTTATGTGTTGTTACGGATGAGGAGAAGTGACCGCCGTAGGCCGAGTCATGAAAAATTTCAAGCAATTTGATCTGCTGCGGTTTATCAACACATCGCAAGAAGATGCCATCAATACCGCACTTGTATAAACCGTCATCCCATATGACATATCTAGCTGCCCTGAGCTTTACAGTCCGCTTCTCCTTTGAAGTTAGATGAGATGGACACTCACCATAAGTGAGAAAGAAAGTGATATCAGAATACCACTCGTCGTTGGTCGCAACAAATAGAACCATAGGTAGAGAATCAACTTTCTTCAATTTACCCTACGCTCTGTCGATGCAATCATCTTTCTCTTTGGGGACCTCTGAATCTTTGTTTTCAGCCATAAGCTGACATAGGCCCTTGCCTCTTACTAGCTTGGTTGGTTTTATGTCTAGATCATACTCTTGGACCTTTGTGATCCAATTCCCTCGTAAGCTTCCTAACTCCTGTTGAGTTAGGATAGACTTAACTGCCGTGTCAGGAACCAACACTACCGTATGAGAGTTTAGGATGTAGTACCGGAAGTTCTTGACTACTTTGACTACTGCGAAGGCATGTTTTTCTAACTGAGACATCTTCAATTCATGAAGCTTGAGAGGGGAGCTCATGAAAGCAATTGGAGATTCAACATCCTCAGAGTTCTTTTGCATTAAGATGGCTGATACAGTATGCGCAGATGCATAACTGTACATGATAAAATCCTTGGAGAAGTCAGGACATACCAGGATGGGTGCATGGGAAACGGAGGCTTTTATATCCTTGAATGATGCCTTTCCTTCTTCTCTCCACCGGAAATTTTGTGACCCTTTCATCATATTTGATATGTGACGAGTCTTTTCAGCGAATTCGGGAACAAAGCATCTGAGAAAATTCACCTTTCCGAAGAAGGAGTGAACACCGGTCTTGCTTGTGGGTAAGGTAAGGCTCTGAATAGCCTTAACCCTTTTGACATCTATCTTTGTTCCTTCCTTGCTGACAATGTGTCCCAGCAACTTTCCTTCAGTGACCCCAAAAATATACTTTTTTGGATTTAGGGAAATCCCGTGTTCTCGGCATCTAATCAATACTTGCTCCAAATGATCACAGTGATCACTTCACTTTTTAGAGAACACAGTTAAGTCATCTAGATAAACTATGATGACCTTTCCCATCATACCTTTGAATGCAAAGTCCATTGCTCGCTGAAAGGTGGCACCAGCGTTGGTCAAGCCAAAAGGCATCTTGTTGTAGGTGAATGTGCCCAGGGAGTAGTGAATGTTGTTTTGAATTGGTCTTCAGGTGAGACCTCAATCTGACTATAGCCGAAAAAACCATCAAGCATGGAAAGAATCTCTGAACTAGTTACTACCTGCAGAACTTGATCCATTATGGGTAGCAGGTAGTTGTCCTTCAAGGATGCCTGATTCAGATTGCGAAAATCTACGCATATGCGTATCTCGCCATTCTTCTTTCATACTGGTACAATGTTTGCGACCCAAGTACTATGATGGATAGGAAAGATAATCCTCACATCCAACATCTTCTGTATTTCCACCTGGATGGTACTCGAGATCTTGGGGTTATAGTGCCTCTGTTTCTGGCGAAAGGGTTTGACATCATCTTTTAACAGGATGTCATGCTGAACATCCTTAGGCTTGAAAGACTTCAGATCGGCATAAGACCATGCCAATACATCCATATATTTCTTTAGCAATTTGACAAACTTCCACTTTTCTTCAGGTGTACAACATTTCCTGATGTTCACAAACTACGGATGTTCCACAGTACCCAGGTTGACCGATTCGGTCTCCGGAGAGGAGTTAGGGTCATCTTGTCACTTCTTCTTGACAAAATGATCATGTTTGTCAAACAATCACTCCAGAGAGACTAAACCCTTTGGGATTTTATTTCCCTTGAGCTGACATATGCCATCGCCTTCTTTTGATTCGTTTTCTTGACCAACGACATATTCACGGCATGTAGAAGTAGATCCCTCAAAATGAAGCTTATTGAAGTTATCCTGCTTTTTCTAGAAAAGCAACAAGCTGATTATCATCGTTAAATACCTGCCAGTGCTGAGAATTGTCTAGCATGCTTGGGCGAAAGACTACCTCAATGGTATATGTGTTTGTTTTCAACCCTGGGTGAGGGAGCATAAGAGATGTTGAGACGGCCAATGAATCAGCCATGTCATTCTGAGCTCTTGGAACAAATTTTATTGAGAAAGCATCAAATTCCTCAATGTTTTCCCATACTGCGTTGCGGTAGTGCCTGAGTCTGTCATTCTTTCACCTGGTACACCCCTTTTACCTGGTTGACGATCAGTTCAGTGTCACCCTTGCTTTTAGGTTCTTGATTCCTCTTTCTTTTGCATCTTTTATACCGAGTAACAAAGATTCATACTCAACAGTATTGTTTGTATTAAAAAACTACAATTTGAAAGAAAGAGGAAAAATCTCCTCTTCAGGAGATATTAGGACAGCTCCAGCACCACATCCACTTGTTGCACAACTGCCATCAAACTGCAGTGTCCATATCTTGTTAAGGTCCTCCTCCTGGATGAGAACGTCTATTTTATCAGACTCAGTGGATAAGAAGTAATTCCCCATCCCTGATGATTCGAAGAGAATTTGGGCTTTGGGGTCGTCAGAATTGGTGACTAGGTACTTATTTTGTGATTCAGGCTCTAATGTCTGCATTACACCCTTGACAGGGATTCTGGCTTTGGACCAGTCCATATGAATCTCTCCACCAACTTCTCTGCAAAAGCTTCTTCCTAGTAGAATTCCATATGCTGCTGGGATATCAGCAACGAGGATGGTCATCTTCACCCTTTTCTCTGGGAACGCTGCAAATGCGAACTGTGCGTCTTTGATCTGACCAATTAATGGAACCTGTTTGGTTTCCATGGAGTAACATCTGCCGAAAGGCTTGGTAAGAGTGAGGCCCAAAGCATGAGTGATCTTCATCGGCATGACATTATCGGAAGCCCCAGAATCAATTATGCAGTTGCTTAGTTTGTGACCATTGATTAGGAGGGAGAGATAAAAAGGTTCAATTTTACCTGATGCGGAAGTCGAGGCAACATTTATGCAAGATGCAGGAGGAGTGGAAAGGATTCCTTTCAGGGAGACAGGAGAGGGGATGATAGCTTGGCTTTGGATATACTTGGTCAATCTTACAAGCTGCTCAGGGTTAGACTGAAGATATTCAGCTTTAGACATTTGAATCTTGGTCTTTTTAGCGTGATCGACTATGTCGAATGTGACCAAGGGTTGCGTTGATGAAGGAATGAGTCCCTCACTTCACGATGGTAGGGTAGGGTTACTGGTCTTTATGGAAATAGAAGAAGGCTGATTTGGAGGAGAGATGGGAGGAAAAGATTTCTTCGTAAAAGGCTTAATAGGAGGTTGAGAAGGAAGAGGATTACCTCTTTTAGCAATGGTTGGAGGCGTGTTTGACACAGCCTTCTCTTTTTGTATCCTGGCAGTAACTTCTGCTTCTTTTCCTTGGGAGCGGGTGAAAACAACATATGACTATCTGCTTGCATACCCTTGGGTACCCTCTTCTTCATCAGACTCTTCATCTTCAAATTCCATATACCCGATTGTAGAGTCGTCAGTCGGTTCACCGACATCTTGATCATCTTCACCTTGCGATGAAGGTTCTTCATAAATTTTCTCCTCTTCTTCGATCTTGACCAGGGCATTGACCAGAGGGGCCTCAAGTGCTAACCTTGGAGCAGTAGCAGGTAAACGTAGACTTTGTGGGGTGTTTTTGGGAGTGAAGTTCCTTTGTGGAATATCCTATTACGGAGTGGAGGATGAAGCTTGAGCTAATTACTTCTTTAATGCGAGCAAGTCATTTGCCATCTTCTGGAATGCCGGATCTGATGAAGTGGCTTGAGAAGGAGTTGAAGCCTTAGGTTTGGATGGCTCTCATTTTAACTCGCTAGATATAAGCAGGTTGTCTTCTATCTGAATGGCCATAGCTTGAGCGAGGACTAAGGTGGTGATTTGTTCTTGTAAGAGTAAGAAACTTACTCTTGAGCTCATGGCATTCACAAAGAAACACTTTTGATTTTCTGGTGTTGGCAACATGGCAGGTGGCACACGGTTAATCAGTGAATTGAAACGGGTGATAAAATCACGCATGGTTTCATTGGCTTCCTTCTTCAAGTGAGTGATCTTTGAAAGTAACGCAAATGCGTCCTTTGAAGGCTTATACCAGTCTTCAAATGCAGTTCGTAATGTGGCTCAACTGGTGATAGATTCGGTCGGCAAGTGTTGGAACCACTCTGCTACGGGTCTTTGCAAGGTCTCTAGAAAGAGGCGTACCGACATGTCTTCATGGGTCACATCTAGGATGCTACATGACATAATGAATGTAGATATATGTGAATCCATGTACTTTGATTTCCACTCCCATCAAATCTTGGGAAATTCTTGCAGTTTCCATGAGGGAGCGCGTGAACTGGATGTGGTAATGTGAAAGGGCCCATAGCATTTCCCCATGGTACTACCATTTGAAAAGTTGGAAAGAGGACATGCAAGCTAGAAGTGCGGTTCCAATGAGTAACAGAGCACTGCAAAGGGATGTGGAGGCTCCTTGTGAAAATTGGTTCTTTCGTGGGGGCGAGGCACTTCTGGCTGACTGATCAGCTGAACTCAGTGATGAGAAGCGTGCTGGTGTAATACTGAAGTTATGCCTTTGAAGTAGATCAAAAATAGGATCAACTTCTCCACGAGCTCTCCTGCTATGGGTAAATGGCTCACCCGCCAGTGTATCTTTTCAGATCTACAGTGATTTTTAGAGCAGATTTATGAAACTCTTTTTGTTTGTACTTGCTGATTTTCTGATTTTTCTGACAAAAATCAGCAGCATGTACTTTCCTAAATATTTAATTTTATCCCTCTTTTGAAAACCGATTGCGGTTTAATGACGAAGATTAATGAGGATAAAATAATGGTTAACTTAGTAAGCTGATTTTCGGATCTTAGATTTGACTTTTTTGCAAGGGTTTGAAAATATTTGTAAAACTATCAGAATCTCAGATCTATGGAAATATACGGGTTTCTATAAAAACTCAGTGAACTAAAGGTTTCTAACTGGTCCAGATCTATGGATCTCTTAAGAAAATTTTCAGTTTGGGTCACTTTTGCAAAAATTTTGGATTTTAAGCAAAGAGCTAAGATTTGCAAACAGGTAGTGATTTTTACAGTTTTATCTATTTTCTTAGTCACCCCAGTAACTTTAAAAACTTGTTAGTGTCTTTTAGCTGACATAACATTCATAGAGATCTAGTTCTTTCCCCAGTAGAGTTGCCAAAAATTGTTAGTCACCAAAAACTTTTGGTCCGAAAATCTGTTGGGTGGGTAGATCTATGGATAGACAGGCCAACAGTGTGCAGGGCATAGCCCCTCTTTGAGACAGCAAAGTGAAACTGGTTTATTGCTATTCTACCAGCAGGAATCTGTGCAAGTCTTACAGTATTTTTCCTTCAGGGGGTTTTAGGATCTCATCCCAGTAGAATTAGTTCTGATGAAGAACAGAAAGGAATGAAAAAAAGGAATAGAAGAGAAGGTGGGTCTGAAGGGAGAAAAGAAATGAATTCCAAAGTAGAAAGGTCAGAGGGTTTATGTTTTAGGCTGGTAGTAAACAGAGCCAAACTTACTCACATAAACAAACAAATCAACACTGATAAAAAAAGGACAAAATAGACGTGAATCCAACAGAATAAGCATGCAGATCTAACTTAAGAAAGATCTAACACGTAACACATGAATTCAACACAAAGTATCAATTTTGTATTAATAATTTTCTGTTACAAGAAAGCTCAAAGTCTTTCTCTCCTCACTCTATTTTTCATACAAATTTTCTCACACTGAATACTACAAGTATCCAAGTATTTATAGAAGGAGAAGGAGAAAGAAGGCAAAAAGGAGCCAACAACTATTTACAAAATATCTAAAAGTCAAATGTTGACTTTAGGGCAATTTTGTGGATGACAACATCTCATGGTGTAACATGGATGATGTCATCATTTGTGCCAACATTATTTTAAATATTTTTACAAAAATGGGATTTATCCCAGGAGGAAGGAACCTATTCGTCGTCATCCCTTGGCTAGAAAGGAGTGTCCTGCTTCTGCTCAGGAGAGGAAATGTGAAACTGAGCTCGATACTCCATGAACTTGTTGACCATTGCTTGAAGTTGATCTTGAGCTGGACCCTTGGTGTGATCCCCGATGACTTCGCAAGTTTCCCATTCATCTCTGAGTCTTTCTAGGAGTTTGAAGTATTCATTACCTGCCTCCATCAGGTATCCAACAAAGTCGCGGCAGGCCAGAAGGTTGTTGATAGATTCTTTATCAAAAGTGGCCTCTGACACTAAACCCTGCAACGTGATTTCCTTGAAAAGCCGAATAGTATCATCTGCCTTCCTCAAGGTGTATGATGGGTTGAGAAAACCTGGAGACATCCTTAAGATGATCTTCTCCATTTGATGCATTGCATCTAGGGCTTCCTCCTTGATTTTGTCTATTTTTTCCAAGACAAACTCCATCTGGTCAACCCAATAGTCTAAAGCAGCAAGGACTTTGTTGGGTGCTCGCGGGTGATCAAAAATGCCAAATTTCACCAAGTCATCGACTGGGTAGTTGAGCATCTTCTGGAATGTCTCGTGTTGCAACCTGGCATGGTCCAACTCTTCGGAGATAGGTCCTACTATTGCCTGGAGTTCCTTGTTAGCTTGATCTATATTTTGATAAAGCTCTGTGAACTTTGTAATCACTTCCTCACTATCTTTGAGGATCTGCTCTCTCCAGGCGGACACTGCTATACCTTGCTCACTGATCTTGGCATACTCATTTATCTTCTCCTGACTAAGAACTTCAAGAGGGTCGGTGACAGTCATAGGAGGGGCATTGCCCATCTTTTGCAGGGCTTAGGAGAAGATGCTTGTTTTGCTCTTTTAATATTCTCTTCTCTTCCTTTGCTTCTTGAAGCTTCTTGCAAAGGGCATCCACTGCGGATAAGGCCTCTCCTTGCAGGCTCTCTGATGATGTTCCCATCGTGACCTGAGTCACTGTAAAATCTGTAGGAGATAGATCTTCTTTCTTCTTTGTGAGATCAGGGTATGCGATCTCCATAACCCTTTCACCTGAAGCGCTTTGAGAGAAGCGGGTTATAGCCTTTTGCTTCTTAGGCCCTTTAGCTAGAATAACAGAGAAGTCCATAGGTGTAATAGGGACTTTCCTCTTGTGCTGGCTTAGGTGTTTGGAGATCCATTCTAGACTTAAGGGAGTGGGACCAGAGGAAGAGGAGGAAACAGGGGTGGAAGAAGGAGCAACTGCAGTGGACACGGGGAAATGTGTCGAGACACTTGGTGGTGGCATCGAGAAAGAAGCCAACACTCCAATGCTCACGGGGGGTAGGAGTGACTGTAGGAGAGGAAACCATGGGGGCGGAAGGGATCTGAGAGATGAGGGAAGAAATGTTGGGGTACAAATCCGTGAGGGAAGAGAAGATGGAGGAAGAGGAAGGAGGAATGGCTGAAGACAGGGGAGAAGACACAACAAAAGAAGTGGTTGGTTGAGTGACATGAGGAGGGGAAGGAGGAGTGGGAGATGAGACTATGGGAACCTCACTAGTTGTAGTAGTGGCAACATCCTGAGTGGATGTGCTCGTTGGAGCACTTACCACTTCTTCTTCTCTTGGGGATATTAGGCTTACTACCTGCTCCTCGGCAGTGGAGGGAGGGCTCTCAAGAATTTCCTTTTGAGCAGTGATTATCTCTCCCTCTTTATCTTTTCCTTTTCCTTTAGGCAAGTGCTTCAGCTTGGTGGGTGCATTACCCAAGGGAGACATGGTAAAGTCTACTCCAAGGTAGATGAGACCATTTTTCTTGCACCAATGCTCAGTGTGCTGCAGAGTGCCTTTGACCCTTTCCTCAATAGTCTGAGGTGCCTTGTTTCTATCAATTTCAGCAAATGGCCAATTGTCCCCATCCGTGTCTAGATAAACCTGATCAACTTCTTGATCAGTTGCTTGGAAACCCTTTGGGACGATGGCCACACCATATTGAATGATCTCTGCCAGGGCCAGGTGGGAGTGATCCTTTTGTCTGAGCTCGACTTCGTGATATAGATCGATGTAGATATGTTCGATCTGAGGGACGTGAATTGGATCGATCTTTGCTCTTGGGAGGCAATCACGAGGATCAAAGGTTGGCCTCACTGGGAAATTATGCTTCAAATTGAGCAATTCAAGCTCTGCAAACATCTCCCATGGGCTTTGCTCTGTGAAGTGCAGGTGTACTTGCCCACTGTGAGGGGGAATGGAGTCCCACCCTTCTTCCTTTTCAAACATTTCTCATGGTACGTGATGAGCTGTCTAGAAAGCTCCAACAGGATCAGCTTGGGTCCCGCATACCTTGGCAATTTGGTGGGCTCTCCCAAGAAGTTAATGGCTCTGAGATAGGTGAAAGTGGGGAATTACATGAATAACGCTCCCCACTTCTCTGTGGTAGTGACCACGCTTTTGGTCATCCGACCGTGAGTCATGTTGGGCCTCAAGAGGTAGATGATGCCATAGAAGAAGACATCATTGACTTTGCTGAATTGGGCTATGCTATTTTCCAGTCTTAACTCTGGATAGTACTCGTATATTTTGACCTGGGGCCATACCCCATATCGATTCAATGCTTGGGTAGTCCCTCTCTGAGGCAGCAGTATATACCACCTAGGAGTTCATATAGAACCTCCCAGTTGTTGAAGCTGCTCTGAGATTGTACTACTGATAGAATCTCCCCATTCAAAATGTTGATCAGGAACATTTTTACTCATGGTTTCTAAATACCGGAGAATCCATTTTTGAAAGTAATGGGCATCGAGGAGACCAAATACCCTGCTTAGGAATGTGATGGTGTCACTCAGCTCCTCAGAAAATTCACTGCGATGAATGACTTGTGGCCACCTACTTGTTACCTTCTTGTTCTTGAGGTACACCTCATTCATCAGCTGCATGCATTTGTCTTCATTTTCATTCCATGTCTTCATGCAGTCCTCTTGGCTTACCGCTACAAAATTTTGGTGGTGAGGGATACCCAACATGATCTCAAAATGCTGGGCCATGAGGTTGATTATTACCTCGCCCTTCTCATTTTCGACACATCTTGTGTCTTTATTGTAAGAATGGCCCACCAACATCATGAACTCATTGTTGATTGTGCTTATAGGGATCCCTGCGGAAAAGTGCAGACCATTGCCAACCAATTTATCCATCCATGGGCTACCTGTGACCTTCTTGGTTCTGGCCCAGAAGTCCTCCATGTCAATGTGCCCGAGTTCTGAATCTCTGATATCTAGATCACATTCTGCAAGAGATTCAGGCATCCTGACCCTTTGGTATTTATATTTCATTTCTTCTTCTGTTAGCCTGGATTTACCCTTGGACTTAGTTGGCTTCTTACTCGATGAAGACATGTGTGGATCTGAGTTCAGTTGTTGATCTGCAAGAAGAATCAGGGAAGTCCATCACAGAAGAGCCATGTTAGCTGTTAAGTCATCCATCAAAGCTTACATAATGAAAAGTTATCAATTTACAAGCCTCTGGGTGCAAGGCGTAGTTCTACTGCAGGCTGCAGGGTCTTAGAAAAGCAAGGTGCACTTTGGGAAAGTGTTGCATGGGAGAAAACAACGCCAAAAGGGGTGCAGGGTGGGGAAAGGCTACACACAACATTCAAATGTTGGTGTTGAGGGATGTGCGCCTGCACCATTAGAAGTCCTTTTAGGTGGGGCACAGAGATGGTTGGTGTTGCAAGGTCCCAAGATGCATCATTAACACAGATGTGGTAGATGCTGCATGAGAGTGAGGTGCGCCAAGGGTTTAGTTTGCGCGGCATGGGAAAGGTTTGCACAACATGAAGTGTTGTTGCTATTGTTTTAGCGCCAGCACTTGCACCTTGGGAAATTTATAATTTTTATAAGGTGTGGGAAATGTTTATGCTTCTTGGAGGGACAATGCTCCTGTGGCGCAACTGTGTTTGGTGTAACAAGAATGGACCTTTTGCTAAAGGAAAAACAGTGGGTTTGATTTGTAAATATTTCATGATTTTCACTCTTTTGGCTCAGATTTTGATGGCAAGGGGAAAATTTCTAGCACAGCAGGGAATGAGTTTGAGTTGCTTTGTGGTAGAGGTCTTTCAGATTTGCAAATCTGGAAGGAGGAGAAGGGGTTTTGGAGTTGAGTATTTGGATTTGCAAAATGGGTTGGGATTGCATTATCTTCTTAGGTTCATTCTTATTTTTAACAATCCTAACCACCTAAACCAATCATAAAAACCATAACAAATCCACAAGGAGGGCAAGGGCCACTTACCAGGAATATATAAGATAGAGGAGATGATGTGGGGTCCAGGAACATGACAAATGGTAACACGTAGGGCTGATAGGAACACTAACAAGTACAGAGGAATAACTTTTTTACGTTTTTTGAATTGTGAAAATTACATGTCGGACGCGCCTATATATAGAAAAAGGTGTAATAAATGCACCACCAACTTTTTCTATGGCGCACTTAGAGAGATGTCGACACGAAGATATTTGCACAATAGCATAGCTTTGGAAGTGTCGACACTACATTTTCAGTGCCATAGCGCACTTCAGAGAGGTGTAACATTTGGAATGTTGACAAGTTGGTGCACCCGAAGGGGGTACAACAATGAGAGGCTCAACATTTGGAGTGTTGACACTCAACAGAATGCGCCAAAGGAAAAGAGGGGCACAGTTTTGGTTGATGTTTCATAAATGAAAATTGTGCCCAACCCAAAAAGGTTAAAAATGACCAAGTTCTAAAAACTAGATTTTCTGGAAAGGGATTTTACGCCATTTCGAATGCTAAGAGACCTCAACCAAGGACCAAAACAGAAATTTTGGTATAGTTACCGAAAAAATTGCCCTTGTCAATTTTATAAGATAACATAGTGATTGGCAAACATTATTGATTTCATCATTTGAATTTCGTGGAAGACGTACTTCTCCACATACGTGCACTTTTTAGGGTACACGAGCTTTTTGCATAGCTTGTGGTGGTCTTGGTCCACTTCACTAAGGTCGAACCTTAGTCTTTTGGCTTCTTTGAACTTGTTGATCCATGCCTGGAAGTGTTGTGTGATGAAGGAGAAGGAAAACTTGCACCATGGACTGTTAGCCCCATTTGCTAAAGCAAATTTGCTAATGCAGAAATGTTGGTATACTACAAATTATTCTTCTCCATCCACAAGCATGGGGAACTACTCTAGGATCCTCCACTCTACCCTGAATGCATCACACATTCATTTATACCACTTCTCCAGGCACTCCTTATGAGCGGTAGTCATGGTTTCACAAGTGTATTTTTCAAATCTCTTTATGGGCGAGGGATCCTCATCTGGATACTCCCAAATAAAATTTTCTAGCCAATCTGACACTCCAATTTTTTAAAAGACAATGGTGAGGATGACGTTATAAAATAATATCTTTTCTCCCTCCTACACGCTACTTATGATCTCATCCGAGATGAAAGCAGAAAAGTTATAGATGGTTCCCTCTGATATCTTTTGGAATACATTTAGCCATACCTTTTTCACTTGCATCCATCATTCTTGATCATTGAGCTTGGTCACCAAGTGCGTGGCCATCCTCATAATAGGGTCTAGTAGCTCTATGATGTAAAAGTACCGTGAACCCTTTTTGTATTCATACATTGTTACAGTCTCCTTGGTAGCCTCCTTTTCACTTAGATCATCATCTATAATTTCTCCTTAAAAAATAAGACATGTGAACTTGAATATCAGTTGTGGTGTTATGCGCATCTTATGCCCTGTAAATAAAAGTGAGCCTCATGCACGTGCGACATCAACCATTGATAAAGGTGCTCAGGCTTGCCAAAGTAAGGAAACTCATATAGTTGAAATAACCCTGCCTTCTCCAATTTGACCTTCACTTCATCACTGTATATGGGCATCCCATTTGGTGCCCTTTTGTTAGTTGAGAGGACCAACTCTAGCACCATCTCCTTCTCAGTTTTTCTCGTGCGATGGTCATAATCACTCACAGTCATTTGTCTTAGATGTGATACCCATTTCTTTCCTATAAATACTCCATATGGGTATTGCATTTCTGGGTACCATTCTTCATTGGAGCTCACAACGGCAATGGTTTGCTTTCCTTTCCCCATGCCCTTTGATTTCTTCAGTGACATGGTTTCTTCTTGGGTGACATGATTTCTATCGGGATAAACTATGAACTCCTTACTCTACTCTGCTACTTTGCTACACTCCAAACTCAACTCCAAAGCTATACTTCTAGAATAAATCCTTCTATCTCCCTGCCTTAGCTGTTAAACCCTAACTAGGAAAACCTTCCACAAGACGATGTACCTTCCTCACACCCATGTACTCCTTCCTTCTAGTTTGTAGATCTAATCTAGTCACACTCTTAGATTTCTCAGATTTGTCTTCCTTCATACAAATTTCTCTATGGATTCCCTAGTTTGTTAGAGATCTTCAACTTCGTAATAGCAAGATAGAATTATGACATGTTTGAAATTGTATTCATATTTTTTTATTCCATCCAGCAATAAATTCTATGCCACCTACTAATGTAAATTAACATTAAATGCAGATTTTTTTCACTAGCCAACTTTAAGCGCCCTTACCCACACTCCTAATCCTGCATGAAAAATCCCCTTATAACCTTATGGCGTGCAAAAAACCAATCTGATCGAAGAATTTTACGTGTGCGTCTATAGCGCTGAAGGCACTTCTTTTGTTCTTTACCTAATTTTTTCCCTCGCCTACCTCATATTGTTCATGCACTCTTCATCCTTTGTACATGGTCTTTGTTACTTCCTTCTTGACATCATAATTCATTATCCATTGTTTCCTCACACGTTTTCTCCACCTTATGTGCTTCCTTCTACTGGGACACTCAACTTGTATTACAGGCCTATACTTTTCTTTGCATTACTCCACCCCACACTAAAATAGATGTGCGGTCCTCTACGCATACCAAATCTTGGAAAAATAGTGTGGTTACTAGTGCACAAGGTGAAAAATGAAACAAAAAGAAAGGAACAAGTAATGAGAAAGAGGAATTCTAAGCTAACTGGCAACACTGACTTAGTACAAACACCATGAAGACTTATTTATAGTAGGGCTTCATCCTACTTCCATTGAAATGACTTGGTAATCTTGTCCCATCTAGCACTTGTAATTGGAAAGTGCGTGAATCAAGAATGTACAAGATGATGTAGGGTCCCAACCAATGGACTTTCAACTTCCCAAGATGGTGCATATACTTGGAATCATACAACAACACCATCTGCCGAACCTCAAACTTCTTGTTCTTGATATGACGATCATGCCATGCCTTCTGTCTTACTTTTTCTGTCTTCTGACTCAATCTAGCAAGTGATATCCTTTCATTTAACTGCATCCACTTATCAATCCTCTCTTCTAGAACTTACTCATTAGCTAACCCTCTTGCACACATTATACGCAGTGATGTTAACATGAATTCAACTAGAAAAAAATCCTCCATGCCAAACACCAATTGAAATGGTGTGGCCTTATTCAACCTCTTGTAGGTTGTCTTGTATGCCCATAGAACAACTGATACTTTGTCATCCCAATCTTGTCTTCCAACATCATAGATCTTAGTCAACATGTGACTTAGTATTTTGTTAAATGCCTTAGCAGTTCCACTTACTTGAGGGTGATAGGGATAGTCTTGTGATGGGCCACCATAAATTCTGCTAATAGAATCCTGATCGTTTCATTGAGAAAGTGTGTACCTCTATCACTTATTAAGATTAAAGGACAACCATACATGCTTATTATATTCTCCCATAAAAATATAGTAGCTGTCACTGTGGTGCAATCCTTTGTAGGCGCTGCCTCTGCCCAACGTGCTAAGTAATTAGTGCAAGTAATGACATAATGTAAACCAATCTTTCATGTGGCTGGTGAAATTGGCCCTACAAATTCAATTGCCCATTTTTCAAATGGTTCAACATTGGCTATTGGTCATAAGGGCATTTCATCTCTCTTTCTAGGTTTTCCAAGGCATTGGCAATGGTCACAGGCCTTGCAAAACTCAATACAATCCTGGCAGATGGTTTCCCACCAAATCCCTTCTCATAAAATCTTCCACGTAGTAGCATTTCCTACATAGTGTCCTCTTGCAATCCCACCATGCGCTTCCTCCATAATTTCCACACACTCACGTTCCAATACGCATCAATGTAGAACCTCATCACGACCTAACTTATACAAGTCTCTACTAATCAACATGTAGGGTGTGGCATGTATAGCTAATTGTTTTCTTTCTAGAGCCTTCATACCTTCCGGTGCCACAACTATTTTTAAGAACACTAAGATATTTTCCAAGTCTGAGGGTGTGTACCAAAAACTAAATAGTTGCACTTCTGACATGGTGTCATCAATGCTTTGCGTGTCCTCCCCTGAGTTGATTCTTGATAAGTGGGCAGGTCCTGAATTACTTTTTCCTAGTTTTACAACCACTGTGAACTCAAACTCTTGGAATAATAGGATCCAATGACATATGTGACCTTGTAGAATGGGATTGTTGACTAAGTATTTCAATGCCATGTGTTCCATGTAGAAAATAAATGGTTTTTCCAAAAGATATTTCCTAAACTTATGCAGCGCTTAGATCATATATAATTCTTCATGCTCAGTGGTTGTGTCATTCTATTTTGCTGGTGTCAAATTTCTCCTTGCAAAGCACAAGGGATGATCAAAAATTCCCTCACCAAGTTGTGCTAGTACTACTCCCATAGTTATCCCTGAGGCATCAACATGCACATGTAAAGGCTTATCCTAAGAAGTAAAACGTAATATGGGTGTCGTGACAAGCCTATCCTTAAAAGTGTCAAATGCCTTCTGTTGTGCCTCTCCCTAATGAAAGGAACTCTTCCTCCAAAATCACAGTGATCTTAGCATTCCCATTGATGAATTTCCTATAATACCCCTTATGCCCAAGGAATCTGTGCACTGCACTTTGACTAGTAGGCTCCCATAATCCTAAAATAACTACAACTTTGGTGGGATCTACTAGTAAGCCTTCTTTGCATATAATATTACCTAACAGGGTTCCAAATGGAGTAGCAAAGACACATTTCTTAATGTTCAGGGATATCCTTAATTTCCAACATATCTCAAACATTAGCCTCAAGTTGTCACAATGGTCTTTCACCAACCCATACATAGTCCATTCATCCAAGTAAACTTGAAGAAACTTATGGATGAAGTCTTGAAATGCTTGTACCACAATGCGTGAGAACACATTAGGCACATTATTCAATCCAAAAGGCATAACTATGTAGGAAAAACTTCCCCATTCAATGGTGAAAGTTGTCTTCCTCTGGTATTCCTTTGCAATCCCGACTTGGTGATACCCTAACAACCCATACGTGTTAGAGCTTCGTGCCCAACTACTCCCTTAAAAATTTCTTCAGTAAAGGGGGTTGGGAAAGGATTGATGACACATACTGCATGTAGATCTCTGTAGTCAACACAAATTCTTATCCTTCCATCCTTCTTGATATTGATAACCATTGGGCTTATCCATTCTGATTCTTCCACTACCTAAATGATACCAGATCCTATCATTTGGTCTATTTCTTCCTTGACCCATATGCACAAATTTTGATTCATCCGATAAGCCCTCTTCCAAATCGGTCGCACACCTTCCTTTAACTTGATATTCATCTCCCTTAAGGAATAGTGGACACCTTTGAGTTCATGGTACCCGCAAGGGAATAAATCTTGGAAATCCTGCAATAGAACAATGATCTTTGAAACTTATTTCTCTGACCAATAGTGCCCAATGATAGCTTCCTTAGGTTTTGTCTCTGTCCCAATGTTAACTTTTGTTGTTTTAAAGGGCTTATGGTAGGTGTATTCTCACTCATCAGTGTTATCTATGACTTTGTGCATACCTTCAGAATGGTTAACATCCAAAGTATCCATCTCTTTGTCATCAACTACATAAACCATTTTTCCTTTTTCTTTTTCCATATATGCACGCTCAAGTTGTACTTCATTTTATTCTTCTTAATTGAGGTGCGTCTCTAAATCAAGCTCATCTAGTAACTCCAGTAGCCTATCCTCTTCCATAGCACTATCTCCCATCATAAGGTGCTTGATTACTTGCAATGCCTTGTCCACTGATGGCTTTGTACTCCTATACTCGAAAGGTTGAATGAAATCAACCGCCAACTCTTACCAATTACCTATTTAACGACGTATCTCCAAATGAATATACCATGCATGCGTACAACCTTGTAATGTGGAATATAACTTATGCAGCCATAAAGAAGGTAGTTATGCTTCTGTGCTTCCCATCCAGGCTTTCTCACATGCTTCGATATGAATGAGGTGGTCTCTTTACCATGGTAGTCTTGTATGATCATGGGTTCATTACTCTTAGAGAACCTTTCACAAGTTGTGATCCTTACCTTGCGTCACTCAAGGAGGTTCTCCTGATGTGTATCCCACCAGCGTGATGTGGTTCTAAGTAGGTTATAATTGATCATTCCCCTTCTCTCGTCCTCATCCTTCCATTAAGCCTCCATTTCTGGTAAGAAAAATTTATGGTATGATCTTCCAGAATAACTTGGCAAATACTTTCCTCCTAGGTGTTTGACTAAGTGTGCCTTCATTACCCTTGTTACATATCCTCTCAACTATCATCCAATCAACTCATAAGTCCCATGAACCCAATTTTCACATGCCATACTAGTGGTATCACTCAGGGACTGAGCATCTTCAAACTGGATGACTCCCTCTGTGGGATGAACTATCTCTAGATCTCTGATGGAGCGCACATAGATTATTTCAAGGAATTATTCTCCTAAGGGATCAGTATAGGGAACTGAATTCCCATCTCTTAAGGGGATAATCACCCTTTCTTCCTTGTTCTAAAAAAAGCTAATATACACTTTGTTAAACTATAGGTCAGCTTTGTTCTTGTAACACTATGGGAACCCAAGTAATGCTAGAAATTTTTCTTCCTTGGCGAGCACCAAGACTTCAAAGTCTTAAGTGAAATTGGCCCCTTGAATGGTGATAACTGCATCCTTCAAGACTTCAATGGGCATCTCCTTAGTCTTTTTTTCCATATACAACACATTCAAAGATGGCTGTAATGCAGGCCTTCCCATTTGATGCTAGGCATCTAAGGTAAGAACATTTACCTCTGCTGTCATGTTGATAAGGATATTACTTAGAAGCCATCCATCAACAACCGAATTCGAAGTAATCTCCTTATCATAGTCAAGGTTGTGAGGAGGAAGGTTTGAATTCAAAACTTACCTTTCACGCTCTTCTCCTAATCATGTTACCTTCTCCCTCAACCATTCTCCTAGCAATGGAATAATATTCTCTTGCCTTATCATCCTACATACTTCCATGACTTCATCCAAGTCACCCTTTGGATCCTCAACATTCTTCCTTTGATCTAACTTCTTCCTTTGATCTAACTTCTTTGATTGCTCCTTTAGACATTGGATCTCCCCTTGCAAACTCTGAATCACGTCCACAATCTCTTGATACAATTCCTTTTGATGAGAAAGGTTTGGATACTTTCCATGTACCACTTCCTCTCTTGAAAATAGTGTCCTCTGTCTTGGGATCTCCTTGGCACACGTGGCCTCTACTTGCATCATCACTAGTATAGGTTCTAGCCCTGACTCACGTGCCACTTGTGGCATCCACTATGAATCAAACTTATTGATGTTTTCCATCCCAATTCCCTTTTATTTTTAGTACTACTAGTTTATATGCTCATAAATATCTAGAAACTCTTTGTACGTATGTTTCTTTATGCACCATGAGCATTGCAACAGATCAGGACACTCACGTTTGTAATGCTCTATAGATCCACAGTTATAACAGGTTCCTAGCAGGAACTCACTTCATCCTCCACTGTAGTTACTATGACCATGAAATCCTCTATGAAAACCTCTTCCATGCACTCCTCCATCTGTGTGCCCTTCATAATGACGATAATCATTCTTAGAACTACTTGCAATAGTTAGGAACACACCAAGATCAATAGCATCATGGATTTGATCAATCAGTTTATAATCCTTGGTATCATGGGTTATAGAGGTACAAACCTTACAATAATAAGAAACATTCATACGAATTGTGCATTGTAGTAGAGGGCATCTACTTGCATCATGAACTCCATGGAAAATCTCACAGTCTACCACTACAACGCGTATCAACTTTCGAGGGAAATTATTCTTTACATGCCCTTCTAATTCACATTCTATACACCAAATCCCACTACAAACCTCATACACTAAGGTTATAGATAGCTTCTCCAATTGATTAGCCATTGTATCAATTTGAGCCTCTAGAAAAGGAATAACACCAATATCAATGCTCCTAATGGCCTCATCATGCAGGGCAGCTTCTAATGCCTCGCGTGGGTCTATGAAAGTCTTGTGTGATAGAGCCTATCTAAATGGTGTTATCAATCATCCAAAAAACCATTGAGCATGTTGAGAAGGATGAATGTCATAGGATAGTGTAGATAAGAAAGTCTTTAAACGTGCATCATACTCCTGCACACTCTTTGCCATTCCTTATTGGATCTCCTTCAAAGTGTTGATGCTCTTCTACTCAAACTCAAGGATATGGAACTCTACTAGGAAGGCATTCTTCAATGTGATGTAGTCTACCACCATCTGATGGGGGTCATGCTTCCTATACCAACTATGCACGCACCCTTGCAATGTTGTTGTAAACTGACTTGCCTTCCACTCTGGTGTAGTGATCCCTTTCATGTGCCATAGTAATTCACACTTATGCATATGCTCTACAACATCTTCAATACCCCTATAGTCTGGTAAGTGCAAAGACATCACAAATTTTTTTTGAGGAAGTGGTTGAGGCCCTTGTCCACGTGATCTAGAGCCTTGGTTCCCTCTGGTGTTTCCTCCTCCACCAAATCCATTAGATCCATCATATCCACCTCCTACAGCCAGAAAACGGCCTAAAGTGGTCACTCCAAGTGTTCCCAACATCCCACTGAACTATGAGCCAATGGTTTGTGATATTTTCCCACTACTAGTTGTGTGTCCCGTGCCACTCCCATATGCGATACCCAAACCTTACGTACTTTCACCTTGTCCAAATATCGGAATGGTTTGTGCAGCCATGGATGTTCCAAATGAGAAATTATATCTCTTGGGTGCATATCAGTTACTCCCACTGATGCCAACTAGGTTACTAATACTGGTCCCTTGATCTAGAAAACCAATCGCTAAGGTTTGGTTGCTAGGTGGGTTCAGATGTGCATCGATGGCTCTTCTTTCTCCATGTGATGAACTATCATCAGAAGCTGAAGGGGTTTCTCTCCTACACTTGCCAAGATGGGGTAGCACAGACTACTCAGGTTCCACTTCCTCTGTGTGAACCTCAATTACTTCCTGTAATGTCTACCTCCATAGATTCATCACATTTACAACCTCGCATTGTCTAGTCATTTCCATTTCATGAGCTTCTCTATACTTGAGTCATCTCTCCTCCCTTTCCTTTTCAACCGCAATGTCTGCCATCTTACTCCACCCTAGCTTCCTCTGCCAATGCTTAGAGAAGCTTATCCAGCCATGGGAACTACTTCTAAACTCAAGGTAATGGCCAAGATCTTCATAGCCAAAGGAATAACATGTAAAAATGATCCTCTAGGTTCCCTCAGAAACTCAAACTCAACAACTTCTAGGCAAGAATGTGTAGAAATGGTGTATTCAAGAGTATAACTAGTCAGCACTCCTTTCCATTAGTGATCAACATTACCCATCCAAGTTAGATCTACATTCTGCAACCTCTGATAATAATTTTGGGTCCATACGCATTGTCTGTAGTACTAGCTTGATCTCGATGCATATGCTGAAATCCATTCAAATAGTTCTACTAGGAAATAATAAAAGAATGTATCATACAACTCATGGTATAGGTTCTCTTCTACCCATCTACGTGCATTGAACTCAGGTCCAGTACTGAATCTTTGAGAAAAATCGTCCTACGTGCTCTTGAACCATGTTTGAACACTTTCTAAGGTCAAACATTCTATCATCATGCATTATAGGAAAAAAATTCATGTCATTTCTCATAACAAATTTGAAAAGGGGTCCTAGCAATGGAGACAATATGTAGTCAATTTTATACCCTTATACCAATAGTCTAATCCCATGTGCGTCATCCTATCACCCAACGGTAGTTGGGCACTCACCCAAGGCATGTGCAAGCATCGAGTCTCTCCGTTATGTGAGTATTGTGAGAATGCATCATCTTATGACAGGTATTTAAGTGGAATTGAAAAGAAAAGAACCATGCATCATTCTGAGAACCTAGAACGAGTTGTCATCTCATTGCATCCAGAAAAGAGAAATAACAACAACATATGGAAATGATCCATACATAAAGGAAATTCATAAAGATTATACTCATGAACACATGTATGATTCAGAATAGAGCCTTATATCCATATTAACATGTTCAATAACCACATTACATCCCATGAAATCATCATAGACCCTCATATAACATAAAAAGCTGATTCACGCATCAAAACTACACTCTGTTCATCACATTATAAATAAGAGTGCAAACCCATCCCTCTAAATGTACCACCACTCCTATAGTTTCTCTAATCCCAACCCATAGAATTCTCCATTATATTGTTGTATAGCTTCAACTCTCTTCCAACATTCTACCACACTAATCACTCTCTATATTGTGTCTGCACACATACCCATCACCATTTCTACCATTTACACACCTCAATATATAGCTTTCATGCCTCCACCGCCATGCCTTCTGAGGTAACAGACCAGCTGCCAAGTGTCCAAGTGGTCCTCCAATGGAGCATGCCTCCTTTGATCCGAGCTCTCCACTATATACAATGACGCTCTTTTGGAACCTTCCATCACATGCATGGAATATTTCCTTTTTAATCCTACAGTCATGAGGCTGGCACCTTATCCACTCTGCATGCTAGAAGGGTTACACTTTTCTCATGTGCTTCCTGGGATGCCAAATATGGCTAATTCCAAAATGTGTCTTGCCTTGTGCGTGCGCACCGTTTGTTCAGAAAAACCATGCTAGAACCTTTCCCTGCACGTCTTCAACCTACACATCCTTCTTCAAATAGTTCCTATGTGCCCACACACCTTCTTGTACTGGGCCAATATTATGGGGGCCAACATGCACCTACTCAAATTTGTGAATATCATGGTGATAATCTTGTTCAGCACCAAGTTCAGTAGTGTGAGAGATTTTGGATAGAGGATTAGGAAACTTTACCACCTTTTTTGTGGGTGGATAAAATTATTCCACCTTGCGAGGTTACGCATGCATATGGTATGTTTATGTGGAGTTGAATAGAGAGACTGGAAATTGGTAAGACTTGATTATAGGTATGATCCAGACTTTTGACTACTTCTCCACTAAAACTTCATTGAATGAGGCATTATAGGTTATGAAGCACTTAACTATGGGAGATAGTGCAAAATTTGAAGAACTCATTCAGGAGTTAGTTGGTGAATCAAACCTAGACACACATTTTGAAGAAGTAGATGAGACAAATGTAGAATTACTTGAGTGCGCTTGCCTAGAGAAGGAGAAAGGAAAGATGGTCTACATGGTGGATGATGAAGAAGTGGAAAAATAGGATATATATCATTCAGAGGGTACATGCAAGGTCTTAGACAGCGTGGATGAGAAGGCACACACCTACCATGAACCTATGAAGATGAAGAAAGTGAACATTGGAATGGATACTGAGCCTAAGGAGGCCATAATTGGAGATTACTAGACTGAATCTGATCTAGCTAAGATAATTGTGTTATTATGTGATTTCCATGACCTATTTCTTAGATGCTACCATGAGTTAAAAGGAGTGCATGAATATTTGGATGAGATAAAAAATTAAGTTAAAAGAAGGTGCACTCCAAGTTAGGAAAAGACCTTACAGGATGAACCCTAACCTGTGCATAAAAGTTAAATAAGAAATTGACAAGATGTTGGAATTTGGCATCATTGAGCCCATAGAGGAATCAAAGTGGATTAGCCCTATGGTAATAAGCATAAATAAATATGGAAGAATTAAGATTTTTGTGGACTATAGGGAGATAAATTTTGCATGTGTGATTGATCCATTCCCTACAACATTCACTATAGAAATATTGGAAGGTGTTGCAGGGTGTGAAATTTACTCTTTTATAGATGGATTTTTTTGGGTATCATCAAGTAAGAATTGATAAATAAGATCAAGAGAAGACAACTTTCACGAATGAATGGAGAAGTTTTACATACACGATGATACCCTTTGCATTCAAGAACGAACCTACAACATTTTTTCGCATCGTTGTTCAAGCATTTCAGTATTTTATTCACAAATTACTACAAGTTTACTTGGATTATTGGAATGTGTATGGGCTTGTCAAGGATCATTGTGACAATTTGAGTTTAATGTTTGAGAGGTGCAGACAATTAAACATCTCTTTAAATATTAAGAAGTGCGTATTTGCTACACCCTTTGGAACTCTACTAGGGCATATCATTTGCAAGGAAGGTTTGTTAGTAGATCAAGATAAGATTGCAGTCATCTTAGGATTGGAGGAACCTACTAGTTAGAGTAAGGTGCATGGATTCTTTGGACACACAGAGTATTACAAATTTTTTATCAAAGGATATGCCAAGGTTTCTACACCCTTGGAGGAGTTATTAAAGGGTAAAGGCAAGTTCTATTGGGGAGAACCATAACAGCGCACATTCAAAGAACTAAAGGAAATGATTACTATGATGCCTATTCTATGTTTTACTTCATGGGATATACCTTTCCATGTACATATGGACACCTTTGGCATGGCCATTATTTAAATTATCACTCATCCTAGAAAAGGTATTGTAGATCATCCTATTTTCTTTACTAGCTGAAAGTTGACTCCTACAGAATAGAATTATACAACTACAGAGCACGAGGCTTTTTCAATGATCTACATGTTGCATAAGTTCTAATAGTAATTACTAGTAACACCTTTTGTTTTCTTTACGGATGACATGGCATTAATATAGTTGGTGAAGAATCCCATCTTACAAGGGTGCATATACTGATGGGTTGTATTAATCCAAGAGTTTGAATTTACAGTGGTGGTGAAGCTAGGTAAAATCAATTCAAGTCCAGATCATTTATCAAGGATTCAATTAGGAGAGGATGCACAAATTATTGAAGATACAATGCTAGATGTACATTTATATAGGTTAAACCATATGCCCTCAGAATTAAAGGATATTGCTATCTTTTTAACCATAGGCATGTCACCTCAAGGAATGAAGGCCTTGGAAAAGAAACAGCTTGCAATTCATGTCGCACCTTTCACGTTGATTAGTGGTGAATTATACAAACTAGGCCGAGATGAAGTATTACGCCGGTGTATACTAGAGCATGAACAAATGAAAATCATTAAGGAGGATCATGGTGGTATTGCAGGTGGACACTATGTAGGTGACGCCACTGTGTGCAAGATTCGACTAGTTGGTTTCTGGTGGGAGATCTTGTACAAGGATCACAAAGAATATTGTAATGCATGTGATCACTGTCAGTGCCTTGGAAAGCCTGGGTAGAGGGATGAAATGCCTTTAAGGCATATTACTAGTGCAAAACCTTTTGAGAAGTGGGAAATTGACTTTGTGGGTCCTATTTCCCCAATTGTGCATAGAACTAGATCATGCTACATTATCACTTGTAAATATTATCTTACAAGGTTGGTAGAAGTGGCACGTACAAAGGATTGTACAGTGGCTAATCCAACACGGTTCTTGTGGAAAAATATTCTTACCAGGTATGGATATCCATTAAGTTTAACAAGTGATAGAGGCACTCATTTCCTTAATGATACCATCGGGATATTATTGGATGAATTTATGATTGCACATCATAAGACAACACCCTATCACCCTAGAGAAAATGATACTACTGAGGCTTTCAACAAGATATTGGGCCAAACTTTGACAAAACATTGTGATGTTGGAAGGAAATACTTAGATGATAAAGTTTATGTTGTGCTTTGGGCATATAGAACAACCTACAAATGGTTGAATAAGGCAACACCCTTTCAGTTGGTGTTTGGCATAGAGGTAGTTTTGCCCATGGAATTTAGGTTACCTTCTTTGCGTATTGTGCTTGCAAAAGATCTAGCTGATGAGAAAGCATTGAAAGAAAGAATTGACAAGTTGATACAACTAGATGAGAGGTGTGTAATAGCATGAAGGAGTCAAAAGTAAGAAAAATCTAGGAAAAAGGAATGGCACAATTGACACATCAAGGAAAATAAGCTTGAGGTAGGGAAAATGGTACTTCTTTATGATTCAAAGTTTCTACATCACCCAGGAAAGCTTAAGGTGCATTGGTTGGGACCGTATGTTATCACTCATATATTGGACTTAGGCACTTACCATTTAGAGGCGCTTGATGGAACAGGGTTTCCTGGTTAATTTAACGGGAGTAGGCTAAATCCCTACTATAAAATAAGCCTTCTTTTCATTTGTAATAAGGAATTATTTCCATTTAGATTAGATTTACCTTAATGCATTTCCTTTCAATGTGTTTCCTTCATCATCGATATGTTTTGTCAATTTAGCTTTGTGTTATGTGTAATAAGCGTGCTTGCACGATGGAATCTAGTTGCAATCTAAAGTGTTTTCATGTGCAGAGGACTACACATACCCTTAGTGCGGGGTGGATAAATAAGGCTAGTATGGTATAGAAAAGAAATAAACTTATGGGAGTCGATAAAATGAACATGCGTTCAAAATTAAGAAAAGTTTCAGGAGAATTTACTCAAAGTTAACACCATGTGTAAGGTGATGAGTGATTTGTATAAAGAAAGGGGGCTGCAACATTAGAGACTACGTATGTTGGGTCACATTGGATAAACTACTTTGGTGTAAGGAAGTGCGGGTAGAGGAGATCCGTGACAGATGAGTAGTGGCGCGCCCGAAAGTTATGACTGAGGTGTAAAATTTTGAGGCGCGAGAGATTGGGGTGCAGGATAAAGAGGCACAAAATGCACTCAACAAGAATTAATGTTGTGTATGGTGGTAGGTGGATAAATTAAGGAAGGGGATTTTCGAAACTTGTAATAAAGCCAATGTTTTCAATGACATTTGTTACCTTGTGAGTCTTAAGAAAATTCAGAAGTGTGAAGAAGAGCTGGAGACGACGAGCACTCTATATATTGAGTAAACCTATCGAGATTTGAAGCACATTGTTGAGCATCTAGGAATGGATGTAGGATTCAAGCAGTGATGCGTGTCCATGACGAGGGGGTGAATTACGTTTCATTTACATGAAAACTAAGGTTTCATTCACACTTACAACATCGAAAGGAGCAATGACACCACAGGGGGCTCCAATTGTGGAGAAGGAGGTCAACGACCTAGCAGAAGAATGGTTGTTTAAAATGTTATAACCAGAAGAGGTGATTAAGGGGCATCCATGGAAGACAAAAATAATGCAATGTAGTGTTTTAGAAATCAACCACCAAACTAAGAAGTTCCTGAAGGACATTGTAGCAGAATTCTATAGGAAAACTAATCAGTGGTTGTTAGATGACACTAGGGTTATGGATACCTCCGTGAAAAGGTTACTAAACAACATGGGGGTCATCCAAATTCTAGAATTACCCTATTTTAGGAATCCCGAGCAGTTGTATCAATGACTCATGTCACTCATACATGAATACATTTTCTACTTCACGGTAGGAGAATGAGGATCACCTCAAATCTAATTGGGAAGGTGACAGGGTTTCCTAACTCAGGCTCAAACATCACTACAAATTTATCAGACAATGAGGGCATTGATGTGACAACCACCATATATTAGTATAAAAAGGTGGGTTGAGCCTTTAAAGTAACCAACATTGTAGTCATGGCCACCAGGGTTGTAACACGCTTGGCAGGGAGTAAGTTGGGTGCCACTGAGTAGTGGAATGAGGTAAATATGTGTTGGTTGCATATAATGCACAAGATGGTAAATAAGACATACTAAAACATCACTAGGTACATTGTAGAAATCCTAATGAATGAGGTCCGCATCTAGGTAGATAAATGTGAGAAAATAATTTGGGGCACCATTCTGTTGTTAACTATATTTAGTTAAATTAGTGTACCCAATGGACTAAGGGAGAATATCTAGGAGTTTCTATTGGAAAACAAATCCCTAGGAAATACATATAAGGATCATCTGGAGAAGTGGTATAGGAGGCTTTGCAGGGCGTTTGATTGAGAATGGCACATTCTGCATGAATTACCCAAGGTGTTGGATGGAGAAGTTAAATTTTTTTTTACTGGCAGTTCAACTTAGGGTGCTTCCATATTAAGTATGGAAAGAAAATCTCATGGTGTAAGTTACCATTCACCTTTACTACAAAGTACTTTAGCAACTTTGTGAATAGTTTTCATGACGTGCATAAACTCCAGTTTGATTCAGATAAAGTAGATGCAAATGTTCACATTCTGCGCAAGACATATGCATGGCCATGTAAAGAGGCCTATGTTGAAACAATGGAGTTTAACAACATGGATATTATTCTAGAGAGTTTGGTTATAGGATGAATTGAACCAACACGTGCATACATCTATCTAAGATCAAGGTTCAAGGATGGCAAGGTGGTGAAGGCCATAAATATGACACTTCCGGGACCTCCGAAGAAGGGGCATACAGTAGGAACCTCAAGGAAAGTTACATCGGCACCCCGTACTCAAGAAGATCCCTTGCCTAATAGGTGAGAGAGTTTTCTAGAGAAGGAAGAACCAAAAGACAACATCAGACTGATTCATACAAGGAGAATTCTATGGAGAATGCACACATCCAAAGACATTGGCGGAGAGACTTCATAGCCGGTAAGAATATCATCACATGTAAATCCTGTGAATAATGAGGAAGAAGAAAAAAGAAATCGTATAAAATATGTTCAAGTAGAGGATAGTGAGGAGGATACCCCAAGGCCAAGCATGAAGAACAAGAAGGCCATCCCAAGTATGGGAGAGTGTAGAGTAGAGACCACCCCTAGTGAGGAAATATAGGATGATGAAGATATTGGAGAGCGAGTAGTCTATGAGACTCTAGAGCAAAGCATGAGTGCCCATGAAAATCCCTTAGGTGAAGGGGAAAGCAGCACCGGTGCAAACACAGAAGTCTTAGTATGCCCTAAGCCAAAGGAAGGAGAGAATGAAGAAGTAGACCAGAATGTGGGTGGTACTTTACAACAGGATGCAAGCATTATGGTGCAACAAGATGAGGGCACGTCTGTTCATGAGGAGATTGGGGAACATAGAGTTCGGCATGAAGATGAAGAGATAGTAGGTAATAAGAATTTAGGCTATATGGATGACCCATGAAAAAATATTTGTTCCCACTTTAAGAGAACTCTGCCCAACAAGAAGTTATTTGGCTGAGATTGAATGGACCCAAAGATGGAAAATATGGGGGCACTTGCAAGAAACTTTCATGGATTATGCAGAATCACATGGATGAGCCCTATTTTGATGTCTGCGAGGAGGCATGTAGTTTGAATAATATGAGGAAGGCACCACATACACACCATATGACCATCAAGCCTATGCAGTTTCTAGATGAACAGGTGAGAAACACATTGGTTAAGGTGTCAACAAAAGTAGCGCGCCAGAATATTGATAAGGTGGAAACAATACAAGAACCGTTGAAGGATAAGAAGGATAAAGACACCAAGATCAAGTGACTCACCCAAGAGCAGGATAATGTAGTGGCTGAGGCACAAAATGTTAAGAAGATGGCCAAATAGATAGCGGATGAGATCTTACAAAAAAGGCTAGATTTTTAGGAGAAAGTACAACATGATTTTAAGTCTGAACTGAATTATCTATGTACAACAGTTCGTATACTTCTAGAGGAAGTACCAATGTGCCTCCCTAAACAAAAGGATGTTACATAAGAAGCATCAAGGGCCAATCATTCAATTGCAAGGAAGATATCTAGCTATGAGGATGTTTTGCAAGCCTTAAGGGATGAAATGAAGAAGGCATATTCAGTGTTGGCCATGTGTAGAGTGCCTGATAACTTAATATAGGAAAGAATGAAAGCAGAGGAAAATGAAGTTCTGCATGCAAAAAAATATGAAACACTCGAGTGCACAGAATGACTTGCCCTGGTAGAAATGAAGCATGATGCATTGGATGTTGCAAGGAAACAACATATGGATCGAATCAAGAGTATTGGGAAGTTCAATTCCACAAAGATGGATGTCATGGAAGGAATGGTCTCAGGTATGGATAACATCTTTAGAATTTTGAAGAGTGATGGTGGAAACATGGCTCTAGATGAGTTAGATGGCATCGTTTTGGATATTCATGATAAGGAAAATGTAGTGCTTAAGGACTGGTATGAATTTGAGGGGGTAATTCAAAGTGAATATCCAAAATTCATTCTACTAGAGGAAGAAAAGGGTACACAATAAGATGCCTCAACGTATTCTTTATTATTTATTCTTTCATTCATTACCCTATATTATTTGGAGTGACAAGGCGATTAGCCATTACCGGGGTGGAAATCTGTTTTAGTGCGGGGTATTGTTGGACAGACAAAAAGGGGCTAAGTGTTGGGCCTGGGAATGTAGGGTGCTGGAAGAGCGCACGACACTACAATATGGCTTCAGTGCCCAGGATCATGACTTAGTCGTTTCTATTGTTAATGATATTTTTGGAGTTAGTGTGTTGAGCACACAAAGACAATAAGACTTGCATTCCATGCAAGGGTATTGTGGGAACAAGCATCAACCGAGCACCATGCATAGTTTAGGCTAATAATAGGATGTCTACTTAGAGTTAACTATAGGCAGTCTATTGTTAGAGCACTTTCATGTTTTTCATACTTTTGTAAAGGCACATGGCTATTATTAGCATGTGGCCTATTTTTAGATAGTGCATTGGCTGTGAAGGGAAATTCCCCACCCATATATATATATGTATGTATTAATTTGCAAGGTTAAGAGGGAGTCAATTATTGTAGAGTTATATTTCTAGTTTTTTCGTACACATGAATCATGAAGATACCTTTATAATTTATGAAGCTTATCTACTTTACAATATTTGATACACTAGATCGTATTGGTTGGATAATGGTGTTGGACATGAATGAAACTGGTTCTTGTGTGGTAAATCTTGTTATATTCATTATTTAGTTCATCCTTCATACATTCTGATAACTAGATCTGGTTTATGCACTATGGACTGTTTGTTGTTGGTTACAAATTTGAATATACATATGCACTATCATGCTAACATTCTATACAAGCAACTCTAAAGAGGGACCCGGTGCCTTTGCACACTTCGGGTGAGTGCTTAGCTTAGGATGAGTGATGTGTCAGTGTGCTTGGGTCATTTATAGTGAATTATAGGTTGCATCAGTGTTCTCTATCAAATTTCTTCATGTAGTCCCTAGTTTTATGTCCAAAACCATAACAAGAAAAGAAATATCCATTAAAAATTATTTCATACCTAAAATCATTAGGTTTATGCCTTTTTGAATTTTTCCCCTTAGTTGTCTTTATGTTTGACTGTCCACTTGAACCAACTTTGTTATCTTCACTCTTCTTTATAGATTCTTGAATGAATCCTAGTCCATTTTTGTCACCTCATTCCTTCTATTTGCCTAGCCTTTTATTTAGAGCCTTAGAACTCTTTTCTAAATGTCCATAAATCTGTAGCATTTAATTTACTTCTTCGAGATCAGTTCTTAGAGATATCAATTCCTCTTCATGTCTCATACAAGTTTCCTCTTTGAATTTTAGAGCTTGTGTCAACTTTTTTACTTCAGACTTCAACTTATTATTGAGTTTCAGGTGCTCTTCTTCTTTAAATTTAAGGGATACTGAAGTCAACTCTAATTGGGCTTCAAGTTCTTTGATTTCATCTTCAAATTTTTGTTTCTAGATTTCTTCAAAAATCTTGATTTTATCTTCATAATCTTTCATCTTTATCTTCAATTTTTGGTTCTTTTTCCTTTGATGTTTCAATTCATCCAGGGAACTTATTAGTTTTTCTTCAATATTTACTTCTACTTTATCTTCACCTGAGATTTCATCCTCACTGACATATTTGTCTCTTGATCCGCTAGTAGGAATTACTTCAATAACCATGTTTGTGATTTAGGAAACACCTACTCTAAGCTGTTAGACTTGATTCCAAAGTACCATGCTATGATACCAATTGTTGGAAACTAGGACACTTAGAGGGGGGATGAATCACTGGCTTATTATAATTTTCCTAACATTTTCCCATAAAATGACACACAATAAAATAATAGGATAATTTACACAGACATAAATTTTTAATTTGGGAAACCCAATTGGGAAAAAAACCACTGAAACCAACAACTATGCTCAGGAAAAAATTGTCCTATATCTATTACATTGATTTCATGGTTGAGATTCAACTCAACCTGGACCTATAACTCCAAAAGATGACTAAGAAGCTACTCAGTCTTTGACAAGCTTTGACATTTCTAGAAGCTTCAACTCCCAAGCTGGGTTTAGCAATAACTAAACTTTAGTGAGCTTCAACTCACAAGGAAGAAACAACTCCCCACATGTTAAGATGCAACTTAGATTTTTTTGACAAAAAATTGTCACATAAAGATAGTTATCTTATACAACTGATAGTGACAGCTAGATTACAACACTCTTCTACTTAATTTTGACTTTGATTTTTCTATCTTGATCACAAAATAAAATGCAAGGAATAATTTCATCAGTCTTATTTCATTCATATTCACATATCATGATCTCTCTTATATCTTCTCAATGTCTTCTCTTGATACCCCCTTCTCCAAAAATCTCTGAAAAAAACCAATCTATGCAAATTCTACTCTTGACTCCCTTCAAATTATGGTTAATATCAATTTACCTTCATTCATAAGTGTGATAAATGGATTTCAAAATTGAACATGCATTTATTTATACATTAATTCTCAAATCCTTTGTCTCAACAATATCTACAAGTACTTCACCTCATTGTCTTCAATATCAAAACATTTGTCTTTGTTATATCTTATACTACATACCCTATGCACCAAAAAACTTTTACAGGCTTCAACTCAACCTTTCTTATTTCTCCTCATTAAATAATTGTTCCTTGGTTGTAATACTCTAATCTAGATTCTAGATCACCTTTTCATCTACATGAATTTTTTCTTTTATATCCTTATTCTATCATCCATGATCATTTCATAACATTCTTCACATTTGAAAAGTCTGCATACTCTATTAAAGTTCACATATTTCACACACTGTTAAGATAATACAATTTCATTATATATATTTTCACATATTTTATTTCCTTTAATCTTCAACTTTTTATGACCCTTCACATGACAGCTCGTTCAAGGGAATATGTGGAGTTTATCATCCTTTCCAATTCTAAAAATAAGACTATTTACTTTTTATCTTCATAGCGCATACAAAGGAAATATATCTACTTTAATGTGTAACTGCCCTTGATTACAAGTATGCTTCTGACTAGAACCAAATATATTCTATAAAACTTCTATATAAACCTTTCTTACTTGAAAAAGCTTTGGTCTGACTTTCATCCTTTGAAAATAATTATTTTCCCTGACCTCTGTAGCATTGTCATTACAAATGATAGAAAATTTAGAGAATTTATCGTTTTGAACACTTAGGGACATGCTTATACATTGCAATATGTTCTTGACATACTTATGTACCCTTAATATGCTCCTTCACTTCAAAAAATAGTCTTCACTCTTTGTTAGAAAAGTATGAATTACATTCATGGTTATGAAAATAGAAGGGTTTACAAAAGATATATGAATTTTGAGCTTACATATCTCTTCATTTTAGTAGGATATTATATCCCATGCATGCACCTGTAACTTGACACTTTCATTCTTTAGGAAGGAATGATTTTAAAATATGCAACCACAGTCATCTCAGCTTGATCTCCAAATTTGTACATGATGAGGGTTTCAAGTAATAAAACCCTAGCTTCATCTTTGGAGGATTGATTCACCTAGTTTTTCATTTTATGACATAGCAAGAGTGAAACCAATTCTTCATTCTTGAGTTCACAACTCTTATTTTCATTTATTTTTGGATGAACATAATGATTTAAGGATAAAAATATAGTCCTTTATTACTGTCACAAACACACAGGTGTAGAATTATTAGGTGAATTTCTCTAGAGACTTCGTACTAGCAAAGGTTTTTCTTACACTATAAACCATAATTAGTAACTTCTAGGAGGACCTATAAGGATTGAGAATCATAATTTGTAATGGTAAACTCACAAATACTACTCAGAGACCAGTCCTCTTATGAAGTCCAATTGAGGACATTATTGGAGAAATGAATACTATTCCAATATACTACTTCACTGAGTTATATGTGAGCATCAACCACTCATTTTTTACCTATAAGAGTTGTTCATAATCACTCCATAGTTCAATTCACAAATTAGAGCACTTAAGATGACTGTCAAGTACCTTAGTTCCTTTGTATGACTGCACTTGGATGGTGAGAAAAGACAGGAACTGAGTTAACTCCAAAAGTATGAGAAAGATGCATGAATACCTTCTAGATCACTAAAAATAACTCAACCATAAGCAATCACACCTAATTGTTCACCTTAGAATCTTCAACCCCAGACAATACGTGTAAAGTTTTTAAAACACTAGAATTTCTGTATAGAGCTATTTTACAAGGCTTAGAAAGAATGAATCCATCTCTATTTATAGGTAGCTTACCACACCCATGAGTGATTCCATAATTTTCAAAAGTCATTTGAAGTCAACAGAACACATTTTGTGCTTACCTCCCCAAGAAGCAAGTCTAGAAGGAGAAAGATATTGTCTAAACAATGCTCATAACTTATTTGTTTTTAAACTAATTTCCCTCAAATGTTTTGAAAAAATTTAGGATTGGAGATATATTAAAAAATTACTTCTTTGATTTATCTGAATAAGGCTCGACAATTTTTTTTAAATGCTATGAAGCCAGGGTGCTCGATTTGCATTCCGTAAGAAACCAGTTTTAGGAAAACTTGCACAAATTTCTCATACCTTTTGAAAACTTGATGAAATTTGGCATGAATCACTACAATACATATCTCTACACTCTCCATAGGTTGGTTATCCATATATTTTCATGTCCAAACTAGACCTATCTCATTTATCTCAGTATAGACTGTTAGTCCTTAAGGTCAATTTTGGTGTACTTTTGAATTTTTCCTCCAGAAGCTAAAATAAGTCTTTTGGATTCTCATAAATTCACTACAAAATTTTCCTATGCTACTCTCATTCTCACCTAGTCTTTTCATGCCATGTAATAAGCTCTTACACTTCATTAGGATTTAGAACTAGGCCTAAATGAGTTAGTTACAACTGTGACTCCAACCATGTGCCCTATTACTCACTCTAAGAGATCTTGCCCATGCTATTAACATCATGTATGACTTGTAGAACAACTTTTCCAAGATTTCCAACCATCTTCATGCCTTCATTGGTTTCCTTCCTTACTAACCAAGCTTACAACAACATGAAACCATCCTGGAATCACCCTGAAACATCTTTGTGAGCTCCAAATAATCCTAAGAAGGAAATGAAAATAAACATTCATGCCTCTGACTAAGCTTCACTTCACCATTCACACCTTCTCCATCAATGAAAAAACCAATACACTAGGGATCAACAATAACTACATCAAGACCAGATGTGATGCAAGAAGTAGGAATGGTAACACGGTTTCAATCTGATCCAAAAGAAACTCATGTTCAAGTTGTAAAAATAATATTCAAATATTTGAATGGTATGTTTTATTATGGTTTATTCTCCTGAAAAGGTGATGATCTCACTTCAACTGCATACACAAATGTAGATTGGGCTGGTTTCATTAATGACTGAAAGAGCACAAGTGGAGGTGAATTATTTTTGGGAAATAGTTTAGTATCTTGGTTAAGAAATAATTCCTTTATTTTTCTATCCATAGCTGAGGCAGAATACATTGTTGCAGTGTCATGTTGTAAACATGTGTTATGGATGAAGCTGAAATTGAAGGATATCAAGGTAGAATATGATCTTCCAATTCCTATACTTTACGATAATACTAGTGCAATAAATATCTCAAAGAATCTAGTAATGCATTCTAGAACAAATCATATTCCCATCAAGTATCATTTCCTAGGAGAGAAAGTTGCATATCAATAAGTTAAGTTGGCATACATTTATAAAAAAGAGCAAATTGTTGATATCTTTACAAATACCCTTCCAAAAGAAATGTTTGAATATCTCAAATAAAATTTGCAAGTGATATCCTTTTCATCAGGACATTAATAGGAATCATAAGTTCATGGGGAGATAGTCATTTTATAATTATTTTAGCTCCATAATGAAGATATAATTTTTAATGTTAGTCATGATTTCTCACAAGGGTGTGCCTTGAGAATTTTCCTTTTCCATTGATGTCAAAGAGTGAGAATTAAATTAGCAGAAAGGAGGAGATTTAAAGTCAGGGGGATCTGTTTATCTTGTTTAGAAATCTTTGGTGGGAGGTTTCCATCAATGATAAAGGGGAAGTTTTTTGGAAATATTGTCATTGATGTCAAAATATTTCTAATACACAACTTGTATTTCAGAATTATTGACATTGGTGTGTATTGAAGGGTGCCTCTTATGAAAAATATGATTCACATTGATTTCTACATGTCGTGATTCAAAGAAAAATATGTTGTAGTGTTTCATGTGTTTCACAGTATTCTATAGGTTTTGTACTACTCCATGGGTGTTGTAGTGTTCTATAGGTTTTTAAGTGTTCTACAGGTGTTGTGATGTTCCATAGGTTTTGTAGTGTTTTGTCAGTTTTGTAGTGTTACATGGGGGTTTTAGTGCTCTGCGGGTTTTTTTTGTGTTCTATAGGTGTCTATGGTGTACCGTGGGTTGTCATAATTTGAAAATGCATTGAATTGTTTTGTGGGTATAATCTAATACCATGTAACAAAGATTGTTCACACATATGGAAGAAAAATTTCTTCCACATGTGCTTGACTAGAAATTTCCTCACAACAAAGGAATTTGTCTCTTCAAGTATCTTGTGGGTTTTAAGAGGAATGAATGTCATGGATGTAAAGGAGTGCCAAAAATTTTAGTAATTATCTATCTTTGTCATGAAAAATCAAATGATTAAGTGAAGATAGGAGATATCTGTGGGAGTCTAGAAAAATATCAAATATTCAAATTTCATTCTATGAAGGTTGACTCAAGCTAAATTTTTGGAAGGTTTATTATCTCGCCGAATCAAAGGAAAATTCACTTCTTTCCATGAAATGAACATGATATATAATTGTGTGTGTGTGTGTGTGTGTGTGTGTATTTGATTACACAGATCTAGTGTGAGCTCGTGAATTACGATGATGAACTACTATAGAAAGAAAAAGTGAAGAGAGGAGAAGAGAAGATCGAACAAATGAAAATATAAACAAAAATATTATTGAAGAGGAAGGAAGAGAAAACTCAAGAAGACTTGAATTTGAATTGTTGATGAAGTAGGAAGAGTGAGAAGAGCATGAAAGAATCAAAATGTGAGCAATGTGAGTAGAAAGAGAAGTGAACTATGATAAAATAGACATCATCAACTTGAATAAGAAACTACAAAAGGTGGAACTTTGTACTGTTGAGGTTGATGTACCATAAAATTGTTGATTGTTGTCTCCAGTGAGTTCATGCTCACAAATTATGTTGAGTTGGTGCTCAACATTGGGGATTGGTGTGTTAGTGAGTTGGTTCTCATGAATTAGCTGAGTTTGTACTCAAAATTTTGCGATTGGTGTCTCCAGTAGGTTGGTGCCTACAAATATTTGTAAAGATATTATCTTTGTGCCTAGATTTTGATAGTAGATTGAGGAAGTATTTTCTATGTGGTTTTATCCTAAAATGGTTTCCACATAAATCATGTGTAGTACAATTATGACTATTGTTGGTATGAATGTTAATTTTTGTATAATACTAATTCAACCCCCTCTCAGTATAAGTATGTTTTCTACAAGGGTTTCATGTTCTTATCCAATATACTTCCAACCAATTATTTATACTTGGCAAGAACATTGAGTCCTCTTCCCCCTTAGTGATGAAATCCAAGTAGGTAGACCTAGAAGGAAGTGTTTGAAATGCATATGTGATTTGTATGTGATTTTGTTGTGTGTGATGGAAAATAGTGAATGCAAAGTTTAACCCCTATTTAGAATAGATGATCAGATAAGGATGAAAATGTAGGTTTTTTTTAAGACCAAAAAGAAAGGTAATTTTTGATGAGAACAAAATACAAGATGCAATACTAAAAAGAGACTGAAAGAAAAGTAGAATAAAGTACCTTTGTTCTTTAAACACTCCTTTTAAATAGTTTTACGTGTTTTTCAAAATCCGTAAGAGAGTACTGGGTTGCGAAGTTCAATGATCTCGCAAGAAATAAATAAGAAAAGGTATATCTTACTCTGAAAAATGTAAGATTTAGTAAAAAATGGACTCACATCCCAATAGGCATTCCAAAATGTTTTAGTAGATTTTAGGATTCTATGTTATTACATGAACTAAATCAAAAAAACTCAGAAAAATGACATGGTTTAACGATACCTATGTGAGAATAACAAAAGAGGATGAATGTGAATGCACACATGAAATTTTCTTTCTAAAGATCTGATGTATATATAATAATGAAACACGTTGCTTGGTAAATGCTAATCCCATGAACTAAGGAGATTCCTTTGACGGGTGTCAACTCATGTAAAAAAAATCAAGTAGGATAAAATCATTGCAATACATATAATATGAAAAATATATGGATAACAAGTTAGAGATTCACATTGTTTGGTTGTGTGGATTCAATCAATGTCCTCCATAATAGGCTAGGGAGGATTGAAAGATCTTTCTAGTAGCGGTTGGCCTTGTCACTTTTTTTGGGAATAATTTCGAGTTTCTCAGTGATATCATCTGGATTAGGTGTGAGGGTGATGATGTAGAGATTTAACTCATATTTGATGCCCTATTATTCCCGCACGAAGGTCTATTTCATAATTGATATGTCAAAGATATTTTCTAGTTCGTATCGTACTCCTGGAAGTGTCATCTAATGGAAATAAAGGCTTATAAGAAATGATTGATTATCCATGATTATTAAATGAAATACAACAAGATATGTGAAAGATACAAAATATAAGACTTTTGATAAGGATCGATGTCGATCTGGGTGATTGATGTCAATTTCTCTTAAAAATGAGCTGGTGATATGTGATTTCTAAAGTCTATGATTTTGATAGACAATAGAGTGTTATTTGGAATTTGTAAAAGCTAATGATTTACAATAATACATAATATAATAGAAGAAGGTTGAATTGTTCATAATGAGAAAGAAAAATCTTGATGAGATGGGAACTAGTCTAGTTGAATGGACATGTGAGTAGACATGTTGCTTCAAAGGGAAATTACTCACAACTAGATGTATGGATCATTCCTCGTCTGATCCACACAGGACTTGGGAAAGATCAGACTTTTCATGAATGGGTTTAGAATCTATATGGTTTAAAGTGAATTCCCCCTAAAATATTGGCTAAGTACAAGAAGGCGTGTGGGCGTGCAAGGCCTATTTGAAGAAGGGTGCGTAAGGAGAAAGCACATAGGACAGGGTTTTAGGAGGGTTTTGGTAGAACCAGTGGCACACACGCAAGGTAGAGAAAAGATCTTGGGACTTAGCCATATTTGGCATATTGGGTAGAACACGAGGAAAACATGACCTGACTATGCATGCGAAGTGGATAAGGTGCCAGCCTGGCAACTTGGTGCCCATAGAAGGAATATACCTTGTGATAGAAGATTCCAGAAGGTCATCATGGAAAAGGATGGAGAGCTCACATCTGAAGAAGCATGCTCCCATGGAGGACCACTTGGACACATGGCAAGTAATCTACAACTTCAGAAAGGCATGGTGGTGCTTGATAAGGCTATATATATGAGCACCCGGTAGAAGAAGGATATAAACATATGGAGATAGATGGAGAGACCGAGAATTGAAGAGAGGCGAAGCCATGCAAGAATACTGTGAGAGCTCCATAGGTTGGGTTTAGAGGATCTGTAGGAGTATGTTGTATCAAGGGGATGGGTCTGAACAAATTTTCTTTGTACTATGAAGGGCCTAAGTCCAGTTCCGATGCATGACATTGGTCTGCACTATCATATGGATATGTGATTTCCTCAGTTAATGTAATGTGGTTATCAACATGCTTAATATGAATATATGTGTGGTTCCAGTTCTACTTACATCTGTATGGATCGGTTATATATACATTTCATATGAGTGGGTGTAAACCCCTGTGCATTTCTTTTCTGTTATGATTCAGATCTATGTTCTGTAATGATTTTCTTATATGAATGAACACATTGGTCTAGAAGCCATTCTGAGCTCTAAGATGAATGTATGGTTCCTTTCCAATCTATTCACTTAAGTTTCTTGTCATAAATAATGCATTCTCACACAACTCACATAAAGGAGGGACTCGGGAACCCACTGGGTGCGTGCCTATGGGTGAGTGCCCAGTGCCCACTGGGTGATAGGTGGTTATGATGCACATGGGATTTCCTTGTTCTTTGAGAGGCATAAGGACTCACATAGACTAATAAGTATCAAATGTAAACTCATATAAATCATATATAAGAATCGGGTGAGTGCCCAACGCCCGCTGGGTGATAGGTCGACGTGCATGGGATTTTCTTGTTCTTTGAGAGGGCATAAAAATGACTACATCTTGGTTTTGTTACCAGGACCTCTTTTCAAAGTTTTTGTGAGAAATGACATGCATCTTTATCTTTGTGATGTGTAATGACAGAGCTCCTGACTCTAGAAAGTGTTGAAATGTGGTTCAAGAGCATGGAGGATGAGTTTTCTCAAAGATTCAACACTGGACCTGAGTTCAATGCATGTGGATGGGTAGAAGAGAACCTATACCATGAGCTATATGAGACATTATTTTTCTGCTTCCCAGTAGAGCTATATGAATGGCTCTCGGCATACGCATCTAGATCAAGCTGGTTCTATAGATCGCGCGTGTGGACCCAAGATGACTATCAGAGGCTGCAGGATGCAGATCTGACTTGGACATGTGCTATTGATCACTGGTGGAAGGGAGTGTTAGCCAGTTACATTTTAGAATATGCCATTTTGATGTATTCTTTCCCAGAAGTTGTTGAGTTTGAGTTTCTGAGGGAGCCTAGAGGGTCATTTTTGAGTGTTATTCCTCTAGCTATGAAGATCTTGGTCATTACTTTGAGTTTAGAAGCATTCCCCATGGCTAGCTAAGCTACTCTGAGCATTGGGTGAGGAAGCTAGGGTGGAGGAAGATGGTAGACATTACGGCTGAAAAGGAAAGGGAGGAGAGATGGCTCAAGTATAGTGAAGCTCGTGAAAGGGAGATGACTAGACAACATGAGGTTGCAAGTGTGATGGATCTATGGAGGTAGACATTGTGAGAGAGGGTGTTGAAGTTCACATGGAGGACATGGAGCCTGAGCAGTCTATGCTACCCCATCTTGGAAAGTGTGGGAGAGAGGCCCCTTCAGCTTCTGATGAGAGTTCGTCACATGGAGAAAGGAGAGCCATCGGTGTGCATCTGAACCCACCTAGTGACCAACCCCTGGCGCTTGGTTTTCCAAATCAAAGGAGTATTGATAACCCAGTTGGTATCGGTGGGAGTGACTGATCGGCACCCAGGAGGTATAATTTTTCATTTGGGATGTCCATGGCTGCACATACCATTCCAGTGTTTGGAGGAATTTTTGGGAAAAGTACAAGTACGCAAGGTTTAGGCAACACTGGGAGTGGCGTGGGATACACTTCTGGTAGTGGAGAAATCTCACAGACCATTGGCACATAGTTTAGTGGGATGTTGGGGACACTAGGCATGACCACTTCAGGCCCATTTCTAGTTACAGGAGGATCTGGAGGTGGAACTGGTGGATCGGGAGGCACAGGACCTGGTGGATCCAGTGGATCTGGTGGAGGGAACACCAGAGGGAACCAAGGATCTAGATCAGGAGGACAGGGGCCTCAGCCACCTCCTCAGGTAATATTTGAAATGTCTTTACACTTGCCAGATTACCAGGGTATAGAGGATGTTGTGGAACATGTGCACAAGTGTGAATTGCTATGGCGCGCGAAGGGGATCACTACCCCAGAGTGGAAGGCTAGTCAGTTTGCAACAACATTGCAAGGATGCGTGCATAGCTGGTATAGGAAGTATGACCCCTATCAAATGGTGGTAGACTACACCACATTGAAAAATGCCTTCCTAGTAGAGTTCCATATACCAGAGTTTGAGTAGAAGAGCATCAACACTTTGAAGGAGATCCAACAGGGAATGACAGAGAGTGTGTGGGAGTATGATGCATGGTTTAAGACTCTCCTGTCAAAATTTATCATATGACATTCACCCTTCACAACATGCTCAATGGTTTTTTGGAGGGTTGATCACTCCATTTAGGAGGGCATTGTCCCATAAAACATTTACTGACCTGTGTGAGGCTCTAGAGGTTGCCTTACGTGTTGAAGTAGTTGGGAGCATTGATACTAGTGTGAGCCCTTTTCTAGAGGCTCAAATCACTGCCATGGCCAAACAGTTAGAGAAGTTGTCTGCAAACTCTACACATGAGACTTGTAGTGGTCTTTGGTGCGTGGATTGTGAAGTAGAGGGGCATGCCAAGGATAGTTTCCCCCAGAAGTTAGTATACACCATAGTGGTAGATTATAAAATTTGTCATGGGGACCATGATGTGAGTAGATGCCCCTTGTTGCAGTGCACGTAATTCAGAAGAATGTGTCTTGCTACTATAAGATCTACACCTCTACGACCCATGATACTAAGGATTGTAGGCTTATTGACCAGATCCATGAGGCCATTGATCATGGTGTGCACCAGACCAGCCTTGCCAGTGGTTCCAAAGAAGATGATCACCATTATGAAGGATGCATGGATGGAGGGGTGTGTGGGAGAGGTTCTCATGGAGGATTATGTGGTCACAGTAACTGCAGAGGAGGAAGAAGTGAGTTCCCATGAGGAACCTACTATAACTATGGATCTATAGAACATTACAAGCATGAGTGTCCAGATTTATTGCAGTGCTCGTGGTGTGGGAAAAAGCATAAGTATGAGGAGTGCCCTGAGTTGTTTGAGCACATGAGCCAACAGCACCAGAAGGACAAGGGTGTTGGGATGGTGAGTATAAAGAAGGCTGACACACAGTGGATGCCTAGAGTGGCGCGTGAGTCAGGGTTAGAACCTGTTCTGGTGACAACATGAGTAGAGGTTGTGCATGCCAAAGAAGTACCAAGGAAAAAGACTCTAGTCTCAAGAGAAGAAGTGGTGCATGGGAAGTATCCAGACCCTTCCCACCAGAAGGAAGTGTATCAAGAGACAATGGATGTCATTCAGAGTTTGCAGGGAGAAATCTAGTGTCTAAAGGAGTAGTCCAGGTAGTAGGAGCAAAGAAGGAATGTTGAGGCTCTACAGAAGGACCTGGATGAGGTCAAGGAAGTGTGCAAAATGTTAAGGCAAGAGAATATTATTCCCTTGCTAGGAGAATGGCTATGGGAGAAGATGCCATGTGCTGGAGTAGAGTGTGAAAGGTAGGTGTTGCATGCAAACCTCCCTCCCCATAGCCTTGACTATGACAAAGAAATCACACTGAATGCAGTTGTGGATGGTTGGCTTCTAAGCAACATATTGATTGACATGGGAGTAGAAGTCAATGTTCTTACATTGGATGCCTGACATCAAATGGGAAGGCCCACATTGCAGCCATCTTCGAATGTGTTGTATATGGAAAACAAAACTAAGGCAATGCCCATTGGAGTATTAAAGGATGCAAGTCATTACCATTCAGGGGGCCAAGTTTACTGGAGACTTTGAAGTCTTGGTGCTCACCGAGGAAGACAATTTTCCAGCATTGCTTGGGTGCCCATGGTGCTATAAGAACAACACTGACCTGAGGTTCAACAAAGGATATATCAGTTTTGAGAACAAGGAAGAATGGTCATCATCCCTCTGACGGATGGGAAGTCAACACCTTACACTGAACCTTTGGGAGAAGAGGTCCTTGATAGAATTTATGTGCACTCCATCAGAGACCCAGAGATAATTCACCCTATAGAAGGAGTTATCCAATTTGAGGATGCCCAGTCTGTGAGTGATACCACAAGCATGGCATGTGACAATTGGGCGCATGGGACCTATGAGTTAATTGGGTGACAACTGAGGGGGTCTGTAACAAAAGTGACCAAGGCATGCTCACTCAAGCACCTAGGAGGAAAGAAGTTACCAAGTTACTCTGGAGGGGCATACCCTGAAATTTTCTTATGGGACATGGAAGCTCAGTGGAAAAATGAGGACGAAAGAAGAGGGATGCTCAGTTATATCCTACTCGGGACTGTAGTGTGCTAGTGGGCTACACATCGAGAGAGCCTCCTAGAGTGGTGCGAGGTAAGAATCATGTTCTCTGTAAGGTTTTCCAGGAGCAACACCCACGGTCATTCAAGACTACCATGGTAAAGAGACCACTTCATTTCATATCCAAGCATGTGAGAAGGCCTGGATAGGAGGCGCAGAAGCCTTACCACCATCATTATGGGTACATAAGTTGTATTCCACACTACAAGGTTGTGCACGTGTGTGGTATATCCATTCAGAAACATGCCACCAGATAGGAAATTGGCAGGAGCTGACAACTGATCTCATCCAAGATTTTGAATATCGGAGCACAAAGCCATCAGTGGATAAGGCATTGCAAGTGATCAAGCACCTTACGATGGGGGATAGTGCCATGGTAGAAGACATGCTACTATATTTTCTAGGTGAGCCTAGTTTAGAGGCATACTTCAATGAGAATGAGTCAGAGGAGATGCAGTTTGAGCAAGCATGCATAAAAAATGAAAAAGGAAAGATGGTTTATGTCATAGATGGAGAGGAAATGGAGAGTCTAGATGTTAACCACTCTGTAGGTATGCATGATGTTATAGATAGTGCTGATGAAAGGATGCATGCTTACCATGAGCCCTTAAAAATGAAGAAGGTTAACATTGGGTCAGAGACAGAACCCAAGGAAGCAATCATTGGAGACTATTGGTCAGAAAAGGAGGTCTCAAAGATCATTGATCTGTTACGTGAATTCCAGGATTTATTCCCTCGTGGGTATCATGAACTCAAGGGCATCCACCATTCCTTGGGGGAGATGAAGATAAAATAGAAGGAAGGCATGCACCCAATCTGGAAGAGGCCATACTAGATGAATCCAAATTTGTGTGTATGGGTCAAGGAGGAGATTGAAAAAATGATAGCGTCAGGTATCATTGAGGCTGTGGAAGAATCAGAATGGATAAGCCCAATGGTCATCAACATCAAAAAGGATGGGAGGATAAGGATCTGTGTTGACTACAGGGACCTGAATGCAGTATGTGTCATTGATCCCTTCCCTACCCCATTTACTGAAGAAATTTTAGAGGGAGTGGCTGGGCGCGAAGTCTACTCCTTCACAGATGGGTTCTCAGGGTACCACCAGGTGTGGATTGCAAAGGAAGACTAGAGAAAGACAACTTTCACCACTGAATGGGGAATTTTTTCCTATACGGTCATGCCTTTTGGATTGAAGAATGTGCCTGTTGTGTTCTCGTGCATTGTGGTGCAAGCCTTTCAGGACTTCATCCATAAATTTCTTCAGGTCTATTTGGATGATTGGACTGTGTATGGTCTAGTCAAGGACCATTGTGATAACTTAAGACTAATGTTTGAAAGGTGTCGACAGTTGAGGATATCCCTCAACATCAAGAAGTGTGTCTTTGCTACCCCATTTGGAACCTTATTGGGACATATCATATGCAAGGAGGGCTTACTAGTAGATCCCGCCAAGGTTGCAACCATCGTGGGTTTAGGGGAGCCTACTAGCCAAAGCGTCATGCATGGATTCCTTGGGCATACATGTTACTATAGGAAGTTCATCAAGGGATATGCCAAGATCACCACACCCTTAGAGGAATTACTTAGACACAAGAGTGCCTTTCATTGGGGAGAGGCGCAGCAGAGGGCATTCGACACTTTGAAGGATAGGCTTGTCACAACACCCATTCTCCATTTCCCCATTTGGGATAAACCTTTCCATGTTCATGTGGATGCCTCTGGTATAACCGTTGGAGCAGTACTGGCACAACCTGGTGAAGGGATTGTTGACCATCCCTTGTGCTTTGCAAGTAGAAAGTTAACATCAGCAGAACAAAATTACACCACTACTGAGCGTGAAGCACTATCCATGATCTACGTGCTACACAAGTTCAGGAAATATCTACTGGTGACACCATTTGTATTTTACATGGACCACATGGCATTAAAATACTTGGTAAACAAGCCCATTCTACAAGGGTGCATATGTCGATGGGTCCTGCTATTCCAGGAATTTGAGTTCATAGTGGTTGTCAAGCCAGGAAAGAGTAATTCTGGGCCCAATCACTTGTCTAGAATTGACTCAGGAGAGGATGCACAAAGCATTGAGGAGACCATGCCAGATGCACAACTGTTTAGGTTATGGCGTGTGCCCTCAGACTTAGAGGATATTGCAGTGTTTCTCAAAATAGGTATGGCACCAGAAGGGATGAAAGCATTAGAGAGGAAGTAGTTAGCCATACGCGCCACACCCTACATGTTGGTTAGTGGTGATTTGTACAAACTAGGATGTGATGAAGTGTTGCACCAGTGTGTGCTAGAACATGAGTGCCTGGCTATTATGGAGGAGGTGCATGGAGGAAGTGCAGGTGGACACTATGTAGGGGATGCCACTATGTGTAAGATATTACAAGTTGGGTTATGGTGGGAAACCCTATATCAAGATTGCAAAGAGTATTGCAAGGCATGTGATCATTGTCAGTGCCTTGGAAAACTAGGGTGGAGGGATGAAATGCCTTTGTGCCCTATTCCAAGTACAGAGCCATTTGAAAAGTGGGCCATAGATTTTGTAGGCCCCATTTTTCCAGCCATGTGTAGGACAGGATCACACTATGTAATCACTTGCATGGATTATTTGACAAGATGGGTAGAAGTAGTTCCTCCTAAGGATTTTACAGTGGCTTCAGCAACCATGTTTCTATGGGAAAATATTATTACAAGGTATGGATGCCCATTGAGCTTAACCAGTGATAGGGGTACACATTTCCTAAATGAGACCATTCAGGATTCTGTTATTAGAGTTCATGGTGGCTCATCATAAGACTACCCCTTACCATTCACAAGTTAATGGAATTCCCAAGGCATTTAATGAAATACTGAGTCATACCCTGACCAAAATTTATGATGTTGGTAGATGAGATTGGGATGACAAAGTAATAACAGTTCTATGGGCATATAAGACAACCTACAAGAGGTTGAATAAAGCCACACCATTCCAATTGGTGTTTGGTGTAGAGGTTGTCTTACCCATTGAATTTATGTTACCTTCTCTGTGTATAACATGCGCAGGAGGATTGGCCGATGAACAAGCGCTGGAGGAAAGGATTGAAAAATTGATGAAATTGGATGAGAGATGATCATTGGCCAGGTGGAGTCAAAAGACTGAAAAGGCTAAACAAAAAGCATGGCATGATCACCACATCAGAAACAAACAATTTGAGATTGGGAAGATGGTATTGTTATATGATTCTAAGTTTCTGCACCATCCCAGAAAGTTGAAAGTCCATTGGTTGGGTCCCTATATCATCTTGGATATCCTTAATTTAGGTGCGTTCCAGTTGAGAGCACTGGATGGAATGAGATTACCAGGCCATTTCAATGGAAGTAGGTTGAAGCCCTACTATAAATAAGTCTTCTTGGTGTTTGTAATAAGGCAAGGTTTTCCATTTAGTATAAGTTTCCCTTTATGTAATTTTCCTTTCTTGTGTTTCCCTTTCTCGTCATTTGTTCTGTTGTTTGTTTTACACCTTGGGCACCAGTAACCACATTACTTTTTGAAGGTTGTGCATGCATAGAGGACCGTGCATCTATTTTAGTGTGGGGTGGAGTAATGTGAAGTATAGGCCCATAATACAAATTGAACTGGCAGTAGAAGTTGTGGTGAATTTCCCGGTTGATGGATACAAAGTGCGCAAGGATGAAGGAAGTGCATGGAAGAAGAGGTGGATGAAAAATGTTGGTGTCAGGATAAGACCAGAGAAACCACATATAGAGAGAAGCACAGGAACAACACGAGGTAGGTGAGAGCAAAAATCAGGTGAAGGGCAGAAGAAGTGCCTTCGGCGTTGTTAACACATGCGTAAGAGTCTTCTGTCAGGATGGATTGTTTGCATGCCAGAAGGTTGTAGAATTTTTTCACGCAAGATTGGGCATGTAAGTGAAGGTGTGTAAGGTCAGCTTGGTGGAAAAAGTCACATTTAATACTAAGTACGGTGGTAGGTAAAATAGCATTTAATGCTGGAAAGAAGGAAAAGCTATAAATAAGAAGTCAGGAACTTCATTATTTACCTTGCATTTACAAAGAGAAAAGATCTCTCGTGAACTAGGGCATCCAAAGGTGATCTGTGTGAAGAAAAATTTAAGAAATCTGAGAGGACGTGACTAGAGAAGATCCACAAACCAGTAGGAAAGGAGTACACGGGCGTGGAGGAAGTTGTTGAGAAGGAATTTGTTGAAGCACCATCTTGTGGAAGAATTGTTCTAGTTAGGGTTTGGTGGCTAGGGCATGGTGTAGGAGGGTTTCTTCACAAGGTTGTGCATTAGGGTTGGATAAAGTGGTAGAGAAGAGCAAGGAAAAGATGCTTGAAGTGATAACCTAACCAGAAGAATGACACCAAAGAAAGCAACCATCTCACCTAAAAAGCAGAAGGGAAAGGGTAAGGGGAAGCAAATGGTTGTCGTCGCAAGCACAAATGAAGAATGGTACGTGGAGATGCAATACCCAGATGGGGTATTGCTAGGAAAAGAATGGGAATCTCATTTGTGGAAGATGTCTGTAAGTGACTATAATCACCGCACCAGTACAATAGAAAAATAAATGGCTTTGGAGTTAGTTCTCCCAATAAACAAGAGGACACCAGAAGGCATGCCCATCTACAATGATGAAGTAAAGGTTAAGTTGGAGAAGGAGGGATTACTACAACTTTATGAATTACCCTACTTCAGAAAACCTGAGCACCTCTACCAGTGGCTAATGGTGCGTGTTCACGAAGACCATTTTTATTTCATGGGGCGCAAGATGCGCATAACTCCCTAGTTAATTTCCAAGTTCACAGGCCTTATCTGTGAAGGGGATAGCATTGATGATGACCTAAGCGATAAGGAGGCCATCAAGGAAACAATTGTTGCATATGACTATATGAAAGGATCATGATACTTTGACATCACAGAGATCCCAGACCCCATGATGAGGATGGCCACGTGCTTGGTAACCAAGCTCAATGACCAAGAGAGATGGACTCAAGTGAACAAGGCATGGCTGAATGTGTGCCTGGAAAATATCTGAGGGGACCATCTACAACTTGTCCACTTTCATCATGGATGAAATCATTAGCAGCGTGCAAGAAGGTGAGAAGATACTATTTGGTAATGTCCTCCTCACAATTGTCTTCTCAGAAATCAGAGTGCCCGATGGGCTGAAAAGGTTTGTTTGGGAGTACCCAGAAGAGGATCCCTCACCCGTGAAGCGGTTCACAAAATATACTTGTGAGACCATGACAACCACTCACAAGGCACGTTTAGAGAAATGGTACAAGTGCATGAGGGATGCGTTCAAGGTAGAATGGAGGATTCCAGAGTAGTTACCCATGCTCGTGTAAGGAGAAGTAGAATTCATGGTATATCAACACTTCTGCATTGGTAGATTTAGGTTGACAGATGAAACAATGAGCCCATGGTGCAAGCTTCCCTTCTCCTTCACCATGCAATACTTCCAAGTGGGGGTGAACAGATTCAAAGAGGCCAAGAGACTAAGGTTCGACCTTAGTGAGGTGGATCAAGACCATAGGGAGCTGTAGAAAGTTAGTTTACCCCAAGAAGCATGCATACGTGGAGAGATATGTCTCCCATGAGATATAGATGATGAAACCAGTGACATTGCCAATCACTGGAAGGGCTGCAGCAAGAATATACCTTTGCATCAGGCCAAAATTTGAAAAGGGTGCATACTTGGAAAATGATGTATCCATCCCTGAGGACCCCACAGGAAGAAAGAAGCCCATGCCAAAGAAGAGGGAAAGAGAAGAGGTGCAGAAAGCACCAAGTGTTCAGGCTACACAAGTGGTAAGCACGTCAGAGACAAGTGTTAAGCCCAGTACTTACGTGCAGAGAAAGAAGTCCCAGTGAAAGAAAAGACTCTAGAGGAAGAAGCATCAGAGCACGAGGAACCCATCACCCAGGAGAGGTCACTAGAGGAGGAGGAGAAGGAAGTAGAATCTCCTACCAGGAAGAAGCAGAAGGTGACAAAAGAAAATGATTCAGAGGATACAGAGAGCTTGGAGGCCTATAGAGGTGAGAGAGATGATGATGATGAAGATGAACCAGGAGGTGAGGACCATCCTATCTATGAGGTTCATGACTCGGAGGAGGAAGGAGAGGAAGAAGAAAATGAGTACATCTTTGTCAAGAGGAAGAATGACAAGGAAGAAGAGGATACTCAGGACAAGGGGGTAAGTGAGGAAGTTACAAAAGAACAAAGGACCCCAAGCCTCACTAAGGAACAGATAGATGAGGCCATGGAGAAAGAAGTATCCAAGATCATTGAAGAACTAGTAGAGTAAGAGATGGAATGCAACATGGACCTAGTGATGAAGGAAGCAGAGGAGGAAAGTGTAGAAAAGGAATATGGCAGCATGGGAGGGGATCCCAGTTTGGCTGTGAGCTTTCCTAAGGCCTGTGCACACAGGGAGAAAAAGTGCAGAGGCATCACAGGTTCAGAGGATGGGCTATATTGATGATCTGAACAAGGTGTTGCACATGCACACTTTCAAAGCACCATACCAATGGAGAAACTCTTGGCTATGACATCATTTGATGAGGAAGGTGCATACCCTCAGATGAGGAAAATGATTTCTTGGGCATTTGAGTCCCACATCGATGAACCAAAATTCAAAGTAAGCCAAGGGGAAATAATGAAGGTACCAGAGTCAAAAGGTGACAACCCCTTGGTAAATGCTTAGTGGCTATCAGATGAGAAAATCTGCAACATGCTGAACAAGGTTTTGGTGGAAGTAGAGGCCAGACTCTTCAGGAGGAATGATAGGGTGAAGTTCCTAGAGGCAGAACTGGAGAAAAGGGAAGAGGAGCTGGAGAAAAGAACCAAGGACTTAAAGTGGGAGGAGCTAATCAGTGCGCAACTAAGGCATGAGTTGAAAGAAGAGAAGGCAAGGGTGCGCGAGGTCTACAAGAAAGCAAAGATGATCATAGATGCCATTTTCTTGAAGCATCCAGATCTAACGCCACCAACGCAGAAGTATGGATCCACCTTGGAGTGTCTAGAGGACTTGACCCGCATCCTCACAATGGAAAGATGACCACTGGCCTTGGAGTCTACAGAGGAGGCATCGGTGCAAAGAAAAGGAGGACAAGATGAAGGTTGTGGCCATTGTGGCCTAGTACAAGAAATTCCTCGCGGATGTGAAAGCCACCACCCAAGTCGCTGAGGCCGCTTATGACAACTACACCAATAGAGATAGAGTGGTGAGCATTCTGGTCACCACCCATGAAGCAGAGCTCAAGGAGTTCCAGGAGAAGAACAAGGGGAATAGGGTGGAACATGAAAAAATTCTAGCTGAGGTTGAGAAGAAATCAGAGGCTATTGAGACCTTGTGGGGCTCAATCAAAAACTGGCTGAAAGAGTTGTATCCCCAGATCACTCAAAGGATGGATGCGCTCAAGGATTTGGGAAAATAGTTAGAGGGAATCATGGAAATGATGAATACCCAAGGAGAAGGGATAAGCTTTGAAGAGGTGAGCACCTTAGTTGGTGACCTCTGTCAATAGGCACAGAGTGAGGTCAATACCTAGAATAAGTTGGAGGTAGACTTGACGAAAATATTTCCCTCTCCTCTTGCAGAAATAATCATAGTTTCCCCATTCTTTCATTCTTCCCCAAAATTCTTCATTCCTTTATTCTTTCTCCAAACTATTCAAGGAAAATCATTCTTTATTATTTGAGAAGGTGTTCCCGAGGGTTGGAGAACAGCATAGTGTGGGGTGATGTTGGGCCCCTAAAATATTGGCTAAGTACAAGAAGGTGCATGGGTGCACAAGGCCTATTTGAAGAAGGGCATGTAAGGAGAAAGCACACAAGACAGGGTTCTAGGAGGGTTTTGGTAGAACAGTGGCTCACACGTGCAAGGCAGAGCAAAGATATCTTGGGACTTAGCCATATTTGGCATATCGGGAAGAACATGAGGAAAGCATGACCCTGACTGTGCATGTGAAGTGGATAAGGTGTCAACCTAGTAACTTGGTGCCCATAGAAGGAATATACCTTGTGATAGAAGATTCTAGAAGGTCATCATGGAAAAGGATGGAGAGCTCACATCTGAAGAAGCATGCTCCCATGGAGGACCACTTGGACACATGGCAAGCAATCTACAACTTCAGAAAGGCATGGCGGTGCTTGATAAATATATATATGAGCACCTTAGATAGAAGAAAAAAAGTTTGTTTCCCAGAGATAGATGGAGAGATTGAGAATTGAAGAGACTTAAGCCATGCAAGAATACTGTGAGAGCTCCATTCTTTGGGTTTAGAGGATCTTTGTAGGAGTATGTTGTATCAAGGGGATGGGTTAGAACAATTTTTTCTTTTTACTATGAAGGGCCTAAGTTAGTTTGAATGCATGACATTGGTCTGTATTATCATATGGTTGTTTGTGATTACCCCAGTTAATGTAATGTGGTTGCTTCAACATGCTTAATATGAATATATGTGTAAATTTTCCAAGTTCTACTTACATCTGTATGGATTGGTTATATATATACATTTCATATGAGTGGGTGTAAACCCATGTGCATTTCTTTTATGTTATGAGTTCAGATCTATGATTCTATAATGCTTTTCTTATAGAATGAACACATTGGTCTAGAGGAAATTGTTCTGATCTCAGCGAGTCAGTGAATGTATGGTGAAAATTTTCCAGTTATTCACTTAATTTTTATTATAAATAAGAGCATTCTCACACAACTCATATAAGGTGAGGGACAACCCATGTACCTGTGGTGAGTGCCCAGAGCCCACTAGGTGAGCACTATGGGATTTCCTTGTTCTTTGAGAGGGCATATCAAGATGTTTAAAATCTGAGCCATCACTCGGCAGCATCATTTAGTCATATTGCGATTTCTTTCAGGCCCAAATACCTTCTAACGGCAGCGACGGAGGAAATTGAGAAATTTTGCAAATTCTTCAAAAAGGTACGAAAAAGGTTTGCAGGCACCTCGCTACCAGGCCCGTTGTGTGGAATGCTTGGGGTTTCAGACGTTTGTTCTTGGCTCAGGTGTAAAGTGAGAAAGGATCTTCCTTCAGTAACTGTCTTCTTTCTCTTTCCTTATAGAAGGATGCCATTTTGGCTTCAGGAAGTTTGGAAATGCGAGATTTCTTGCATGGATATATTGATATTTTGAGTACCAATCATCAGGCCTAGTTGTTTTGGACTTGCATACTATGGACATGCCATCTTTTATGGAGGGTCAATTAGCTTCACAAGGCACAGGGGTGTCAAAATTAGGTATTTACCTCTAGCTCATCGTTCACCTAGGTACATTATCAAATCCTTTATTGTATTTAGCAAAGTTCATCCACTGGATGTGTGTAGGGGATATTTCTTTTTATTTATGATGGATATATTAGGAAGATATTATCTAGTTGTCAAAGGTACAGAATACATTCCTTGATCTATGGTATTGACTAGGATCCTTGATGTATAGATTCTGTCATAAATCTATGGACTTGACTAGTTCTTTGATGACTAGTTCTCCTCCATCGCAAAATTGGCTTAAGTCTACGACTTTGACTGGTTCATGAGATTGTTATTCCTGTAACTATACTAAGCAAGGCCCATAGGATCATTCTATTTCATTGAGTTCCATAGATAGGATCAATATGTAATGGATTGTTATATATTGCATTTGTTACATGTAAAAAGGGGAGAAACTTAGAATGTCACAAGTTATTCTGGGAAGAAGCCCATTCTCTGAGAAACCACCTAAGAACCATTTCTTATTCCTTTTTGCATTAGATTTGTATTACCATGAGTTGGTGTTCAGTTGTAAATCCATTGACAAGATCTGAGATTGTTATTGAAACATTCCCCTGCTGATAAATTTGATCACTTTCTGGATTATTTGTGTTGTCTCTTGGCAAAATTTGCATAGAAATGTTTTCAATTTGTGTTTCTTGCTCCTATTGCAAATCTACGTGTTTGGAGTCTCTTTTTTATTCCTATTCAGATCTCATTCTTGAGATAGCTTAGTGAGTATTTGTAATTCCAAGATCAAAAGATCTTTCATCTAAACAAGGAGATAAACAATTTAAAACACTTTTCCTGTAAACAAAACCGAGATTGTTTAGATATACCTATGGGTGCACCCCTCAGGGTGTGTGCATAATAGAAATTTTATGGTTCATGTAATTCGTGCATCCTGTGGCAGAGTTGTCAACCTACTTGCATGGAAGAGTGAAAATTTAGGCCTGCATTTGTGTGCACATATCCTGGTTGAAGGAATGCGTGTGTGTGCCTCTGAGGAAGCATAATAGTCAGTTTAGGTCTTGCAAATTTTTGCAAAGTGCTACCTGAGAGATGCCTGGAAAATTCCAGAGAAAAGTCATGTGCCAAAATATCCCACCCAAAATTCATTCGAGGGGTTCAAACTGCACCAATCCTACCCATACTACCCCTGATTTTCCATGTGTATCAACAAAAGAATCTAATCCATTTACAAAAATGCACAATGTAATCAGGATCACACCATGTCTCTAGTAGCCTTAAGCCTTGTCTATGACAAGCATTTACATCATTTGAGGTAGTTGACAGCTTTGTGCACCCATGAATAATGGTACATGTGATCATGGTTTTGGGTCAAGGCTCTCTGCGCATACAATCTGCTAAAGTATAATGACATTATTTGAAGGCACCTGCGCTTCACAAAAACAGAGGCTGCAATATAGGTCCTCTTGCCTTAGCTGAAAGGAACCACCTAAAAAACATGAGGATTAAATGAAATCCTTTCAAAAGTGCTACCCACTTCTTCACTACCTGAATGCTAAAAATTCAGCCATTAAATGCAATTTCCCCGGCTATAAAACTTAACATACAGAATCATGAAATCTGGGTGTTAACTATCTTGTAGAATATGGTTTTAACAATACATGCTCAAGTATGTGAAGGAGATTAACCATATATTAATTTAAAAAAAAACAAAAATGGGGGAGGCCCCCTCCGTAATGCCCACATGCCAAGTGGATAAGGTGCCACTTGACACTTGGTTGTATGATTCAAAAGGAATCCCCAACATGCTCTCACTACGAAGATTCCTTAGTGGGACCCCCTGGCCTTGCCTCCACCGCTGCAACATATCCCCCTCTCCATTTTTGATGTGGGTTTAGTCCCACATGGAGGACAACATGGACGTACAGGGGAAGGATTTGATCTAAACCTTTAGAAAGGCATGACAGTGCTTGATTGATGCTATAAATACAAGCACCTGATAGAAGAAGACATAGATATACATAGAGACAAATGGAGAAGTGAGAATTGAATAGGGGTGAAGCCATGGGAAGAATATTATGAGAGATCCATAGGTTGGGTTTAGAGGGTCTGTAAGAGTATTTTGTATCAAGGGTAGGAGTATGCTGTATCAAGGGGATGGGTTTGAACAAAGTTTCTTTGTAATATGAAGGTCCTAAGTCTAGTTTCTGATGCATGGCATTAGTCTGCACTACCATATGGATATATGACTACCCCAATTAATGTAATGTGGTTATCAACATGCTTAATATCAATATATATGTTGTTTCTAGTTCTACTTACATATCTATATATATATATATATATATATATATATATATATTTCATATGAGTGGGTATAAACCCCTTTGCATTTCTTTTATATTATGATTCAGATCTATGTTCTGTAGTTATTATTCTTATATGAATGAACACATTAGTCTAGAAGTCGTTTTGAGCTCTAAGATGAATGTATGGTTCATTTCCAAATCTATTCACTTAAGCTTCTGTCATAAATAATGCATTCTCACACAACTCATATAAAGGAGGGACTCGATGCCCACGCTTGCCTCGGGTGAGCACCCAGTGCCCGCTGGGTGATAGGCTGACACGCATGGGATTTCCTTGTTCTTTGAGAGGGCATAAAGGAAAACTAACGTAAGGATTTAATATATCCTAAGGTAAATGATCACATATATTAAGAAAATCTCATTGCAAATGTCAAATCAGGTATTAAGGCAATGTAATGTCCCGATAAATTGGTGCAATAATCACATGATATAGCTTACCATACGCACATGATATGTAAATTCCAAACAGTTTTGTCGCCAATTTGAAAAACATATGATTGTGTTTAGTGAATTAAATGTAGGATACAAGACATCCCTATTTAATAATTGATAAAAATATCAACCATAATGTTATGATCATTTTTTATTCAAAATTTAGTTTTTAAATGCTTAGACAATTTTCTCCATTCTAATTGGTCAGATGATTGTGAGTTTTGCTTATGTGCGAAGGGGTCTTTGATTGTTTTCTTTTTCTTTCTCGAAGGATTATCAATTTGGGGGGGGGGGGGGGGGGGCAAAAACAAAAAATTTTAATAATGAAGAACCCTGGTTTTTTTTGGGTTAGGCTGGCCTTTTTCCTTACTTTTTTGTTTTTTGGAGTTTCGTCTTCTTCTAATGTGGTTCTAAATGCCTAGTTTGGGTTCGTCCTCCCTAACCTTCCACTCCCCTTTTTGGCACCCTACAGTTTGTGTTGTCATTGGCAATATATTGGTTGGGTTATTATATGGATTTTGAGGAGTGGCCAGAAAAGATTGGTTCACATCGTAATATAGTTAATTTTTAAGAATTCAAGTGGTGCCACTTTGGACTATGAGAACACCACCTTCCATTGTCGGAATGTGTCATCAAACTGGACCCTTCACTACACTTTCTCAACGTGCCCCATACACTGAATAGGAAATCTCCTTCAGCAAAGGTGAAGTTGGAAGTTTTCCACACCTCACGAACACAAAGAAATCCCTTTCTCCTGTTGGTACAAAAGATGTACATGTCAATGAAATTCCTACCCATTGGGAGCTTGGAAGTGTTAAGTGAGCTCCTGTTTATTAATCCTCATATGCCAATCCTAATCATGGTTGTTCTGACATGGAGGCCTGCTATCGAGCATTGGATCTCCAACCGGTAGTTTGGACTGTTGTCTCCAACTAAGACAGAAGGCCACACTTTTTGTCTCTTGTCTACTCGACCTATTACTCTATCGGTGATGGCGTCAGAAACTCTTGTTCTTTTGCTCTGAAGCTCCTTATGTTAAGGTTTCAACCACTTTTGGTTTGTAATTTGGCTTCCATGGCCTCTTCTAGGCCCCTTGGGTTTGGTTTAGTTCTTGTTGCCCTATTGGGCATCTTCTATTGCCTTTGTGGTGGTATTTTTTTGTCCAGGTGGCATACTTGTGTTGGCCCTCATTGCATTTTTTTGTGGGACTAACGAAATTGTTCGAGTCAGCCCCGCCATTTCCCTCCTTTACTCTTAATTCCAATGTTTTTTTTCCATACTAAAAATAAAGTTTCTTAAAAATTTCATCCATTAACCATCCGTGTTTACCGCATTGCATTACGTCTTATTTTCAAATTTATAGGTACAATTTTATGTAGTTTTTTTTCAAATTCAAAATATAATTTTTTTCATGCTTTTATGAATGCACATATTCTTACGCATTAATATGAAATACAAGTAAGTACGCTACCCTGAAGTCATTCCATACTTGTAAAATATGTACCATAAAGAGTTATTTTATTGTCTCGCAAATCCACAGTATTCATTGTTGTTATATTGATTATAATGATTGCTTTATGATTTAAGAAATATAATCCATAATGATAGATCTTAAATTACAATCCGAAGAGTAGTAGTTGTGTAACTTAATTTTTGAGTACACCCTTATAAGTAAATCAATTGATAATATGATCTTTTACCAAACTTCTTAGTCTTAAATTTCTATGATCTCTAATTGTAAACATTGAATTGAAATTAAACTGTGACATTGATGTGCAAACAAGTAATTATAAAACAAATATTCTAAATCTATCTATGCTAAAACTTTGATGTGATTTTATTCATGTATAATTTTAACAAAATGGTCCTATTTTTAAAATAAAATATATGTGACACATTTTATTGTAATTACTACAAACATTGATTTTTGATATGTTTTGAGTATCGCTACACAAATAGTTTTAGAAGTAATCAAGTACAAACTAAGTTAATCGGCAATGATGATAAATTTTGGCTTCTTGAATAGAGTTACCTCTATGATTATATGTATTTTTGATATGCTAGAATATACTTACCACACAACAATCTGCTATTAACTATTAAACAACATGTCTGTGGCTTTTGTCTCTTCCCCTGCCAAAACATTGCATTTTTTTTTAATAGATAGCCCAATGTTGTTCTTTAAAATATTTCAAGTTATGACTGATTTGAGAATTATGGTTTTTACTTAATATTACTGAGCTATAGAGAAGATATTGTGAAGCTAGGGGCCCCAAATCCCACTTTCCCTTATTTGGCCTCATAGTAGACTATCAACACGTTCTTTTGGTTTCCCTCATCCTCACTCTACATATAAGTGGTTCATAATATAACTTGTTTCCATTCCAACCACCCTTGTTTTCCTTAAAGTTTTACCTAGAAAATGGTCCTGCTATGTTTGGCCATCTAATTGTAAAATACCAACAATTTGGTAAATATTTTCTAGTTGATATTATTTTGTACATTTGGAAGAATAAATCATGCTATATTTCGTGAATTGGGTATGGAATTTATCTAGTGTAAGTAATAGATTTGTTCATGTTTTCAATATTTTTCCTTAAGATTTTGGTCTAAGATAAGAATGTTTATTGTAGGGACCCTCCTTTACCTCGCGTCAATATCATTAGGGGATTTCCCCTTGTTACTTTTTGGGTGCGTCACAATCTCTTGCCTCTATGCATTGTCCCAAGGTCACGACTCAAGGATTTTGACATCACTGCTCTAAGATATGACCGTCTCTACTCATTCTTGTTGATTTCACTTGAAAATGCAATAGTTGAGTGTTTGATAGATTTGGTGGTGGTGGAAGGAAGGTGTGTCCTTGTGGATTCCCTAGATAAATTTTCTTTCTTATTTTTTTCGTACTCAATTTAACATCCATAAAAAAGAGAAGCATAGAAATGATACGGTTGGACGCCCATACTTGACACTATGATCCTCTTGATGTGTAGTTAGGGTGGCAAGTCTATAGTCCTCCATCGTAAACCACTTGTCATGTTTGTTTTGTCACTACCTAGTGCCATATTGTTGATGTTTGTGTGGTTGAGTGTCCTTTACTTTTATAGATTTGTTTTATTAAAATATTTTTTATTAATTATAGTTATTAAGATATTCATTTTGTTGATGTAGCATTTTCCAAAAAGGCTTGTATAGCTCGATTTGACATCTCTAGGATGTGGATGGCATTTCATTCTTGGTATAATTAACATTATAATATTTTTATGTATTACTGATTTTAAGTGTGCTTTCCCATTAAAAAAAAAAATCTATATACTAGAAGACTACAATGTCTAAAGATCAAAGTGCATTTTTTGGTTTGGGGCGGATAGTAGGTGTAGTTGTTGGCTGAGGAAGAATGTCACAATGTTGAATAAAATTACACAATGTAATACATCATATATACATGGAAGAGATCGGTTGGAGCACGTGCTTGACTTGTCTCCTCTGCTAGTACAGTTCTCCTCTTACGCTAAAGACAGCAAACCTGCCAACCCTCCTATCCTTGCACGTTTTTTGTTCCTGGTTCTTCTCGATCTACAATCTTCTCGGGCATCTTTTTCAGCATCTTTCCTGTAACCTCTGTGCCATCTACATCAGTGTCTCATCGGTCCATAATAATGCAGCGACGGAAAAGGTTGTTCGAGTCATCTGACCGGACTCTATTTTCCGAAAACACTAAGGAGGGGACGGCCAGACAACTCTTGAGTAAATTGGGGCGATGATATTCAGCAGCTTCGATGAACATCATACTTTTATTGCATTGGGGATTTAAGAGTCGCTTTGTTTCTCTAATTTTGTGCTGGTCTTCTTCGGACTTCCCCACAAAGGCGCCAAGAGAATGTTATGCTCTACCAAAATGCAAACAGAACAGTAAAAAATGCCACATGAGATTTCCACCAGGAGGGGCAAGCATCGGTTCAAAAAATTCAACGAGTCCTGTCGCATGAAGTTACCAATATACTAAGGGGGAATTTTAACATTAACTAATACACAGTGTAGGTGTTATGCAAACGTAGTGAATTTGTTTTTGCACATTCATCAATTTGAACAAGCGTGTAGATTAGAGAGGAGTTTAATTGAGAGGCTTGATGATAGTTTCTAAGTGGCTATATTTTGGCCATGAAAAGTGGGTTTATGCATGTTAAGTACCACATAGGCCAACCATATTATTATTCCCATTTATAAAGTCATTCATTTGTTTTATCCCCTGAAAAATTTTATATACTTTATTTTCAGGTATAGTGTGTGTGGGCGTGGGCGAGCGATGGGTGGGGGCGGTGTGGGTGTGGGTGGGGCAGAATAGACAACCAATAATTAGCTGTTAGTAGATGACTTACCTTTCACCCACCCTATTTACAGAAGTGTCAAAGTCTATAAGTATCATCTCATTGGTAGTAGAATATAGTCTATTTGGTATTATTTTTTTTGGTTTTTTTTTTTTTTTTTTTTTTTTTTTTTTTTTTTTTTTTGTTTTGTTTTTTTTTTTTTTTTTTATATCTTATTTGTTAAGGTAGGTATCCTTTAGCCAGCCAATTAAATAGGAATATTGTTTCTATTAACAATTGTCTCAATCGCTATAAGGATTAAAGCCTAATAAATTAATTGATAGCACTCACCAAACTAACCAATTTAATATAATTATTAAAAAAATATAAATAAGATTTCCAAAATTAAAAAAGAAACAATTTCAAGTTACATTTTACAAATATTTTTCTTGTGTAAATCATTAAATGTGGTTCTCTTGAACATGTATATAATTATGGATTCAATACCATTACTTTGTCGTCTCATCAATAATAGTGCATATAAAGTCCTATTCATCTTTTATACGAAAAATTATTTTGCGTGATGATGATTCTCTATGTATGGTAAAATATATAACTCAAGATTAATTTTTATAATTAAAAAATATATTTTTTTATTATTATGCCCTTTCTATTTCAGAATATGGACATTACACTTACACCGAAGGTATTACATTAATTACTTCAACATTTAACTCAGATTAATTTTTGTCATTAATACAAAAAAACTGATAGGCTGGTCAAATTATCTCAGCCTGAACTTATGTGTTGGATAATTTCTTTTTAAATCTTCAATATAAAGGAAATCAGGGATACTAAAATTGTGTGTTTGGGTGGGGGGGGAATAGACAACCCAATTATTAGCATGTTTAGTGGAGAGAACTGTTGTTGCACCATCTAGTTACATAAGTGCCACCGTTCTGTAGAGTGATCATCTGTCGTGGCAATAAATTATAGTCTATTTGTTTATATCTTATTTTGAGGTATCATTTCGAGCCTCTTAATAGGAATTTTGTTTGTAGTAAAAAAAATTCATCGATATAAGAGTAAAGTCTATTAGATTAATATGATACTACTCAACTCACCACCAATTAATATAATTGGAGTAATTTATTATAAAAATAAAATGTTCAAATTAAAAGACAATTTCAAACTACATTTTATACTGATATATTTTTTGGTAAATCAATAAAATGGGGTTCTCTAACACGTTAAAAATTATGGATTCAATACCAGTGCTGTTCTTTGTGCTTTCTTGTCTCATCAATATAGTGCATATAAAGTCCATCATCTTCTTTTATACGGAAAAATGATTTTGCATATAATTAATTCTCATTTTGGAGAAATAGTATAACTCCAAGATAATGTATTATAATTAAAAATTATTGTTTTTATTAATGGTGGGCAGGCCTTGAGTCTGGTGGGACTCAGAAGGTATGGACGGGATAAGGGGAGGGGTGCGCAAGAGTCACCGAGGGGCTGGGAGTTGTTGGATGGGAATTAACAAAAAATCTAAACTCAAGAGTAATGGTATGATGTAATCAAAAAACTGATAGAACGAGGTCAAATTATCTCAGCCTGAACGACTTTAAAAAAAGCGTATCTAGCGACTTAGTGCAGGTGAACGAGAATGTTGGGGGGGGCAAGGGAAGGGTGGGGATAGCATTACACCAAGTTAATTAGCATGTGATGAAAGAAGCTAGGGGACACGGGTGTGTTGGGAAGAGGCCGCCACCGCTGTTGGAGGGGGACGAGGTATACAAACGATATTGCAAGTTACTCTAAGATGTCGTTGTTCGAGCGGTGCGGGCATGGTGTTTACTTAGGATAGTGTGTGCCGATGGGGTGGGATGTGGATAGCGTAGTGGATTGGTTAAGAAGGATAGGGGGGGTATGGGCATTGGACAGAGCCAAGGAAAGATAGATGTTTGGGTCTATAGTACGAAGGGTGCACAGCATTGAAGGATTAAAGCTACGCCGGGGAAGAATAGCAGACGGGCGTGACCACGTGTTGGTCCACCAAGCAAGCCAAGTAAGTAAATGGAGGATGATTTAGACAATAAAGATTTCAGTCATAAGTTACAAAAGAGGATTTGCAAGTACATGAAGTGTGTGGGGTTTCGGGGCAAATGCTACAAAAGAAGGCTCGGTGGGTGTACACGGGCAATAAAAGTAGGCGGCAATACCATGTACTTCCGCATCGGATCACATAAGCAGGACATGCCAGAGTAAGGCGGGGAGACGGAAAAATGATGGTGCATATGAACTAATCGCCTGGATGGAAAAAGATATAAACGCCGAGCAATTGAGGAAGGAAGGAAAGATTAGTTGGTAGGAAAGTCGGGGGGCCCCCGTTTGTAGTGCAAAGATGGCTTGGGTACAGTTGCACGAAGTCAAGGATGGGGGGGGTTAGATGACCAATAGGAAGACAATAACGGCAAGAGGGGCGCTGTGTGAGGTAGCGAAACATAGTGCGGGAGAAGTCCGGGAGTTACAGAAAGAGAGCAAGTCGAGAAGGAAAGCAAAGAGAAGGTGGGCCATGATGGTGGTGAGAGGGGAAGGTGAGGAGCAATAGCGTACCGAGGGAGGGGGGGGGGGGGGGGGTTCGAAGGGTGGAACCAGTGTAGAAATGAAGGGATATCTGTATGCAGCACTACGTGGGCTGGGTAAAACTAGGTAACACGCGAAAGGGTATCGAGAGGGTCACGGGAAACCGAAAATAGAGAGAGAGCAAGAGGCAGAGGAGGGATGCGGGAGGCGGACGTCCTAGGTGGGGAGATGGTGAACAAGAAGGTCGTCGGCAAATCGAAATGGGCATGGTCTGTTGATTCGAGAATGGACGGTGGACCGATCAAGAAATCCCAGGGACAGAGGGTTTCGCACGACGAAGTGTGGTGGAAATGGGGGTGCAGGTACCCGATGGTTGCACCCTTCGTGGCTTGGGCCAGACATGATTTGGTGGGAAAGGGGAAGAGGAGTTCAGAAGGGACGGGTCGGAGCAGCCAGAAGAGGAGGAGGAAAAAGCGCAAAATAGAACAAGGCGTGACCGAAGGATGGTCGAGGTTGAATAAAGGGTATGGCAGATGGGAAAGAGAGAAGCAGGGACGGGAAGGATGAGGGATGGAAAGCTATTTGCGGGAGCGACAAAGGGGATGATGGCAAGGCCTGGGGCCGGCAACGGGTCGGGAGAAGGGCTGCTTAACTGGAACCACGAGAGTCCTAAGTATCAGAAACGGACCCTGTTTTGTTTGGGGCGAGGATTCGACAAGGGCCCCATCAGTGGACAGCTAGGCCAAAGGATGAACTATGGATCTTTCATGTCTCCTGGGGTCCTTCCTGGAGAAAGCAGTAGGGGAGGGTGTAGTAAACGTAGGGTGGATTTTTCCCTGGGTGGGACGGTTCTAGCTGCTTGTGTAAAGGGTCGGCCCTCATTTAGATCGGGCCAAATCCCTAATAGGAAAGAGGTTGAAACCAAAAGAAAAAGCAGTGAGACCACATGAATGCTGACCGACGATTACAAAAACAAATACAAACGGACGTGGGGGGACCCTCCCGTGGGGTCGGTTTGCAGGGAAGTCCGGTCGTGATGACTATCCCAGCTAGCTACAGAACTCCCAAAAAGTTAGATTGGAATACTAAAATTGTACTCTAAGGAGAGGCACGAGGGCAGGAAAAATGTGGTTTGGGGGGCTTCGGTCGTGAAGAGGTGTGTGGGTGTTGTTTGAAAATCGCTTGATCAGAAAGAGAGGGACGGGGAGTATCAAATAGGCAGGGGTGAGGGAGGGCGAGAGCTGGGTGGGCGCGGGTAGGGGTGGTGAGAGCGGGGAGGACAGACAGTAGGGATGGTGTGGAGGGTGAAGGGCACCAGTGGGGGGAGAGTAGGAAAGAGGGGGGAGAGGAGAGATAGAGGGGGACGGAAGGGAAAAAATAGAGGTAGGCAGGGTAACCACACCCTCGAAAAAAGTATAGAAAGGGGTGGTGATATCTGAAATGGAATTTTCGAAATGAGGCGAATCTCTAAAAAAGTGGATTCCACGACAAAGGTAAAATTTGTAGGGTGTTTTTTTTTTTTCGTTCATATGGTTGGACATGTGTTTGGCGGCTGTATTGGATGTTTTGCTGAAATGTATTGGGGACATCTATTCTATTAGGAGGTCATCAACCTGGGTGGACGACCGTCTAAGGCTTGGTCATCGCAACCACCCAGGGTGGGATGAAGACAATGAATGATTGTCCATTAGCTGTCGTCCAACCTTGGGTTGGATGGCAGAAAATGGACGATTGTCTAACCTGGGTCCTTGCAGAACCCCCCAGAATGTTTATAACCGGTCGGGCGAATATGAGTGAATTTGGATTAGAAACATTGGCGAAAGGTTCTGCCAATTCATTTTTAACTATAAATATTAGACGAATGACCCCATACAAATGGAATTTTCGGCTGAAGATTTTAGGCAACGTGGGGGGCCATAGCCCACTCTCTTACTGAAAATTCGGGTGGGCATGTTCCCAATTTCCAAAATCCCTCTATTCGCAAGTTTAAGGCGGGAAAATTCGCCATTAAAAGTTTTTGCCCTAGATTAACGAGATGAAAAAATATAACATGTGTCAAAGTGCATTTGGTTAGAAAATGAGGTGTACCTGAAAGAGGTTGCTTCATATTCAATTTGCCAATGTGTGGACATATTTTGATGTCGTGGGGTATACGAGAAAGGTTTTTCGAGAAGCTTTGAGTGATGAGTTTCTGGAGATACAGCACGGCTATAGTGAGGTAGCAATGGCGTTTGATGAAGTTAGCGGGGCGGGGGGCTAGGTGAAGAGGTGAAGGTGATAGGTAGCTAATAAGAAGGACCATTATTACTATGATTATATCCTGGATAGTCCGTTCAGATTCTCATGAAGCAGGAAGATAGATGGGTGGGGAATCGGGGGGGGTGGGTGAATTAAGAAATATTGAGAAATAACTAGTGTCAAGATGAAAAGCTGTATAATTAAGAACCATATAGGGGATCAAGATAAATATGCAAAGAGGGGGCTCTTGTTTTGGCACATAAGGTGTAATTTGGGTATGTTTTAATATTTATAGTGATAGGGGGTAATTTATCTGTTTGAAGTGTTAGCGTAGGATTTATATTGATGGGAGTGTGTAGGGGTAAAATATAGGGTTATTGCTATAGTACCAGTAATAAGTCATGACTAGAAGGGAGTGATGCCACAATCGTAAGAAGAAAGGGGGGGGGCAACCCAAGGCTAATATTAATGGTAACTTATGTTCAAGCTAAGTGATAAGTGGTAAAGTCCGGTAACAAACATTCAAAGAGAAAATTGTTTTTTCGAATCTAAAAATGAGGGTCCCTGAACATAGCGAGAAACGGTGGCGGTGGGGATATCACGTTAAGAAGTTCAGGGTTGATAAAGCCCATAGTGGTGCGGTGCTTTGGGGGATGAATTGAAAGCTATGATGCTGTGTGTAATTAAATGCCTTAGCATGTATAAAACGATGGTCGGGTGACCACGTAACTAGTCAGGAAATCGTAGTGGCATACACAAGATTGGGGTGTCGACAAGCATAAGACAATAGGGTTGATTGTAGGGGATACCAAGGTGTGGGGGGGGGGGGGGGGCCGCGAAACTAAGAAGCTGCAAAACTTTGCCAAACAACTCAAATGAATTAGAAGGACAGAGTTTTCCTTGATGTATTACGTGACTTAATGGGCACCAACATCTATTTAACAGAATTAAGAGGGTAGGCTAATTTTAAGAAACCTACGAGATCAGAAAAGATTCACAATACAATTTCTATCCTATGGCGTGACAATGACACCTAGAACTGGTAATTGTAATTGGCGAAGTTTAGGATAGAGAATAACGTAAGCGCTTATTAAATTTAAAAATTTAAACAATACACTGGTTAAATTATTCGAGCCGAACCTACGTGTTCTGGCATTTCTGTTTCAGATTAAAGGCATCTCTTAAACATTGAAACCATTTTTCGTTCTGTGGCAACACGGAAATTGAGGAAATACCAGATGTGTATCTCTGTGAAGGCCCTTGGCGTCTCAAGTCTACTAATTCCCCGTTCACGGGGTCGCATCAAACTGACATACCAGAGAAAGACTTCATTTAAATATCATATTAATTCGTTTATTATGCTCCTAGCAGGCATCCCTACAATCGAATAATTACATAATCAAATCATTTCTTAGGAGGCATTCATCTAGTTCTACTAATTCATTTATTATGTTGGATAGTCTTTCACAATCCCAATGAAATACCAAATTTATCTCAGTAAAAGGCATCCATCTAAAGATCATATTAGCTTGTTATTTATGTTGGGTAGTCCCTATCAAAATTATCTCTCATTCATCTAAAGATCATAATAATTTGTTTATTAATTTGAGCAGTCCTTTATAATCAAAATGTGAAATACCAACTTATTTGCATTCATTTCAATGATCATATTATTTCGTTACTTTCGAATGGGCAGTCCCTCGCAATCGAAATGAATTTCCAATTATCTGTGAAACGCATTCCTTTGAAGATCATAGTAATTTGGTTTATATGTGGATAGTCCGATTAAACTCGTAACTAAAACCGATTAGCATATGGTACAGTCCTTGTGTACTTTGTGGGGTTGGAGCGAAGAGAAACCAAAGATATAGGCCCGGAGACCGTATTATTGCAGGGGCAGGAAGTTATGTGTGTGGGGGGGCTGGGGTGCCAGATGGTGCGGAGGGAACGGATAGTAGTAAGTTAGGCAGGATCGAAAACAAAAAAAACAAACAGGGGGGGGTTTGAAAAAAAAACCAAGTATAATCTTTACAGTTCATAAATTACATTGTATATTATAGGGCATTCACCCACACCACCCCCCATCCACACCTGTGCAATAAGAGCTACACAAAATATAAGAAAAAGTACATCACCTTACGTGAATCCCAAAGAGACTAAATGTAATCTTGTTTCGTCCGTCAGCAATGAAAGCGTTATGATGGAGGAAAGACGGTCCGTTCATCCCTTATTTTTCATTAGCATGTTTCCCAAATCCAACAAATCCACGTCCTCCACCGCTGATCGACATCTATATCATGGATTCCAACACCGCGCGGTCTTGTCCATGATCTTCATTAATGGAGTCTGCGTAAGTAGTATTATCAGAGCCACGCGGGTGTGGTGGTTCTTTGCCTCACCGCTCTCCTCCTTTAACGAATAATGGTGGAGTCGATGGCTGAGTAGCTGAATCATGGAGTTTGTACTGGCAGCCAGGGCGGCGAGCTGGCCTGTATATCTCGGGAGAGCAGTTTGAAGGGAGTGGGAGATGGTAAGAGTGAATGCGGAATTCAGGAAATTGAAGATGCTGAGGGGGGGGCCCTCTCAACTCGCTGCACGCAGCCGCACCCGCGCACGCGCCGCCATTTTCTGGCTGTGGGGAACGACCCCATCGAACCGCCATATTCTTCTTATCCTTCAATGGCTCCTTATTTCAGACCTCCACTTCCCCCAGTCCTCTTTCCTCACCCTATGTACGTTGGGTGTTTCGCTTTCCTCTTCTAGTCTCACACCAGGGCCACCGCCCTCCAATTGCCACTGGTTTTTTGCTTCCCCATTCCCGAATCCCAACCACCAATGTCGTACCGATAAATGTCTTTGTGGAAATGCCGTGAGCAACAGAACCTTCCTGAACTTCTACAAATGGAAATTATAGAGGTTATATTTTTCTCTACGGCCCGCCCTGACATCATACTGAGCGCAAATTTTATCTCACATGTCAAAATACTGAAAACTCAACTTCTGGTGGTTTGCTTCACTTCTTCTTTCCCTAACTTGGGTTTCCACGTTTTTTGTATTTTATTTTCCATTGCCGCCCCAGTTTTTTGTCATGCAGGGAAAGCCAGACAACTTACAATAAGAAAAAGGATCTCTCAAGTTGGTAAACAACGGCAACAACGGCATCTTCTCGTGCCTGCAGGGAAGAGACAACAATAGTTGTGTTTAACCTGCACGTTACTGTTTTGCTAATACCCATGTATGTGTAATCAATATATTGCAGTCAGTTGTTGGCGAGCAGTGGTCCCTTTCTTACCAGACACAGTCGCTCTTCCATACTTTTTATTAATAGACATTTGTTCCATGTTTGGTGTGAAGCTAATAGTGTGAATTGCAATAGTTGTTGGTGGTTGGGAAGCATTTGACTTAATTGCATCCGCACAATGTACCCAAGCATGAACCACAAGGTCCAACCCGATTTTAGTCTGTATGGGTTGTTTTCGCTTGTTACGTTACTTGTGACAATTTGTTCGATCCGATTTTCTTTCTGTTGTGTTTAATGTTGGTAACAATAATGCCCCTTACACAAGCTTCAATAATACTGGGATATGTATACTTCGAAGATGATCATGATAATTCACAGCTTCCATTTTAAATTTGTTGAACTTATTGTTATTTTTCTGAAATCAATAATAGAGTTTCTTTCGGTTCTAAATTGTTGTCCTGCTGGGGGGGGCAAAAAGATGGGTACGGGTGTGTTTTAGGATACGAATCGGAAGAACGTTATACATTAGAGGGGATATGTCGAGGGACATGAAAGGGAAGGAGAGATTGCGTCAGGTATGTACGGAAGACACAAAGAACCCCGAGAAAAGAAGCCGAGCGAAAAAGATAGGAAATGGGAAAGGGGGAGATGATGAAAAGGGTGAGGGGGGGGGAAAAGAGGGGGAAAGGAAGAGGAGTAGGGGGACAACTAGATCTTATTATTCCGCATGAACTGGATAATAATGCCAAGCGAGTGTGAGTGGGTGAACACGTATTATGCTAGGTGACACGAACGAAGAGTAGGCCAAGTGAGTGAGTGTGATCACCGTTGGGAGAGTCGATCGGGCAGTGGTGGGTGGGACACGATGGTAGGGAGCAATGGCAATGGAGGGTGTCACGGTGGTGTGTGGGTGAGTTTTCGTGCCACGTGCAGAGGGTAGGTATTGGGTGTTTTTGGGAAGGAGGGGGTGGGAAGTGTGCTGGGAATGGGAGATGGAGCGGAAGTTTGGTAAGGTGGAAATAAACGGCACAACGAACTAGGGTCTGACTGGAAAGGGGGCCAAGGTCAGTAGAAAGAAGGGTGTGAAACGGGATGGAGCGCCGCATGCGGTTGTGCGTCAGCCCGCGCGACGGGTATCGAGGGGATTGGGTCCTTGGTAGAAGGGGGGCCGTGAGGCCTTTGGCGACACAGAGGGGGGGGGGTGGGTGGCTGAGGAGCACAACTCACACGATAAAATAATAGACAGGACAACAAATCAAATCCCAGGTGATGGTCTCAGATGGGGGGGGTTCGCAAATGGTTGCGGCACCGGGTCGTTTCGAGGGAAACGAGTCGTGGTCCAGTTGTGGGGGCCGCCTAGGGAAGGGAGTAATAAGTTATGGGTGGGACCGGGGGAATACAACCCTGCACATATGGTGAAAAACAAACGGATACACAAGGGTAGGTGGATACGGAGGGAAGGTGGCAAGGGGACGCAGGGGTCGGCGCGAGATAGACGGGGAGGGGAACGAGAGTCTATTAGCAGGGGTTAGAAGGCCATACCCTACGCACAAGGGCAGGGCAGGGGGATGCCTCAACCACGGCTCCAGAGGGAAGCGTAGTGGGGGCCGGGCAATGCAACAGCAGTGAAACGTTTACACTGACATTACTAAAATCCATAACGACAAATCGATGAATGGAGGGGGGGTGGTTCAACGGGGCGGAAATCAAGTGGTGGAACATGCCAACAAGGGGACTGAAATAGACGATGTTGCTAATGCTTACGAAAACGTGACACTGGTATGTAGTGTCTGTTTTGAAGAAAGAAGATGAATGCCTCCGCTTCCTCCACTAGATTCCTAGCTGGGAAATCATCTGTGGGGGCCCCGTTTAACCGGACCGTTGAGCATCATAAGCTTTCGCCCTCCATATCTCAGTCAAGCCTCAACTAACTTCTCCATGCACCCTATCAGCATCATAGCTTTGGCAGCATCTCTAACACCTTGTTTTTCTTATCATGTCTTCCTTTTTGGTGTGTGTTCATGTATTTACTCGCAGTTGGTGTCTTCCTTCCTAATTTGCTTATTGACATCATGCCTTAGTTTAAAAAGTGATTCAATAATTGGTATCTTGAATTATCTTACGCATGTAAGGCGTTCTCTCTAAATTTCTCTCCACATTGAGATGTTTATATCTTGATCACTGGATCAAATGTTTTTATGTTCATTTGTCTCCATCCACCCCATGTATTTCCTTCATTGTATCCATTACACCATTTTGGTGTAATTTCAGTTATAATAGTAGGATCAAAAGTTATAAAAGAAAACCTCATCAACCATACGCCTATACCTATAAATTAAAATAATATTGTAGACTGATAAAAATACCAAAAACTTGTCCGAACCGAAATGATTTAGTTTACAATTATAAAATTCGTTAAGGAGTTTCACAACAGATTAATTTTACATTTCTCTATAAAGAGCGAATAAAACGTAATGTCTTTGCTAATTTAACTCAAGTTGCTCAGTCCGGTAGGGAGGCAAATGAATGACGAAAATGCCCAGGGCTAGAGAAACTATCACAAGAGGGTTTAAGTCAGTCTATAGAGCGCGAATTGGAGAACGACACATATGCTTTGGAGATGAATGTAAGTCTTTTACATGGCCCATAGCGCACCAAGACCTTATATTTTCAAGTAATGGGACGTGACATTGTAAGGGGGTGTATAGAGAGAGGGGGAGAAGACTTATCTTCCACAATATTAAAAACTAGTAACATATTCTAAAGATCCATGGAAGAACAAATGAAAGATGTCAATCTAAAGACCAGTATGTTTGATTGTTTTCATGGTCACATTGCCTAATAATTCATTAAATTTTCCATAATTTAACACCACAAGTGGTTAAAATGTGTCATCTAGCTTCCTCCATTATTCGTTTCAAATAGATTTCTAAAAAAAAAAGGGCTCAAACTCCGCATAATTAAATAATTTTAGTAAGATCTGGAAACAAAAACAAGCAATATCAAAAAGTTGACTAACAAATGGTAAGGGTCATGCAAAGATCGGGGGTGAATACTGAGCCGTAGTTTTACATCTGATAGGCAAAAATGATGCAACGTGAAGGAGGTTTGTACGTATAATTGTTAACACGGATAGCAATATATATTCCTCCACGTAGACGTGGCATTGGTGAGGAAATAAAAACAAAAAAATATAGAGAAAACAAAGAAGGAGACCGAGACAGCGAGGGAAGAGAAAGGAGGAGTGCCGTTATCTATAGGGCCAAACCACCGGCTCGCTTACAAATGGGTAAATGCATATCAATGTAATAAAAAGGTAAAGAAAAATCAATTGATAGTCTCGTTTGATGTTAGCTTCTGGGGGTACATGGTCCGGCGTCTCGTATGCAAATGAGAAAATGTGAAAGGGGCACCTGAAAAAGATATTAACACAAACCTAAAAAGGGCCACAGCTATAAACGCGCTGGGCAAGGACAATAGGTGTGCACTGACCACAAAAAAAACTGCAATGGAAAGGGGATCATCCTAGGTATGGTGCGGGGAAAGAGCGCTGGCGCTTCGGATTGCGGATTGTTCCTAGGATAAATTAAAGATGGTGGAATAGAGGCATAATGAGTTTCAAATTCTCGACAATAGTCTGGGGGGTTAAAGCTAAATAAAGGGGGTTTGGGTTCCAAGGGGGCCATCACCTAGTGCGCAAATGCCCCGGGCTAGTTAAAGGTGTAAAGACACATCCTAAGCAACGATGGAAATGAAAATAGCGGGGTGTGGACGGGGTTAGAATAAGGGGGATGGTGGGTAATATGGTACGTTGGGTGACTCACTCAGTGGTGATGTGGTGTTGTGGGGTGGTGGACGGACGCAGGGGGTGAGGTGGTGATCCATGTGGGTCGGCGGCTACCTATGCGATCGAGGTCAGGAGGAGGAAATCGTGCGGTTGTGCGCGGGCTAACCTGCGGCGAACGAAGCACGGGAGGAGAGGGCAGCCACAGCCGTGCATCTAAGGCACGTAAAGAAGGGTTGTGGGAAAATAGGGCCCGTCGCAAATCCAAAAGTGGGGCTGGGATGGGAGCAGAGATTTTTGCAGTGTTTGTGGGACGGAAATTCCGTGTGGTGTGTGGCGAAACATAGATAAAGACACACACAGAGAGAGGGAGGGAGGGAAAACAACGCGGGGAGAGTGATGAATGAAAAATTACAGGCAATGCACGCAAAAAGGGGGAGAAGGACAACCAAGACTCACACCTGGCACACATGTTCCACATGAAATAAAACCCAGTGAACATCAACAAAAATAGTCACATACGTGATAACTACCGAAGAAGTACACATTATGGCAGATGAAGAGAGGAGAAGAGACACTTGCTGATCACACCCTAACCCTTGCAAGGGGTCGAGAGATTTTAGAATTAGATCCCAGGGTGCCATCTCCCTTCTCGCGGGGGGGTCAGAGAAGCCGTATTTAGGAGAAATAGCCCATACAAGTGATTTGTGGTCGTTGAAAGTGTTATTTGCATTGTTACGCCCGTCTAGAACCAGAAGCGGGAATAAGAGTGGCCAAACAGAGCCACACACCGGGACTGGTTTTAGGCTAGAGGGGACGATCCCCAGCTTAAGCCTCGTCTTCGGGGCTTAGGGCGGGGTGATTAGTCCCCACCCGGGGGGGTACGCACTCAAAGGACAGCCACAATCTGAGAGCTGGCTTGAAAAAACCACCGGTCCTGAGAGCCAGCTAGGGGATATACATGCATCCGTCTCCATTTATCGAGTGGGGATGCATTAATATGGGAGTGGTGTTGCGGGTGTGAGCCCGTGGCATTAATGAGACCGGAAGGGATTGGGAGGAAGAGATCAATTGCTGTGGTGAAGAACGTGACCGAAAGAGACAGAACCGGATGACTTGAAGCCCCAGGGGGAGCTAACCCTACTGGGGAGAATATCTGTAATTTTCCACCTCTGAGTGTTCTCCGCTTGGACCTAGATCTGAAGAAAAACTGAAAATAATTCTATTTTAGCATACATAACAAATCCCTGATAAGATAGTTGTTGAAAAATAGAATCATTTCTAATCTTCCAAAGTTCAAATAGATTTCTACACAAAATATATTACCAAAAAATAATTATTGAATTTTTGTAGGAAGCAAGTGGAGTCCCCCATAGACATTTTCCAGATGAAGGGTTTAGGTGAAAGATAGGAAGAGGGAAGTGAATCCCACTTCCCCGGAACTGCGCAAGGGGAAATATCAGAAATAACTGCATATAGATTTAGGTTGTTAAGCAAGCAGACACAAGAGGTTAGAAACCCCAAGCTATTGAAGACATTTTCCAATTGAAAAATTTGATAAGGAATGTACTCGGATAATGAGCCTTTTTAGTATGTTCAATGTTAATCTTTCTAAATGGTATTGAACTAATGTTCCAACCCTATGTGGGGACTTAAGCTTCCATTAATTGTTTAATTTTTCATAAGGAATGTAGGCATGAGATAAAAATTGGTAACCAAGTTGGGTTTGTACCGACTAAAGGAGTCTTCATAGGCCAGTGCCAATCATGCCACTAATGAATAGGAGGAGAAACCCAAATCTTGTGGAGCATATCCTCTGGTATGACATTATGAATTTCCTATATCTAGATTATTTATCTCCATTGTTAAGGTTAAATTGTACTTTGGTAAGAACCCAAGGTTTCAAAAAATG